>CM046453.1:43678978-44027510 GCA_025506515.1 Flaveria trinervia | reverse complement strand
ATTGAAGGCCTCCTCATCATCCTCGCTAGGTTGATCGGGGATAGGGTCGTCTAAAACGTACGATCGTCTCTCTTGCTTGAGAACAATTCTCAAGTTTCGATACCAATTGATGAAGTTGTTATGATTTAGACGTTCCTTTTGGAGGATCGCTCGTAAAGATTGGTTGGACGCGGATGAGTTATCGGAATTATCATTATAAGAGGCCATCTACAAAATTTAACAAAGTTTTATTTAGTATTTTCGATATTGTCAATTTTAATAATTAATGCGTATTAAGGTCAATTATATATTAAAATCTAGAACCCAACATTACATTTAAATGTGGTTAGGTGACCTTTATCCCACGATTTAAATTAATAAGGTGGTCAACGATTGACGGTTGCAACCATTTGCAACTTTTAGAGGTATGGGATCGACTCTTGAACATCATATGTAAAGTCGGCATGTAAATCCCATCAACACCATTTGGAAACCACATTGTAGGTGATCCATTTAACATGGTTTGCAAATCAAGACATCCTACTTACACCCACGTGTGAGCTTGCCAAAACAAATGGTTAGGTGACCTTTATCCCATAAGTAATGCATTCTCACCTCAAATCACAAGTTCCCTCAAAATGGTTAGGTGACCTTTATCCCACTAAGAGTTCCCAAGTGACTCAAGTGTTGTGTAAAAGGACGGTGTTGATCTCGTTTTGGAATATTTAGAGGTTACATAATAGTAGTTTAGAAAACTCTATGTACTTGTATTTGCATGCTTTCAAATACAAGGTACCCTATGGTCCTTTGATTAAAACAATTTAATCATTAAAATCATTAAACCATTTTAATAACTTTTATTGCCCTTTAAGAACCATCAATTTTCAGATTGTTATGTTTATTAATTAGTTTGTTATGCATGTCAAAACATCAACCAAGCATAAAACATAAACAACCATATATGCATAACCATAGCTACTATTGTGACCACACTTGTTTGCCATCACAAGTGTGGTCATTTGGTCTTTCCTAAGGGTTGAATGTAACACAAAATTAAGGTCTTTATAGACCCCACTTGAACTTGCATCCATATGCTCCAAGTCTTTCTCTTTGTGTCTTCCTCTTGTGCTTCCTTCTAGTGCATCTCCATATACAAAATTTATATCCTAATACAAATTTTCTAATAAAGGAATTGCACTTAATCGATCTATTACATTTCAATGAATGAATAAATAAATTACATCTCAAAGAAAAACACAAGAATATTTACAACCCAAATGTAAAACAACCAAAATCAACCATCCATTCCAAACCAAATCAACATAGGGTCATGGCTAGGTTATGCACATAATCAACATCCAACATATCATTAAAATAAAATGATGAATCCCCACAAAACCCATGAATTTTCAGCCAACATAAACTGAAAATTTTGGGTTTAGATGTTGTCCAAACAACACAACAAAACAACATATGTATATATCTTTCAAGATTTAACTATAAGCATGTATAATATGACCTTGAAAGATGGGATTCAACAAAACAGAAAAAACAGCCCCAAATCGGTTTATATCCATCCTTTAAAACCAATTTTAAAGAACAAAAGTAGCAAGATATCCACATAACCGGCTCTTGATGCCATTGATGGGTTTGCAAGAGCATGAAACGTAGTTTAACCATTTAAACTTTTCATAAAACGCAGCGGATATATATATATATAACTTTTAAACACTTTTAAAGCTGAAAAACATGTTCTTAGATGTCCATATAAGTGTAAGAAGCAAACCCATTAACCAAAGGATCATTTATGTGAATCCAGCTAAGAACATGAAGAAACGTACATAAAATCACAGCTACATAGAGCTGTGAATACATCTACCTTTCTGCAGAAAAAACGACCAAAGAAAAGGGGTTGAGAATGCTTGTGAATCCGGCCAAGAGTCCAAAGAAGGCCTCCTCAAGCTTGTATACCCCAAGCTTGTGTTCAAACACCCTTCTTGTTAGGGAGAACACCACAAATCAGCTCTCAAAGACCTCCCTTTTCTGCCTAATTTCCGAAAATTTTGAGAGAGAAAGAGAGAGAGAGTTGAATGCAATAAAGAATAATGGTTGTGTGTGTGACTAGTTAAGCCCTTTGTGTTTTCAAGAACACAAAGGTCCAATGGCAATGCAAGAGGGGGGCGGCCAACATCTTTCAAAATGAGAGTTCCCTCTCAATTTTATAACACAATAAATGTTAACTAGCCACTTAACTAGATATATTATGTATACAACTAACCCATTTAATTGTATAATATATATATACTACCATTATTAATTTGTAATGTTATTCAACTAATTTAAATAGCATTACAAATAATATTATTGAACAAAATATCCTAATAAATTGTCCATCTCATTTGCAACTTGTTTAGAAAACCCATTTTCTAAATTGGTGTTAATATTCAATTATATCATGTAATTGAATATTAATAGGTGTTTGTTAAGCTTGTTGTTGGGTATAACCCGCCTTGGATCATAACGTACTAACCACATCAATATTCTAAGTTTCTTGGGCACACACAGAATCTTACATATACAACCATGTATATCTTTGATTATTCAAGTTGTTTAGGTGTTTTGTGTATCTTTTATGAACTAAAATCTTTGGTTCACTTAGATTAGATTAATCCAAGCTAATTATGATGATACATATTTTATTAATGGTGATTATTATGTTTAGTACCTTAATAATGTTTTGAATATTCTTTAATGGTTGTATTTGATTGTTTTACTTAAGTATATGTTTAATCTCGTGTGTATCTTGACCATATTATGTTGGAAAATCGTATTTGTTAGGTTATCCGCTGTTGTTCTCAAGGTTTCTGGATTAAAAACCAAATGCTTGATTATGATTTTAACTTCTTCACATATTGACAACATAACAACCATTTTTATAACAAACAATCAAGTTCATCACTCAAAAACAAAACATATTGAAATTATATATCACTTTTGAGAGACTGTGCTGAAAATAGGTTAATCAAAATTGATTCAAATTGACACTAATAATCAATGAGCTGATTTATTCACTAAGGCATATGACCCTAGTCAGTTTAAATCTTAGTCCAATCAATTAGCATGATAACCTTAATTAAAACTAAATAAAATTAAAAAACGTTCTAATATTAACAAAAATACAAAAAGAAGTCATTTCATTGAAGTATTGATTTATACTATGGGAAATTATATAATTACACTTGTTATATCATTCACAGTGCTTATTCAAAATCTAAAAGACTAATTTGACTTCTTTAATATGCGGGTAGGCTCAACTTAGAAAAGAAGATAAATGCTATAAGAAATTAAAACTCATATTCAACTATGAAGGATTCATCTCAGAATATTAGTAAGTATTGCCTTATCTAAATATCTGTGTGTCGTAACCCAAGCACACTAGGTAATGATATCTTATGAATCTCATTAAACCATATCGGTTTCTTCTCTGTTTTGCTAAGGAAAGATCTGGTAAACAAGCACATAGTGTTGATGTCATGATCTAAAAATATTTCCAATTTCGAACACATCCACCTTGGATAAATCAATAAAAAAACACATTCCTTATAAATGAAAAAAAGAATCCAGATAAGGATCCCCTTCTAAAGTGAAGTAAAAAATAAGAATCCCAATGTGGATCAAATAAATAAAGGATCAAAGTAAAAGAATCCAATAAGGATAAATCAAAATGAGTTTCATAATTTAAATGACTTGGTCATGTAAGTTGTGAAAAAGTTCAACCATACATGTCATGTGGAGGGTTGATCTTGCCATGCTTTTGAGCGTGAGGTACATATTGAATACTTAATCAATTCAAAACATGATAAAGATCACTAGCATCAAAATATTAACCAAGTATGAGTTTAAGAGGACAAACATACCTACAATTAATAAGTTCACGATTATGTCTATTTTACTAACAAGGGTTTATACTTTTGAAAGGTAAGATTGATATGATCCCAATAAAGGTATATCTCCCATTCATGTACAGATAAGAAAAATTATCTCAAAAAAATTTCCAATCAAAATTTAAATATCTTGATCATTATGTATAGTTGTTTCTCTTCTTAAAAATTATAAAATTAGAAAATTGACTGTGTTAGTGAAGAAGTTATACCATAGTATCTCAGTGCATGCAAATTCATGAAGTCACAAAAGTCCAAGATCAATCAAATTTAGGAAAATTGTATTAAATTTGGTGTTCAATTCAATCCATGTAAGAATTTACAAGTTGTTGGACCCTGAAAGGATCATACATGCCAATTCAATTGGTGAGTTGATGGTTGTTCTTCTGGAAACTCCCTATGTCCAAGAATTAATGCGGAGGAAGAATCTGCCAAGAAGAACCAAGTATTGACTAACCACATTTGTAAATATGAAAGACATAGAACAAATACTAACAAGTGTTTGTTCTTCCGCATTAACAAATGCGGATAGTCAAAAAGATATGTGGACAAGACTTGTTCATCCGCATTTGCAAATGCGGATGACCAGCAACAAATGCACATAAGTATTTGTTCATCCGCATTACCCAATGCGGATGACCAACTACTAATGCGGATGACAAGTGAAGAAATACGGATCAAGAACAACTCATCCGTATTTATCAATGCGGATGAACAAAAGAGATGCTAATGAAGACTTAGACTAGTTCTGATGTATAGGTTAGGGGTAGTTTAGTCATTTTGTAAAAAGACATCTTGTCAGCCTATAAATAGAATAGAATACCTCGTACATGAGGTGACTAAGATAGACAGTTAGAACATTTTGTATTACACTTTCTCAAGGTGCATTATTACTGTATTTGCTAAAAACCCTAGCATTTATTGTAATCAATCACCTTCATCAATATATACAAAGCATTTATGAGTATATTCTTGCATTAAATGTCTATTGGTTTTTTGTTTCCGCCATTCAATCTCTAACTTGATCACTATATTCGATCCTAGTGAGAATCTTAATCTCACCACCCAGTCATTGGTATCAGAGCTATGGCTCTCGGTTCTTTTTCAGATCTACCCAAGATCCAAATAGAACTTGATTGATTTGGTGATCGAGTTGCTAGTAGAGCGTTCTATCAACTCTACTTAGTAAACAGCAGAATATACTGTTTTCTTCAACATCAAGAACAAACAAACAGTACCCACCTTTGAAGCTTTGAATAGTTAGCTTCAACAAATACTAAGAAACCTAACAGATCTGATTTTGAGAGCTTGTTTTGACGATTTGGACAAGTTGGACTAAAATAACTTAAAAACTTATCTAATTTATATTAAACAAGTGAAAACATACATTGTTAAAATGGATTCTCACAGTTTTTTAGAACATGGCCATAGACCTAAACATCCTATGCTTAAACACAAATCTATGTTTAAGTGGTGGAAAATCAGATTCAGGAATTACATTACAGGTGTAGATCCTGACTTTTAGAACTCAATATACAAGGGGCGACACATTCCTGTTACTCTATCTGCAGATCAAGCTACAATCTACAAGAAAACAAGAATACCCATTGAAGATCTGACACTTGATAATGAAGATTACAAGAAAATCAAGATTGATCTAAAAGCTTACTCCATCCTCACTCAAGCACTCAAGATGGATGTGTTGAAAAGACTGGAGAAGTATGGTACTACAAAAGAAGTATAGGATGCACTACGAATTATGTGTGAGGGAAGCAGTGAAGTTGCAGAGATTAACAAGAATAAACTTGTTAATCAGTATGAAACATTTCATCACTCCAAAGGGGAGTCCATATCTAAAAAACTCCATAGATTTGTACAGTTGGTAAATGACTTGGAAATCATAGGAGTCACTTACAAAGTCTAGGAGTTTGTTGGACCAAAAGAACCAATGAGCCTAATTAGAAAAACCTCTAAGTCCCACAGACATTGCAACTGTTGAAGAAGATCACAACAGCTGAAGACATCAGCTGATTACAAAGTCTGAAGACAAGATCTGAAGACTTCTACTGAAGACAAAGTCTGAAAGTAAAGTACCGAAGACAAAGTCTGAAGCTATCAACTGAAGACAAATTCTGAAAGTAAAAGTCTGAAGAACAAAGACTGAAGACAAAGACTGAAGACCAGAGTGATCAGTAGTTGTCATAACAGCTAAAGTTATTAACTTCAGTAGTTGTGATGGTTTTCCTTTTCAGTACTTGTAATTTACATTTCAGTAGTTTATAGTTTCAGTAGTTTTAGTTCAGTAGTTTTATGTTTTTGTACTTAGCATTCTCTGAGATGTAATCAGTAGTTGAGAACATTCTCAGTAGTTTGCATAGTTTCAGTAGTTTGCATAGTTTCAGTAGTTTGTATAATTCTATTAGATGTCACTATCAAGTGACATCAGCAGATGTCATATTCCCTATATAAGGAATGTTGACCTAGTTGTAACGTGTGACATTCAACCACCACGAAAGCATATGAATAAAATATTCCTTTTGCAGAATTCTTTCTCTATAACCATTTACTTTTCATTGAATATCAATTGTGTTCTTGCGAATTGTCTAATTCATTATTCAAATTCCGCTGCAATCTACTCTAATTAATCAAACTTAGATCACTCATCCTAACAAATGGTATCAGAGCGGGTTAATCATTGATCGATCTAACAATTGATCATTGAAACTGCTATTTCGATATCTAAGTTTGATTGAATTAGCATATTTGCAAGAATTGGTTATAGATCATTGAATTTCTGCTGCTTTCGGTTATTTGCTTTGAGTATTCTCTTGGTTCATATTGAGTTTGTTGTGTTTTGCACTAAATCAGTTAAAACTTAATTGAATTTGGTTGAATCTGAGAATGACTACTCCTAATGACCCTCACAATACCGGTTCCTCAACCAAGCCTCTGATGCTGGTTAGGACTGAGTATAACATATGGCAATGAAGAATGCTCCATCACCTGTCTATTAACAGTTCAGGTTGTTGGACATCTGTGGTACATGGTCCACACAAGCCTATGGTGAACAATCCAGAAACCAACCAAATGGTTCTGAAGAAGAAGGAACAATACTCAGATGATGATCAAAAACTGTTTGATATTGATGCTAAAGCGCATGGTATTCTGGCCATGGCTCTACCTAATGAAATCTATTCTGGGCTTATGCATCATGAAACTGCTCATGACCTCTGGAATGCATTGAAGGAACAATTTGGTGGAACAGATGAGGTCTTAGCAAACAACAGAGAAATCCTTGTCCAACAAGAATAAGCCATGTGAAATATATGGTAAATTCAATCATCTTTCTGATGAATGTTGGTACAGTAAGGGTTCCAAACTCAACAGAGATAAGCTCATTAAAATCCAGATGGATGAAATGAAAAATGAGTTTGAGACCAAGTTTGTACCACAGTCATCCCATTATGATAAACCCAAGACTTCATCCAAATTCAAAAAGAAGGATAGGGTTTATCATAAAACAGCTGATAGTGCTTCTCATGATAAACATCAGACTAAGTCTGTGAATTTCAAGGAGGAAATGGTGGGCCACAGTAACTCATCAAAAACAAGTACTGATATGTCACAAGAGCTGAAAGCTTTAGCTACAAATCAGACACAGCTTGTTATGATGGTTCAACATTTGTTGGGGAGAGTTAACCAACTAGATGCACCTGTGATCAAATCACTAAAAAGGAATTCCAAGCCCAAATCCAAGGAATCCATTTCAGCACCATCTCCATCTTCATCAGCTGTTAATCTTGTGAAACAAGTTATGGTTAAATCTGTTGATGAAAACAGACCCAAAACCAAAAAGGTTTGGGTCTCAAAACCTAACTAGTTCTTTATGATGAATGCATGGTTCTTCAGCATGCCAAAGGAGCATCTGGTATGTAGACAGTGGAAGATCTATGCATATGACTGGGAGCAGTTCTCTTCTTAATGACTACTCTCAAGGAATGAAGGGATTTGTTTCATTTGGAAATGATGCCAAGGGTTACATCATCGGGAAAGGATATGTGTCTAATGGAGATATCAGGTTTGATGATGTTAACCATGTGGAGAATCTTAAGTATAATCTATTGAGTGTCAGTCAGATGTGTGATAAAGGGCATGTTGCACTTTTCACAAGCCAGAACTGTAGGATTCTGTCTTCCCAAGTTCTAAGGCTGATTGACAAGGTATTGGATGAACATACTCTCTTGAAGGCCAACAGGATTGGAAGAGTATATGCCTTGGATTTGTCAAAGAAGATTGATTTGAAGGGTCATCCTTGCCTGTTCTCCAAAGCCTCTCTTCAGGAATCTAAACTGTGGCACAGAAGGCTGGGTCATGTAAATCTCAAAAACATGAATCAGCTCATCCACAATAGTTTAGTGAGAGGTCTACCAATAAAGGAGTTCCATTGTGACGAAACCTGCACTGCTTGTTTGAAAGGAAAACAACACAAAGTCTCATTCCCTCCTATTGAAGAACCTAAGTCCACTGCTTGCTTGCAGTTACTGCACATGGATCTATTTGGTCCTGTGAAAGTGATGAGTATGGCAAAGAAGAAATACTGTCTCGTAATTGTGGATGATTACTCCAGATTTGTATGGACTTTCTTCTTCCATTCAAAGGATGAGGTTGCTCAGATGATTATAAACTTTGTGTTGTATGTTGAGAAGCAGTATTCCCTATCAGTCAAGTGTATAAGGAGTGATAATGGAACTGAATTCAGAAACCATATACTTGATGATTTTTATCTCTCAAAGGGAATCAAGAGGCAGTTTAGCATCCCAAGGACTCCAGAACAAAATGGAGTAGTGGAGAGAAAGAACAAGACCCTAATTGAAGCTACAAGGTCCATGTTGGCTGACTTTGGTTTGCCATTGACCTTTTGGGCTGAAGCTGTCAACACAGCTTGCTATGTGCAGAATAGAGTGTTAGTAAATCAAAGGTTGACGAAGACTCCATATGAAGTTCTACATCATTTGGCTCCTCTAATTTCATTATTCAAATCCTTTGGGTGTCCTTGTTTCATTCTCAACACAAAGGATCAACTCCACAAATTTGATTCTAAGGTGGATGCAGGGTATTTTGTAGGTTATTCATCCTCATGCAAGGCTTACAGAGTCTTCAACTGCAGAACAAAGATAGTTGAAGAAACCTTGCATGTGAAATTCAATGAATCTCCTAAGGATAAAATTCCACAAAACCATGTGGAGTTGTTTGATCTGGACATACTGCAATATGTTCCTTATCAACCTCCAGCTATTGCAGATCATGTGGATAAATCATCTTCTGCAGCAAGTCTTCCACCTGGTGGTACTAAAGATGATGATGATATCAGTACTCACCTTTTCAAGTTTAGTGACCAACTGCCTGAGTCTGCTAAACTTGATGTTCTTGTAGCCTCAACAACTCCATCCACAACAAATGCTGATGAGATTTCTGATTCCTCTACATCATTTGAATTGCCATCTCATACTTGGTTTCAAGAGTCTGGATCAACATCTGTTGCTGCTGAACCTACTACAAACACTTGCACTGATCTTATAGTGTACCAAGAGCTGAAGAATCACCCCATGTCTCAGATCATTGGTGATATCAATGCTGGTGTCTCAATCAGAAGTCAATTGTCCAACTTCTGCTTCTATGCTCTCTTCATCAGTCAGCTAGAGCCAAAGAACTATCATGTTGCCTTAAGAGACAATGGATGGGTTGAAGCCATGCAGGTGAGCATGTCGATCACATTCAGGAGGTTCTGGAGGCGTTGAGGAAGGAGAAGTTGTACGCCAAGTTCTCCAAGTGCGCGTTCTGGTTGTGTGAGGTTCAATTCTCGGGTCATGTGGTGAATCCTGACGGGATTATGGTGGACCCCACAAAGGTGGTGGCGGTGATGCAATGGAAGTCTCCAAAGACGCCATCCGAGATTCGTAGTTTATTGGGTTTGGCGGGCTACTACAGAAGATTCATCCAAGACTTTTCTAAGATCGCTTCTCCACTAACTAAGTTGACCCGAAAAGATTTAAAGCTTGTATGGGTTCAAGCTCAAGAGAAGGCGTTCGAAGAATTGAAAGCGAGATTAACCCAAACTCCTGTTCTGTCATTACCTGATGGAAGTGAAGATCTGGTTGTTTATTCTGACGCTTCTTACTTGGGGTTGGAGTGTGTGTTAATGCAGAGAGGGAAGGTTATAGCCTATGCATCCCAACAGTTGAAGGTTCATAAGGTTAATTATCCTACTCATGATTTGGAGCTAGCAGCCGTGGTCTTTGCGTTAAAGATTTAGAGGCACTATCTTTACGGGACGAAGTGCACCATATTCACCGAACACAAGAGGTTGAAGTACTTCTTTGAGCAGAAAGATTTGAACATGAGGCCGAGACGATGGTTGGAGCTTATAAAAGATTATGATTGCGAGATCCATTACCATCCGGGCAAGGCCAACATGGTGGCAGATGCCTTTAGCAGAAAGGAGAGGCTTGAGCTGATTCGGGTGAAAACATATTAGTTGATCATGACCTTGGATGTGATGAAGCAAGTCAAGGAGTTCCACGATGAGGCATTGAAAGAAGATCATCTTAACTTTGAAAGAATGAGAGGTCTGGTCATGGAGTTGGGTGAAAACACACTTGGTGTTAGAACTCGATTCGGGAGGATGTAGATTCCTCGTTTTGGGGATCTACGGGTGAAGATTTTGGATGAAGCTCACAAGACTCGATACTCCATTCATCCTGGTGCCACTAAGATGTTTCAAGACTTGAAGAAGGACTATTAGTGGCCGAGTATGAAACGTGATGTGGTGGAGTATGTGAGTAAATGTGTTACTTGCTTACAGGTGAAGGCCGAGCATCAAAAGCCGTATGGGAAGATCCAACCTTTGGATATACCGGAATGGAAGTGGGAGCACATCACCATGGATTTCATTACGAAGCTGCCGCGTACCCCAAAAGGGTATCATCCTATATGGGTGAATGTTGAACGCTTGAAGAGTGCTCACTTCCTACCGATCCGCGAGAAATATTCATCTGAGAGGTTTGCTGATCTATTCATGAAGAAAATTGTAACTCATCATGGTGTATCGGTGTCTATTATTTCAGATCGTGACACCTGGTTTACATCCAAATTTTGGAAGAAATTCTACGACGCGATAGGGACGAGGTTACACATCAGTACGGCTTATCATCCCAGACTGATGGTTAGTCAGAAAGGACCATTCAGACACTGGAAGACATGCTTCGGGCATGTGTTATCTATTTTGGAGGAAGTTGGGATGGCCACTTACCGTTAGTTGAGTTCTCATATAACAACAGTTATCATGCTAGTATTGGTATGCATCCTTATGAGATGCTATATAGTAGGAGATGTAGAACACCCGTCTGTTGGGGTGATATTGGTCAGAAAGAGTTAGGGAGCGTCGAGGTGATCGAGGCTATGACTGAGAAGCTTGAAAGGATCAAGGCATTCATGAAGTGGGGCAAGTTAAGCCCAAGGTATATAGGACCTTTCCGAATCATTGCTCGAGTAGGAGAGGTGGCCTATAGACTGGAACTACCAGATGCGTTAAGTGGAATTCACCCGACATTCCATGTATCTCATCTGAGAAAGTCTTTAGCAGATGAAGATATGATTGTTCCATTGAAGGATATCAAAGTCGATGAACAACTCAATTATGTGGAGCAACCGGTGGCAATCATCGATTGAAAGGAGAAGAGGCTGAGAACTAAAGTGGTTCCTCTTATGCGTGTACAGTGGAAGCACAAAAAGGGATCCGAGTCTACGTGAGAGACTGAAGAAGAAATGAGACAGCACTACCCATGTTTGTTCGAGGAATAATTGGTTTCGGGGACAAAACCTATTTAAGGGGGTGCGCTTGTAACACCTGGTTATTTTTTTAAACTTAAAGAAAGAAAGAAAGAATAAAGTGAAGAAAAAGAAAGAAGATATATTTTACCCAAGTTGAGGGGTAAAAAGTGTCAAAAAGGACAAAAGGTTGGAAAAGTGGGTGTAAAGTGGGCATGGCTGCCACTCTCTTCTTACAACCCCAAATCATCAGATTTTTAGAAAGAGAAAGTGCATATTCAGATTTTGAAGAATGAGAGCTGAAAAGTCAAATTCAAGGTAAGAAATTCATGGTTTTTAAGTGTTCTTAACTGGCCTTGCCTCGGTTGTATGCTTATGTGTGTTGTGTGTGTTCAGGTGTGTGTTTTTAGTGGGTTTCTAGGTGGTTGAACTCAACTGAAAACGAGTTTGGGAGAATCCATACTCAAGAGCTGCAAAGGTGAGTTCTAGAACCTCTCTTTTACATGCTTTTAACTGATTTTGGGGCTGGATATGAATGATTGAACTTTTTATAAAACTTGGGTTTCATACCCGTATGTTGAATGTGTGTATGTTGCGAGTATGGTGTGATTTTGATCTATGTTCATGCTTGATGATCTTATGGTTGTGTTTCTAAAGCTTAGAATGTATGATTCAAGCTTAAAGCATGATAGATGGTGTTTGGGGACCGAATTATGATGATAAGTGTGCCCTACACTACTCATACGCCCAAAGAGTAGTCCATACGCTAGAATTTAGAAAACTGCCTAAGTGTAAAAAGAAATGCGGAAGAACAAAAAGAAATGCGGAAGAACAAAAAGAAATGAGAAAGAACAAAAAGAAATGCGGAAGAACAAAAAGAAATGCGGAAGAACAAAAAGAAATGGGGAAGAACAAAAAGGGAAATGCGGATGAACACTTAGAATATTTTCTGACTTTTTGGGGAAAAGTGGAAATATAGGCTTTGACTTGGGAGGTTCTCGAGGACTATGTAAGTTGACTTTTTGAGGTCATAAATGGTATGATGGGCATGTTATGATGTATGATTAATGCTTATGTATGATGGTATGTATGATGTATGTTATGTATGTATGATGCCATGTATGATGAGGTTGACTGTGTATGTTATGTTCCTTATTTTGCATGATTATTTTCCTTGGCTTTGCGTTAAATGTTAATGAATGAAATGAAAAGTATTATGTAACGTAAAGTGGAAGATAATGAAAGAGGAATGAAATGAAGAATGCATGCATTAATGAAAGAACGAACGTAAGAAAGTCTTGCACGCAAATGTATGGAGGTTCACACTCAATGAGGAGTGTTAGCTCAACTGTGTGTGGGTTAGCTACCCCATGAGGATGCACACAGGGGCTTGATCCTTGTGATCAAGCATATGTATGGAAGTTCACACCCAATAAGGGGATGTCAGCTCAACTGTGTGCGGGTTAAATACCCTATGAGGATGCACATAGAGGTTTAGTCTTTGTGATTGGCTAGATGTATGGGGTCCTTGTCGCTTTAACCCTAGATGAATTTCTTGGTGCTATAGAGGGGGGTTAAGCACATGACAGGACCTAGATGAAAACAAAAGATAATAAAAGTACGAAATGAATGATGACGAAGATAATAACTATTATCTATGTGTAGGTATAATGTGTGATCACGTTTTATGACTGTTCAGATTGAAGGAAAGAAATGGATGGTTTTCAAATGAAAGATAAAGTATGTTTTATTATAAAACTAGAGCTCACTCAGCAACGTTGCAGTTGGTAGGTAATGATGCTGAGGATGGCACGGGGCGGTTACTCAGCTCTTTTGGACGGCATTCTTTTGATTATTGTTTTTGCATTGTAATGCGAACGAAAGATGTTTTCAAATGAACGCTTGTATTAACTTGCAAAAGTATTTGTAATGATATGAAAAGTTACTTTTATACGCCGCAACGTTTTATGAATGTTAAATATAAAGTTATATATTTTTTGTGCAATGACTTACCAGCTGTAAGCGTCTCGGGAAAGGGGCCTTACACTATGTCTTAAACTTGAATTCTACAACACCAATAGAAGAAACATGTCTTTTGTCAAAAGCATCATATGATGAGTCCAAGCTTTGGCACAGACGTTTAAGGCACAAAAACTTTAAAAACATGAACAGATTGGTCAAAGAAAACCATGTCGTAAGTCTTCCTCAAAAAGAATTTCATTTTGTTGATCACTCTTCAGCGTGCCTCAAAGGAAAACAACATAAATCTTCACACAAATCCAAGCTTGTAAACACAAACAATACTCCATTGAAGCTACTTCACATGGATCTATTTGGACCATCTCATGTTATGAGCATTGGAAAGAAACAGTATTGTTTGGTGATCATTGATGACTTTTCAAGATTTACATGGGTTTTCTTCTTACTTCATAAAAATGAGGCATCCCAAATAATACAAAACTTTATCACAAAAATTGAAAACCAACTTGATCATAAGGTCAAAACAATAAGAAGTGATAATGGAATCGAGTTTAAAAATGAAGACATGAGTTCATTCTGTGCAACCAAAGGCATTGCTCATCAATTCAGTGCAGCTAGAGAGTCTCAACAAAATAGAGTAGCTGAAAGGAGAAATAGAACACTAATTGAAGCAGCAAGAACAATGCTAGCTGATGCTAAACTGCTTTTTACCTTTTGGGTAGAGCCGGTTAACACATAGTGCTTTGTGCAAAATCGAACTCTGATTGTAAAAGAAAGTAACATGACTCCATATGAACTACTCTTTCACAAAAAACGATTTATCAGATTGTTTAAATCATTTGGTAGTGCTGTCTCAATATTAAACACTCGAGACTATTTGAGAATGTTTTCATCTAAGTCTGATGAAGGATTCTTTGTAGATTATTCTTCTGTTTCAAAGGCTTACAGAGTTTTTAATCCTAGATTAAACATTATTGATGAATCGACAAATGTTCAATTCAAGGAACACTTGTTTCCTAAATCTACAAATGGTCCCGACTGGTTGTTTGATATTGACTTATTTACAAAATCATTTGATTAATTTCACTTGTTTGATGCAGGAAATCTCCATTCTGGTGAAACTTCTTCAGGTGTAGAAAGAAGAGATGACTTTCCATTGATTCCTCCTACATCTACTGAATACATGAATGAAGATATTCCTCTCCAAGTTGATCCCATCAGACAACCTTCACAAAATCAAAGTGTTTCAACTAAAGGAGGTCCAAGCCAATTACCATCACATTCAGAAGATCTGTCAACAAAGATCTGAAATAAAAAACAAGCTACTCCTCCAGCTGAAACACAGAGAACATCAAAGGATGGAAGCAATCAAAGTGCTGCTGAAGCTGAAGCAGTCAATAAAACAAAGTCTGATTATCTTCATAATTTCCCAACAGTACAAGATGAAGGTGCCTCTCACCATAATGAACTGAATGTCTCCAATCTTGATGTAACCATTGTTGGTGACTCAATTCTAACCACCAGAATACACAAGAATCATCCGGTGGAAAACATTATTGGTGAACTTAATGAAAGGGTGACAAGAAGCAAGTCTAGTATTACAAACATCTTTTGTTCTCATGCTTTCTTGGTCAAATAGTACCCAAGAACATTAAAGAGGATCTTCAAACCAATAGTTGGATTGAAGCAATGCTGGAAGAATTGCTATAATTCAATAAGCAAGAAGTATGGCAATTGGTCAACCTTCCTGAAGGACAATACCCTATCGAGGATCATCATCAGAAACAAAGCAAGACTGGTGGCACCTGGTTACCCTCAAGAAGAAGGAATTGATTATGATGAAGTGTTTGCACCTATTGCCAGATTAGAAGCAATAAGAATATTTCTAGCATATTCTTCATGCATGAAGTTTACTGTATATCAAATGGATATGTAGTGTGCATTCTTATATGGAAAGATTGCTAAAGAAGTTTATGTGAGTCAACCACCAGGCTTTGAAGATCCAGATTTCCCTCATAGGGTGTACAAGCTTGACAAAGTCTTGTATGGTCTTCATCAAGCTCCAAGAAAGTGGTATGAGACTCTATCATATTTTCTTCTTGAAAATGGATATGAAAGAGCAAGGACTGATCAGAATCTCTTCAAAAAGAGAAAAGGAAAAGACATGCTGTTAATCTAGATTTATGTGGATGATATCATATTTGGCTTAACAAACAAGCAACTATGTAAAGACTTTGAAGACCTTATGCATTCAAAATTTCAAATGACTGCAATGGGGGAACTCACTTTCTTTCTAGGGGTGCAAGTCCAACAAACGGCAGTTGGAATCTTCATCAATCAATCAAAATATATGGAAACTATGTTAAAGAAATTCAACTTTGCTGATTGTTAGTCGATCAGAACTCTTGTGGATACTAAAATAAAGATTGGACCTGATCCAGAAGCCAAATTAGTGGATGAGAGTCACTATCGATCTATGATCATTCACTTATGTATCTAACAGCCAGTAGGCCTGACATTATGTGTGGTGTTTGTGTGTGTGCCAGATATCAAGCTCATCGTAAGGAATCTCATGTGAATGCTGTGAAGAGGATATTCAGATATCTTAAGGGCAAACCTACTCTTGGGTTATGGTATCCAAAGGAATAAGACTTCAATCTCTATGCCTTCACTGATAGTGGTTATGGAGGATGCAACTTCAATAGGAAATCCACCTCTGGCAGTTGTCAATTTCTTGGTCCCGGACTGGTCTCCTGGCAGTGCAAGAAGTAGACAAACGTATCTGTGTCAACTACAGAAGCTGAGCATATTGCAACATCAGCTTGTTGCTCTCAAGTACTCTAGATTCAAAACCAGATGCTTGCTTATGGTTTTAACTTCTTGCACACACCAATTCACATTGACAACACAACAACTGTTTTCATTACAAATAATCCAATTCAACACTCAAAAACAAAACACATTGGAATTGATTTCACTTTTTGAGAGACTGTGTTGAAAAGGGTTTAATCAAATTGATTCAAGTACCCACTAAAAATCAATTGGTAGATTTATTTACTAAGGCATTTGAACTTAGTAGGTTTGAATTCGTAGTTCAATCAATTGGCATGATTAACCTTGAGTAAAACCAATCAAAACATAAAAAACAATTCAAAAACATCAAAAAATCACAAAAAGAAGTCAAGTTTGATAAAGAAAAGAATATAATAGGAAATGATATAATTACAGTCGTTATATCATTCACTGTGCTTAATTTCAAAATTTGAGACTGTCATGACTTACCAGATATGTTGGTAGTCTCAACTTGGAAGAGAAGATATATGCAGTGATGAATTAAAATCTTATTCAATGGTGAAACACTCATCTCGAAGTATAGGTATGTATTGGCTTATCTAATTGTATGTGTGTGTAATAACCTACACACCAGGTAATGATACTTTATGAATCTCTTTCACCCACATCAAGTTTCATCTTTGATTTGCTAAGCAAAGACCTCATGAAACAAGCACATAGTGCTGATGTACTGATCCAAAAGATTCCCAATGAGTAACACATCCAAATTGGATGAATCTACAAAAGCAATACATTCCAAGTGAATGAACAAAAGAATCCAATCATGGATCACTTTTCATGTACATTCAAAAGGAATACTCATCCGCACTAGTGGATATGTGCAACTTCATTACTTTTCATGTACATTCAAAAGGAATAAACAAGTTCTTAATCTCTTCTGTCACCATGAATAATAATCAAGTAAATGTGGAAATTTTACTCTATCGCATTTGCTACCGTGACAAATGCTAAACAAGTTTGATCAGTCGTATTTGCTACAGTGTGCAAATGCTAAACAAGTTTGATCAACTGCATTTACAGTGCACAAATGCTTATGAACTTAGTTCTTTCGCATTTGCCATAATGCACAAATGCGGATAGAAGAAAACTTAAGTATTCAAACTTCCATATTTGCTATAGTGTACAAACACAGATGTTCGAATCATAAGTTTTACTCTTCCGCATTTACAATAGTAAACAAATACGGATGTAAAAAACCCTTCCACGTTTGCTACTGTGTGAACTAAACTTCACTGCATTTGTTCTAAAAGTTGTGAAAACTTGTAATTGTTATTATTTGACTATTTAAAGCACATTCAAAAGGTCATTAATAGTTTTCAAATTTGAGTGACTACATAGTGCGATGAGCGAAAACACACTGTTCATCTTCTTTAATCATCATCATCTTTAACAATCAAAGATCTTTGTCTCATCAATTGTACTCATCTTCAATTCTACTGAACCTTAGTATCGAACAGAAGGTGAAACATCCATTATTTTGTAACATAAATGTCGAACACTTGAAATGATGATGAACTTAGAACCCCTAGGATAATAAAGAACACTCAAAATCAGACACATTCTAAGAAAAGATTCACATTTTCGACTCCAATAAGCAAAAAAAATAAGCAGAATATCAACGAACAAGAAAAAATCATAACCATGTTCATCATATGAACAGAGGATGATGAATGCAAAAAAGTCAAAATAAGTTCTTGAAATAAATTCAGATCAAGGGTCATACAACATCAAAAATCATCTCTTCAAACATGATAAACAAAAATATCAATGAATAACTCTTGAAAAACATCAAAAAATTGAAGTGATTCTTATAGAACAGTACCTTCAAATACTCATCTTTGACCATCAAAAGTCAAATTGATGAATAATGCATAATGTAGAATATATACTTTCATCAATCTTACTCATATGCCTCTGATGCAGGGTAAATGGCTAATCTTACATGGAGCAAGCTCCATAATGTTAGTGGTTATTTGGACCTTGATGTGCCTGAGGCAGAAGGACTCAGAGACATGATCAGATTTATCTCTACTACAAGAGTAGCCCAAGTTAACACTGTTTGACCTATTATCTATGAAAGATATATTACGTCATTCTGGAGCATTGTAGAAGTAACTGATGTGGATGGTGAAAAGACTTTAACAGGAACAATCACTGATGATCATTCTTTGGCCATCATTAAACAAACTGTGAGACAATGTCTACAGTTTGGTGATGATGCTAATGCTCCTACTGAGTTGGAAGATGAAGACATTACCACTTTCTTTGCTTAAATTGGATATGAAGGAGGTTATGAAGAAAAGTATAGTAAAGGGACTTGTAGACTTAACATGGAGATTTGGGATTCACCTCTTTTAACATTGCTTGTCTAAAAGGAAGATAGGATGGAATGACATTCCTGTGATCACTTCTTCAGCCATATGCGCCTTATGTACCAATAGACCATTCAACAAGTCAGCATATGTGTTCAATGGCCTAACCTCAAACATACAGGAAGGAACAAGGTATATGTTCCTGATATACCCAAGATTTCTGCAATGTCTAATCAATGAAGCCTTTCCTGATCTAGTACTTGAAGGACCTACTTTGGACAATTCTCACTATGATGCCAAGTCCTACAAGCATATCAAGAAAAGAGATCCAAGAAATTTCTATAGTGGAGCACACTCTCCTCTATTACCATAAATGCTTTAGCAAATTAATCTGGAGGAACAAATAGAAGAACAGGAGGCTCCTGTTTATGAGCCCATTCAAGAAGAAGCACCAACTGCTCAAGATCAGCAAGCTTCTGATGAGCATGTTGAGTAAAGATTAAAAAGTCATAGGTCAGTGTCACCCAAGGCAGATGATGGGGGTGATCTTCACACTGCACCTCAAGTTCATGACATGGCATCTCCCTTTGTACCATCACCATTACCATCACCCCACAAAAAAACCAATTACTTCACTACAAAAATCACCTATCCCATCACCACAAGCACAACCAATCATTTCTCCACCTATATCTCCACCTCATCACTATCCAATATCACCAAGTCAACCGTCCCCTACCAATACTGAACCAGCTGAATTTGGAGATTCTGCTAGCTCATCTCAGAAATCCAAATAATCTTCTAATGAGGAGGATCAACCTAGACAATTTCCTGTAAAGAAAGCAACTTCTGAGGTTGCTCCATCAGAGAGCTTTGTTGAATCAGGGATGAATAAACCAGATGAAAATGATGAGCTTATCTATGAACTTTTGCAAAAAGTAGCAAAGATGGAAAGATTGTGAATAGAAGATCGAGCGTCATTCAAGTCAGATTGTTAGAACTTGATGAGAAGGAGGCCTAACCGAAAGAAATGAAAGAAAAATATGAGGCTAAAAAGAAAGATAAAGAAAAGGAGACAGATTACTTAAAACCTGCTCTTCAACAATCAACGGATGAGATAAGTGGTCATGTGGACACTTTATCTATTCAAATAATTGCCATGGAAGAGCAAGAAAAGCATATTGAAGAACAAGATGAGATTATTATAAACTTGCAGAAACAGAATGAATTTTTGAACAAAAGAGTAGCTGAACTTGAGATGCTTGTTGAAATCAAGAGGAAGGTTGAATCAAAAGCAAAGAAAGTTGATGAGAAAGAAGCTAAGTCCGAGAGCTCTTCAGGGGAGAGTAGTGATGACTCTCCTCCTGGTAAACATATGAGATCCTCTCAAACAAAAGCTGAACCAAGCAAGACAAAGCAAGATGAGTCTAGCCTGGAGATAATAGTCTACTCACAGACAAAAGCCGGTATGCACACTGAAGAGGCTGAATTTAATGACATGATCAATGCTCTAGACAGCATCACATCAGAAGAATTCATTATTGATGATGAATTCTAGGACTTTATAGTTGATCAAAGGACTTTTACAAAACCCATAGTGGTTATTCCTCAATCTCCTATCCCTCTAGAGAAGGAATTAAGCATGCAAATAGTTCCTGCTGTGTCACTATCTGATGAGCAAAAAGAGATTATTAGAAAGCTATATGAAGAGTGAAGAGAAAAAGAAGAAAAAGTTCTGCTACCCATGAACAAGTACAATAAGAGGCTAAAAAAGTTCATCAAGATGCTGAAATGCATGAAACCTTTGATGGTCCTTCAATGCAGACATACATAAGAAAAAGGAAGTATTTAACTGAAAAGGCTAAGGGAAAAAGGCCTATTGTATAAGAAGAGCCAATAAAGAAAAGCAAGAAGGATGATCCCAGAAGCTTGGCAGCTATAGCAGAATTTTTAGAAGAACATGAGCAAGCAGAAGCTCAATTGAAGAACTAAGCTATTTTTGTTGACCTTGAAGAAGGTGAAATTGAAGGAGGCTATGTGGCTGATGAGCCAATAGCAGTTGATAGTCCTGTGAATAAAGAAAGGTCAATAGAAGAAATGGTGGAAAAGGCTCAAAATGATGATTTAATGGTTAAAGCTATGTTTTTGAAAAATCATGGATATTATCTTGATGAAGTTTTTGGCATGACTTATGAGGGGATCATGCTGATTAGTTTTTACTCTTTCGCATTTGCCATATTGTTTCCTCCGCATTTGTTTAAAAAACTTGTAAAGTTTGTAAAAGCAATTAATTTGACTATTTAAATAGATTTCAAAGGGTCATTTGATACTTTCCAAATTTGAGAGACTTTAAAGTGCGATGAGCGTATTCTCACTGTTCTTCATTCATCATCAAAACCATCCATTACCTTGTGATTCTTGTATTCATCAATCATTATTTCTCCTCAATTCTGATTCTTAACATCATTAGTAGCGTAATAAGGTGATAATCTATGAACTTCATAACCTAAATAATCGGACTCATGATGAACTTAGAACCCTAGGTCAAGAAAGAATCATAAAATTAACCTCAAACTAAGGATTGGTAGACCTTTTCGAGTGCAATAAACTTAATGGTGATGAAAATAACAATGAACTACTCATTTTTAAAACCATTGTTTCATCATTGAATAGGGATGAAAGAAATGAAAATATTGATATCAAAACTTATGTTTCAGTGTTAAAAGATGCTAAACACAGAAAAGATTATCAAAAGTAAACATAAAATCACAATGAAATTGGTTATCCATTACAAAATCAAGTTAGGTCAAATTCTTGTGGAACAATACCTATGAACTCTCAATTTTGACCAAGCAAAGTCAAACTAAGAAAAGTCAACTTCATTTCAACTATGTAATTTGATGCTTAGAATTCAATTACTAACTCATATCTCTCTAATACTAGGATCAATGGCTAATCTCACATGGATCAAGCTCCAAAATGTCAGTGGTCATCTTGACCTTAATGTACCTGAGGTTGAGGGTCTTAAAGATATGATCAGATTCATCTCTATTACTAGAGTTACTCATGCCATAATAGTCAGACCTGTTATCTAAGAGAACCTAATAAGGTCTTTCTGCAGTACTGTGAAGTGGATGAGATTGATGGTGTAAAGACTATCTCTGGGAGAATTTTTGATGACCTCACCCTGTCCATCTCTGAATAGATAATGGACAGTGTTTGTAGTTTAGAGATGATGTTAACACTCCTATTGAGTTTGAAGATGATGTGAGTACAATCTTCTTTGCAAACATTGGATATGAGGGATGATTGAAGGGAAATAGATAGTCAATGGGTAGTTTATCCAAGAGGTAGACAGGATGGAATGACATCCCTATTACCACTTCATCCGCTATACTTGCATTGTGCATAAACAAACCATTTGACATGTCTGCATATGTATTCATTGGTTTTGTTTCTAATATCCAAGAGAGAAGAAGACACATGTTTCTCATGGATCTAATATTTCTACAATGCTTCAGGAGGCATTTCCAGAGATTGTGCCCAAAGGATCAGTGATGGATATTCCTCACTACAATGTAAAGTCCTGTAAGTACATTAAGAAAAGAGATCCAACGAACTTTTTCATTAGGACATTCTTTCCTTTATTTCGATGGACATTGTAGCAAATCAATCAAGAAGAGGTTAAGCTCCTATTGATAAGCATGACCATGAAGAAGAACAACAAGCTGCTACTAATCAACACCATGTTAATGAGCATGTTGATGAAGCTGAAGAAAGACATAGGCTAGTGTCACCACAGGTGGATGTAGGTGGTGATCTTCACACAGAACCTTCTATTCAAGAAGCTGATATTGCATAACCTTTTATCCCATCTCCCATTTACTTACCTCATGTATATCCAATTCACACCAACCATATATCACCTATGCATTCATCTCTTCCTACTGTTGCTCCTAAATCTGATGAGTGTGGTGAATCTGCTAGCTCATCAGATGAATCTAAGTCATCTTCAAATAAGGAGGATCATCCCACCAATATGCCTGTGAGACAAGCTCAATCTGAGGCAGGTGTTGAAAGGTTTATTGAATCAGCAATGAATAGACCTGATGCAAAGGATGATATGATTTTAGAGTTATTGATGAAAGTAGCAAGGATGGAAAATGTGCTTGATAGAAGGTCTTGTATTATCCGAGACAAACGTCTTGAGTTAGATGAAAAATAAAAGGAAATCTAGAAACTCAAAGAACAATATGACTCTGAAAAGAAAGAAAAAGATGATGGAATATACCGACTCAAAGTTGCCCTTATATAAGCAAGAGAAGAAATTAGTGGTTACATAAGGAAAAGGGTCTATGAGTTGGAGATGTTAATGAAGATCAAGCAAGAAATAGCTAAAGAACAAGAAGAGAATGGTGATGATTTTAACATAGAGAAGAAGGATGATAGTGACAATGAGAAAGAAGATGAAAAATCTTCAGGTGAGAGTGATGACAATGAAAATGACTCTCCTACAAAGAAGCCAAAAACATCTAAGCAAGTAGAAGAGAATGGTCCCAGTCAGACTAGAAAATAAGAACAAAGTATGGTAATAGTGGTATACTCAAGTGCACAATCTGAAGGAACCCAAGATGAGGAATTTGAGCTTAGAGATATGATAAAAGAGCTGGATATTTACTCTTGTGGAAAATTCATTATTGACTATGAGTTTTGGGACTTTGTGAAAGACCCAAGACCAACAGTTGAACACATACTGATTCATCAATCTCCAGTTCCATTGGAAAAAGAGATAAGTTTATTGTACCAGCCATCTCTTTATCTAATGAGAAGAAAGAATTCATCATGAAACTATGTAAAGAAATTATAAAGAAGGAAGAGGCTACTGAAAAGGAAAAAAGAAAAAAGAAGAATCTGCTGAAAAAGAAAAAGGACATAAAGAAGATGAATCATCTATTCTCTATTCATTTGGATCCCATGTTCACACTTATTCCAGAAAGAAAAATGTTGGAGTTGTACAAGATAGTCTATATTATCAACACAGTCAAAGTCAACAAAAGTCAACGTCACCGTCAAAGACAACAAAAGTCAAACCCGACATGTTCAAGACGAAGAACCGAGACAAGACGTTGAAGATTTAGATGACTAGGAGTTATATTGTAATAAATATATTTTGTGTGAACAAAATATATTTTATATTGTTTTTAGTCATTTTTATGCTTAATAAGTAATTTTGTATTAATTAGCCTAAGTCTAGGGGGTTAAGTGCAATTAGTGAATATTAGTCTAGACTATAAATAGGTTAATTGTCATCAGGTTTTAGGGGATGGTTGAATGACCAATAGATTGAGGGATTACTTGTAAACATATTTTGAAATCTATTTGAAGATCAAATGGGTTTTAATTATGATTAGCATATTTTGATATATAATTTTCATGATTTGATTCAAGTGTGATTATTCTAGAGTTGCAATTTGGTATCAGAGCCATTTTGGATCAAATTCACTGAACATTTGTAGATTTTTAGAGAGAGAAGTTGAGGTTTTGGTTATTTTTGTTCAATATCATGTTTTCATCAATTTCAGATCATTTTGAGTGTTACTAATATGAAAATTGATTGAAGTTTGCTTGTTATTGGTTGGGAAAGCTCTTTTAATCATCAAGTTTCAAATCCATTAAGATTTGGGCGTTTTTAGATTATTTTGTGTTGAAAACGCTTTTCAGCTTCGTCCAGTGAAATTACCAATTCATCCAGCGAAACTGCCTGTCTTTCAGCGAAACTACAAGTGTTTTACACTTTGTAGTTAATTTCAGCATCTCAGCAGAAGTAGTGATCTTGAACGAAAGTTCAATAGTGCTTGTGTGCATATTACAAGTGAGATTGCTATCGAAAGTATCTTTGAATGAAAGTTCAAGCTTGTTTTGTGCAAAATTGTCAGTGAAACTAAGCAGTCTAAAGCATTTGGCTAGCAAAACCGCTACCGAAATTCCCAGTGAAACTACTGTCAGCTTAGCGAAAATAGATTTTTTGCGAAACTAGCTCTGCAATACTACGATTTCGGCTAAATTATCATATTTTAAGCGAAACTAGAATGTCAAAGATGACTTTTTTCCCTTAGTTGGGATTAATTGATTTCATCCCGATAAAGAATATCAAAGCTGACTTTTCCCCCCAGCTTGACCCCAGTTGCTAAGATTGTCTAGCGTGACATTAAAAATAATATTTTTTCCGGGGGAGAATTATTTTACAAATTTTAGGAAAAATAGTTTTCGAAATAAAAATGGCTTTTGCAGAACTATTTAAATCCTTCAAATCTGATAATCTAACAATTGCACAATGTCGGTTTGATAATTTTACAGCTTTAAAGAATGAAAGGATGTCTGATTTTCTTGATCATTTTCTGTTGGTGGCAAACAATATGAAGAAGTTTGATGCCCAATTGGGAAATCATGAACAAGTTCTAAGATTGCTTGATTCTCTCCCAACAGAATGGAGCTCACACGGCAAGTCGATTATATGAGATAGAGGTTTTCGGGATTACAAACTAATGGAGGTGATCAACACACTGAAAGAAATAGAGTTGGATGTCAAACATCATGAGTACTATGAAGCGACATATCTAACTCCAAAGATCACTTCAAACTCCACAGAGAAACCAAAAGGGAGATCAGATTCTGGCACCAATTCTGACGGTTTACCGAAACCTAGAATTGAAGAGGTACAAGAGGAGCTTAAGCAGACATCAATGGGTAAAGGTGGAGCTGAGTTGAATGATAAAGTTTTTGATGCTGAGAAGGAAGAGGAATGGAAGCAAAATACCCGAGTTTGCAACTGCGAGAAGGCTCTGACTGCTGAAAGAGTCAACCTGGATCTTCCATATGAGACAGTTCAGTATATGTGTTCTTTTGCTTGAAAAATTAGGCTATTTGGTGTGTATAAAGCTAATAGGTTACTTTTAGATAACCAAAAGGAATTAAGTACCATAAACGCAGAACTTAAAAAGAATGAAGCCAAGTATTTCATGAATTTAAATGAAGCTTTAAAAGAAAATGATTATTTAAAACGAACTCTTCTTGAAAGAAATGCTAAAATTAATCTTTTAAACGAAAGAGTCACCTTGGCTGAATTTAAAACAAGCAAGCTTAAAACAAAGCTTGACAGATGGACCATATCCGGAATGAAACAGGAAGACTTACTATGTAAACAAAGGGGAGCTAGGATTAAAACGGGAGTGGGTTGTGGTGAAAATCCATACATCTATCCTCCTCCTAGCACTCATTATTACTCTCCTATGCCTCAACCTCATTCATCTAATGATTTGATTGAAGCTGCAGAAACTAATAATTTAAATGCAGGTTTAAGCAGCGTTGATCTTAAAGAGCTTAGAGATGTGTAGAATTCTCCTGTAGGTTTGGGATTCCATGGGCATGGATCTGATAAGATTAATGATGATTCCACCACTGGTGTTCCAAAAACAATATCAGTTGCTTCTCCAACCTTCTTCAACAAGTTTAAAACAGGTAATATTCCTTCGTTTGTTCCTGTCAAGTTTGTTAAAGAAGGAACGGTTGTCGAATCATCAAGCAATCAGAATCCTATAAGCGAAGTTGACATAGTAGGAGATGTCAATCAATATCCGCTGGAGAGATCTGTGTATACGAGACTGGACAAGCTCAGATGAGGAATCAATCATAGAGGTGCGTGTTGGTTCCTCACAAATCAAGATGTCTCCTAACATTCTCAAGTCACAAAAGCTTCCAAAAGCTGAATCAAGACCAATATGTATTTTTCTCCAATTGCAAAGCAACCCAGTCAATCAGTGAAGATCTCATTCCCTGTTTAACATAGCAAATGCCAAAACAAGCAAGAATCTGCTACAAGCTCAAAGCAATCCTTCTTAGCACCTGCACAACACGGGACTACAAAGAATCAAAATCCATTCGAGGCTTGTTTTGAGTGTGGAAAAGAAGGTCATGTGGTAAAGAAGTGCCCTCAAAGACTTGCTTCAAATGGTAAAGGCAAAACGAATTACTTCTCCGAATCTAAGTCTACAAAGAATATTCCAGATGGTAAAGGAACATAGGTTGCTTCTCTGGATCAAGAAGTAGAAAGCACACATCTTTGAATGGTTGGATGAAAAACCCTCCATCCAAACCTTTTCATCGGAAGCCGGTTTCATATGATTCAAAGATAAAAATGACCAAAGGTTCAAAACCAAATTATTTTCCTTTTGCTCTTAAACAGAATATGTTATCCAAATTTAATTCATTCAAATCCAAATTAATTGAACTGAAACAAATTTGGCAAATTAAAAAGAAGGATACATATATCCCCGATTGTTTAAACGGTTGTGTTTAGAAGTAGGTTTCTTATATCGATGAAAATGGAACTTCCTGGACTACGATGGCCTAGGTTCCCCTTTCAAACTAATCTGTTTATGAGTGCAGGAACAATTCAGGAGGACTGTTAGTAATCCAGTTTACTGACAGAGATTGTTTCTAATTCAAATTTGAGGCGGAACAAACAGGTTAAGGTCATGGTATTTTATTCACAATCTGAATTTTTGTAAGACCCCGTTCCCGAAGACCTCACAGTTGGTCATTCACAGCATTAAATACATTAGACATTATAAATTAACGAGTTTAAGCAGCGGAGTTATTGTAACAAAAGCCATTCATTTCATTAAAAACACTGTTGCTGAGCAATACACTAAAGTTTAACCGAATACAAAAGAATTGTTTAATTGCATTACAAAACAATAGCGATAACAAGTATGAATGGACGCCAATCTTTCCCCTACTGAGTAGCTTCACCCTCGCGCCATCCTCAGCAATGTTTACCTGCCAACTAAAAATGTATAAAAGTCAGCTTTGCTGAATGAGTTCTAGTTTTATAATATAACATACATTTCAATCGTTAAAACCATTCTTTACTTTCTTTCACAACCATACTATACTTTACATTCGTTTGTGATCATACATCATACATACATATAGATAATATAATTATTATCATCCATTACATTCGTTAACTTCGTTCATTTAATACTTTCGTTCTCCCGAATCTGTTGCGACAACATGGTCGCTCACCTCATTAACAATCCCAACGATGGCACGCTATCCGAGTCTGTTGCAACAACAGGGTTGCTCACCTCATTGCCAATCTCAACGATAGTACGCTATCCAAGTATGTTGCAACAACAGGGTTGCTCACCTCATGGCAACTTGACGATAGCACGCCATCCGAGTCTGTTGCAACCACAGGGTTGCTCACCTCATAGGCAATCTCAACGATTGCACGCTATCCGAGTCTGTTGCAACAACAGGGTTGCTCACCTCATATATGTGCTTGCAAGCCATTAATTCACTCATTCATCATTCAATAGTGCATGCATTCTTACTTCGTGTTCCTCTTTTATTATCTCTCACTTTACGTTACATATTACTTCATTCATCCATTCATTAACATGTCACGTAAAGCCATAAGAAAGATAAACATACATCATCATAAGGAACATATCATAGAATCATACATAATCATCAAACATCATCAATCACACATCATCATGCCTAATCATCCATCTTACATCACATCATACATCACCCATCACAACGGTTATGACTTCAAAAAGTCAACTTACATAACCCCCGGGAACGTCCCAACTCAAATCCTACATTACACTTTTTCCGCAAAAATCAGAAAATATTCTAAGTCCTTATGCGCATGGGCACTATGCAAGCGCATGGACACTATGCAGGCGCATGGGGAACAATTAGGCGCATGGGCAACTTTCAGGCGCATGGGCACTATGCAGGCGCATGGGAATTCCTAGGCGTCTGGACACTTAGTCAATTCCAGCCTAATTCTAGGCGCATGGGTACTATTTGGGTGCATGAGTTTTGGGCGCATGGGAACACTTAGGCCGTTATTTCTGTTGGGCGCTTGGGCCACTGTTTAGGCGCATGGGCAGACTATAAGACACTTAACATCATAACTCAGTTCCCAATCATCATCTATGGTGTTTTAAGCTTAAACCATACATCCTACTCTTTAGAAACACAACCATAACATCATCATACACAACATAGCCTAAAATCAAACCCCACCCATAAACACACACAAATACACATACGGTATACATACAGAAACATTGTAAAAATCGTTTAGATACATTTTCAGCCCCAAATAGTTTAAAACAAGTAGAAATCGGGGTCTAGAAACTCACCTCGTGCAACTTGGGTGTAACTTCCTTCTACCCTTTTGCAAATGAGTTCAAACACCTAAAAAACCCACCAAACACACACACCCAAACACATAAGCATATAACCGAGATAAAACCCGTCATAAACACTTAAAAACCACGAATTCTTACCTTATTTCGACCTTCTTCTTCTTCAACCGAGAGTTTCTACTCTCTCTCTCTCTAACCGAATGAAAAGTGATGTGAAGGGAGGGTGGGCGGCCATGCCCACCTTTACACCAACTTTTGAATGATTTTGTCCTTTTGAGACTTTTAACTCCTCATCTTGGGTTTAATTGCATTTCCTTCTTTTATTCCTCATTTCTTATCCTTCTTTTAAAAAAAATAACCGGGTTTCTAAATGTTCCTTTCTGACTGACCATTGGTTTGGGGATGATAAGCCGTGCTAAAATGTAACCTCGTCCCCATGGCATCGTAGAATTTCTTCCAGAATTTGGATGTAAACCTGTTGTCATGGTCGGTTACAATGGACACCGGCACACCATGACGAGTTACAATTTACTTGATGAATAGATCCACCAACCTCTCAGATGAATATGTCTCACGGATCGGTACGAAGTGAGCACTCTTCGTCAGCCGGTCGACAATCACCCATATGGCATCGTACCCTTTGGGAGTACGCGGCAGTTTTGTAATGAAATCCATGGTGATGTGCTCCCACTTCCATTCCGGTATATCCAAAGGTTGGAGCTTCCCATACGGCTTCTGATGCTCGGCCTTCACTTGTATGCAAGTAAGGCACTTACTCACATACCCAACCACATCACGCTTCATACCCAGCCACCATTAATCTTTCTTCATATCTTGATACATTTTCATGGCACCAGGATGAATGGAGTATCGAGTCTTGTGAGCTTCATCCATAATCTTCACGCGTAGATCCCTAAAACGAGGAATCCACACCCGTCCAAATCGGGTTTTAACACCAAGTTGGCTTGAAACTCTCATCCATAACTTCACACGTAGGCCACCTCTCATCCTTTCAGAGATAAGATGATCTTCTTTCAGTGCCTCATTTTGAAACTCTTTCACTGGCTTCATCACATCGGAGGTCATGATTAATTGGTATGCTTTCACCCGAATTGGTTCGGGCCTCTCCTTTCGGCTAAGGGCAGCAGCCACCACGTTGGCTTTGTCCGGATGATAGTGGATCTCGCAATCATAATCTTTTATAAGCTCCAACCATCGTCTCTGTCTCATGTTCAGGTCCTTCTGCTCAAAGAAGTGAAGGGATTTTAACAAGTTTATCAAAGTTGTTTAACCCTTTAAACATAAAACGTAGCGGATAATCATTTTAACATCTTGTTTGAAGTTTATATAAAACATTTTATGTTGATAAAACCCTTTTAGATGGATCTATTTGCATGAACAAGTAACTAACAAAATAAACAATGAAAGATAATGAAAATTACATTCCAAAGCTTTCTTTGAGATGAGAAGGATGATGTTCTTGAAGGCAAGACTCCAAATAGCAATCCTCAAGAAGTAATACCCCAAGCTCCTCCAAACACCCACTTGCTAGGTTGTGTTGCACCACTTAAAAGAACCTCTCTTCCAAGTCGATTTCCAGCCAAGAATCCCTGCTTGAAGGCTGAAAATGAGCTTGTTTGCAGCCCTAAAAACCGAGTTCTAGAGAGAGAGATGAGAGGATTTCTATTGCTTTGTGTGTGTGAGAGAAAAGTGTGTTTGTCTTTGGAAGAGTGTAGTGTCTTGGTTGCTTGGAACAACAACAAAAGGGAGAGTTCCAAATCCCCTTAGGGGCGGCCGAAATTACTCCCAAAAGGGGGTTTCCCTCTCATTTTTATTTCATAAAAAGTACACTTTCAACCTTATGTTTTTATCAACCTTATGTTTTTATAAAATTAAACCCCTTTTAATTTTATAACAATAACACACTATTATTTGTCATTGTTTAACTAATTTAAATAATGAAACAAATATTTCTCATGAAAAATTATCTATATAATCATGTTCATTTACAAAAGCAATGTTTTTAGAAAACCCGGTTTCTAAATTGGCGCTAATATTTATTCGTATGATCACATCGACGGACAAATATTTATTGGTGTTTGTTTGGCTTGTTATTGGGTATGACCCGACTTGGATCATATCACACTAGCCACATCAATTTAATATGTGTCTTGGGCAGATCACTACTTTCAATCTCCCACTTGCACAAGATTCATAGTAGATTGATGCAAGCAGCAAATAACGCCTAGCAACGGTTTGCTACCCCTAGTGTATATGATTAAGTTCCATTCAATAACATCATCTTCTTCAAGTGCCTTACTTGAAATGTTTTAGGTGAATCAATCATCTATCCTTTTGTTTCAGATGTCATGTTGAATCCAGAGACACAGGATTGTCATTCTCCGATGATTCAACTTTAACAGGCCTTAGACATCTAACTCTCAACGAATAAGAGGAACAAATTCCATTTTGACTACATACGTCTCTCACAATCACCTTATATCATACCTGAACCTAGCCTTATGTACTGCCAATCTTTCATAACAGTAAAGAACTAAATCAAAGTACAATACTTGGTGAATATCAAGACCCAATATGTGTCTCAGGTCTGAGGATGCAATGATATTCGCCTTTACTCAATATCTCTTATGACTAATCAAAAGATTCCATGCAGAATAATTGAGAGCGGGTCAGTCCTATATCTATATCGCATAGATATCAATGGACTTTGGTAGCAACCTCTTGCTCTATATTCATACCTTATGATATCAACCAATCCATGTTCATTATAGTCTTACATTCATAGTTGTTCCCACAAGTATGATCGACTATGGACGTTTAGAATAACTTACTTCTTCACGGATTTAAAACATGCTAAAATAGAAGAACAAATGAAAGTTATAACTATATAATTAAGTTAAATAACATAAGTTCCAAAAAAAATAAAATCAAATCCAGTCATTAGAATATCAAAGTCCCATGGCACAAATATGACCTTCATGCTTTGCCTTTTCAAGGAGCTTTGTGAGTGGATCCGCAATGTTTTTATCAGTGTGAACCTTGTGAATACATATCTTTCCCTTTTCAACTTCATCCCTTATGTAGCTGAATCTACGCTCAATGTGCCTTGTTTTCTGATGTGCACGGGGTTCCTTGATTTGTGCAATCGCACCCTCGTTATCACAAAGAATCTCCAGAGGATCCTGAATGGAAGGGACTACCCCTAGATCGGCTATGAATTTCTTCAACCATGCAGCTTCCTGTGCTGCCAATGAACCGGCGATGTATTCTGACTCTGTAGTGGACAACGCTACGACATCTTGCTTTGAGCTTTTCCAAGAAACAACTCCCCCATTCAGGATAAAGATGTACCCTGATTAAGATCGTGAATCATCTCGATCGGTTTGGAAACTCGCATCCGTGTAACCCTTTACAACGAGTTCCTCTTCACGGTCCCGTAGATCAAGAACATGTCCTTAGTTCTCCTTAGGTATTTTAGAATGTTCTTGACAGCCAACCAATAACTACCACGAGGATTTTGCTGGTATCTACTTGTCATGCTTAAAGCTCATGACACGTCCGATCTAGTGCATATCATTGTATACATGATGGATCCTATAGCAGACGCATATGGGATTGCCTTCTTTCTATTCTGCTCCTCCTTTGAGCTTGGACATTGAGTCGTACTCAATATTGTCCCTCTCTGAATAGGTACAGTACCTTTCTTAGAGTTTTCCATCTTGAACCTTTTCAAGATTTTGTCAATGTATGCACTTTGATTTAACCAATGAGCCGCCTTAATCTATCCCTATAGATCTTTATTCCCAAAATATAGGCGGCTTCACCAAGATCCTTAATGGAAAAGCAGCTTCCAAGCCAGGCTTTTACACCTTCCATTGTTGGAACGTCATTCCCAAACAGTAGAATGTCATCGACATATAATACTAGGAAGATTTTGTCAATGTGTTTTTGATGAAGCCAAATTTCTTGATCTCCTCATCAAAACGGTGATTCCAGCTTCTTGATGCTTGTTTCAATCCATAGATTGATTTCTTTAACTTGCATACTTTATTAGGGTGTTTTGGATCGACAAAACCTTCAGCTGAACCATATAGACATCTTCCTCAAGATATCCATTCAGGAAAGCGGTTTTGACATCCATTTGCCAAATCTCATAATCATAATGAGCAGCTATGGCAAACAATATCCTTATGGACTTTAGCATCGCAACAGGTGAGAAAGTTTCATCATAATCAACCCCTTGAGTTTGAGTGAAATTCTTTGCTACAAGTCTAGCCTTATAAGTATCCAAGTTTCCATGCATATCGGTTTTCTTCTTGAAAACCACTTGCTACCAACTACTTCGGAGTTAAGAGGTGGTACAACCAAGTCCCATACTTGATTATCATGCATGGATTGCATCTCAACGCTCATGGCCTCGAGCCATTTGTCATAATCCGAATTGGACATTGCATCATGGTATGTGGTTGGTTCATCTGAATCTACCACATAGCATCCATCCATGAAAAATCCGTATCTTTCAGGTGGATTACTAGTTCTACCACTTCTGCGAACGTTTTGTGTGTATTGATCAACCACTTGATCATCTTCAACATCCTCATGTTAAGTGCTAGTTTCAACCAAACATGCACGGGTTGTGGTTCTTGATCCTCCTCAAGATCCACTGTTCTACTGCTAGTTCCTTCCATAAGGAACTTTGCTTCTAAGAACTCACCCTTTCTGGCAACAAACACCTTTTGTTCCAGTGGATCATAGAAATAATATCCCATAGAATCTCTAGGGTATCCTACAAAAATACACCTGGTGGATCGGACTTCCAATTTGTTTGGGGTGGGAGTCTTAACATAAGCCTCACAACCCCAATCCTTAAGTATGATAGGGATGGAACTCTTCCATGCCATATCTCAAAAGGTGTCCTTTCCACCTTTTTGGTTGGGGCCATATTTAAAATACGGGCCGCGGAGAGCAAAGCGAAACCCCAAAATGATAGAGGTAGTATGCTTCTAGCCATCATAGATCAGACCATATCCAATAAGGTTCGATTCCTCCTTTCAGACACACCATTATGTTGTGGTGTTCCAGGTGGAGTGAGTTGTGAGACAATCCCACAACTCTTAAGATGATCTTGAAAAGCATCACTTCATGGTATTCACCTCCTCTATCGGTGCGGAGAACTTTAATCGACTTGTTGAGTTGATTTTCTACTTCATTCTGAAGATTTTGAATTTCAAAAGCTTCATCGTTGTGCCTTAATAAGTACACGTACCCATAGCGACTATAATTGTCGGTAACGGTAATGAAGTATCTTTCACCATTCCTAGTCATGGCTAAAAGGACACACCACATACATCCGAATGTATGTTACCTAATAAGTTTTTGCCCTTTCGTTAGTTTCACTAAAGGGTGCCTTAGTCATTTTCCTTATAAACAGATTCACATACATCAAATGAATCACATCATTGTTTTTAAAAGACCATTCTTTTGAAGTGTTTGTATACGTTTCTTGTTTATATGACCAGATGACAATGCCAAAGATAGGTATCACTTCAAATCCAACTTGAGTTTCTTGGTGTTAGTTTGGTACAATGAACTATTTAAGTATTTTCATGAACCCATTCATAAATACCATTAATGGGAATAGCTTAAAATAGAACATATCATTTAAAGAAATGTTGGACAAAAAGAACCAATGAGCTGATCAGAAAAACCTCTAAGTCCCACAGAATCACAACAACTGCTGAAGACTTGATCAGCTGTTTAACAAAGTCTGAAGACTGCAACAGCTGAAGATTGAAAGTACTGAAGTACAACATCTGAAGTTCTAAAGCGCTGAAGACCACAGCTGAAGATTGAAAGTACTGAAGTACAACAGCTGAAGTTCTAAAGTGCTGAAGACTCAACAGCTGAAGACTAAAGTACTGAAGAACAACAGCTGAAGTTCTAAAGTGCTGAAGAAACAGAGAAGATTGAAAGTACTGAAACACAGCAGAAGTATAAAGACTGAAGACATCAGCTGATGACAACAGCTGAAGCTCAAGTACAAGTACTGAAGCCATCAGAGTTTGTTACAACAGCTGAAGAAGCTTCTTCAGTTGTTGTGATGGTTTACCTTTTAGTAGTTCTTTGTTTCAGTATTTATAAAACACTGAAGAGTATGTTCTTCAGTTGTTATAGTTTCAGCAGTTTCTTTTCAGTAGTTGTAATAATAGTTAACACTTAGCATTTTTGTAAGAAGATGTCAGCTGTTTGACATCTTCAGTAGTTGTGTTAACTATCAGTAGTTTGTGATAAATTCTATTAGATGTCACTATCAAGTGACATCAGCAGGACAACATCTCTTATATAAGAGGTGTTGACCTAATTGTAATTGTGACATTCCGTACCACGAAAGCGAATATTGAATGAATATATTGCAGAATTCTCTCTATTAAACCGTTTTTGTTCTTACATTGAGTATCTCTTTGTTCTTGTGAATTGGCTAATTCATGTTAGAATTCCGCTGCTATACTCTCTAATCAATCAAACGTAGATCACTGATCCTAACAAGTGGTATCAGAGCTGGTTAATCATTGATCGATCTAACAATTGATCATTGAACTGCTAATTGATATCTATGTTTGATTGAATTAGCATATTTGCAAGAACTGGTTATAGATTATTGAATTTCTGGCGCTTTCGTTCATTATTTTGAGATCTCTCTTGGTTCAATTGGTTGTTGTGTTTTTGTTCTAAATCTGTTATAGCTTAATGAATTTGATTGAATCTGAGATGACTACTCCTTCTAATGATCCTCACAATAACGGTTCCTCAACCAAGCCCCCGATGCTGGTTAGGACCGAGTATAACATATGGCAGCGAAGAATGCTTCATCACCTGTCTGTTAACAGTTCAGGTTGTTGGACATCTGTGGTACATGGCCCAATAATCTATGGTGAACAATCGGAAACCAATCAAATGGTTCGAAGAAGAAGGAACTATACTCTGATGAAGATCGGAAACTGTTTGAGATTGATGCTAAAGCCCATGGAATTCTGGCCATGGCACTGCCTAATGAAATCTATTCAGGGCTTATGCATCATGAAACTGCTCATGATCTCTGGAATGCCTGAAGGAACAATTCGGTGGCACAGATGAGGTCTTAGCAAACAACAGAGAAATCCTTACCCAACAATATGAGACATTCTCTCATAGAAAGGGTGAGACCTGATCAACAGTTTGAGGTTTTTTTTTCATGCTTGATCTCTGAGCTAAAAATGGTAAAACAGGTTCCTCAGATCACTGCCTGAGAGACGGGGACACATACACTATGTCCTACGCCCAGTGCAAATCTGGATAGCCTATCTCTCACACACTTCATGGGAAACTGCTTACATTCGAAAGAGAGATAGAGTAGAAAAGGAAATTGTCCTCATCAGGAAAGCTCACTGATGACTTGTACCAGGGATACTGCCTTGGTTGGTCATGAGTCAGAATATGCTGCATCTGAAAGCAATTATGATGAGCATATTGATTTCTCTTCAAATAGTTCTGATCATGCATTTGTTGGTATTGATAGTCATTCTGGCAGTAATAGTGACAATCTATGCTTCATCATGGATGATTTGAAAGGAATAGCTGAGATGATCTAGAAGAGATGGATATTCTGAGCCAAATGGCATTGATTAATATCAGATCTCAGAAGTTCTACAAGAGAACTGGCAGGAAATTTCTTGGACTCTCTGGCAAAACCAAAGTTGGTTTCGACAAGGTAAGTTGAGGTGTCACAAATGCCAAAGGCTGGGACACTTTGCAAGAGAGTGTAGATCAACTGGATCTAACTCTTCTGCACCCTTTGTGACTTTTCCTAGTACTAGTCCACAAAACAGAGGGCAACATCCTGCTGGTTCTGGTTCATCATTCACACCCTAGATCTCCTGCATACTTTGTCCCCAGGGTCCAATGTCATATCTGTTCCCTGCTATTACTTGCCTCAGTCTAATCCGTTCAAGCTCCCATTTCACAACAATCACATGCATTGCCTCAACCTCACCTTCCAATCTCATCAACAATTCAACCTCAACAACACAGCTTCTTCACCCCAGGAGTTGTTGACTGGAGCAGTTTACTAGATGATTTGTCTGGTCATGAACAATGTTCACTGGTGCTGGTCAACATGGTGGTGACAGTCCCTTTGGAAATCTAGCTCTTATGGCTTTGGATTCTGCTGATACTTCATCCTCTAATGCCTCTATACCAAAGGTATCACAGGTATCCTCTGAGGCAAAAGCCAAACTATGTTCTGAATCATGCATAGCCGTATTTGCATCTATTAGAGAAGCAAATGTAGCTTTAATAACAAGAACATTGAGCTAGAACAAACGATTTCCAAAAGCAACGCTGAATTTGAGTCTGTGCTTAATGATAAGAATGATGAGATTTACAAACTTAAATGCCAATAACTGATGATAAGGCTAGGAAGAGATACTTCTAGAGAAGTATAGAGATCTCAAGGAAACACTTGCAACTCCCAGGTAGAGTGTGATCGATGGGTACAATTCTTGCAAGGGGTTTGAACTGTTTCTTAGTAAGCAATCTGCTTCCAATGTGAAGTTTGGCATTGGTTATAAACACTGCTCCACCTACAGATTTTACTCCCAGAGCAGAGGTAGAAATCTGATGGTGAGAGCAATAACCAATCCATTTCTTATGTGATCTACTTTCTGATACAGCACCATCAGAAGTAGAAGTCAGCACTAAGCCCTCTCAGAACCTATCAGCTGATGTTGATGGTTCCACTGCTGACACTCACATGATCAAAGAGTTGATCAACTCAGGAGTTAATTCTGAAAGTCCTGAAAGGACTCGAGAGCAAGATTTAACACTGAAGTTCAAACTCCAACTACTGTCAGTACTGAAGAGAAGAAACTGTCAGTAGAAAGAGTTTGAAGAATACTAAAGAGAAGTCAAGAAAGCAAACAATGCTTCCAAAGTACTGAAGAGCAAGTCTTCAGTAGTTTCATCCTCTTTAGTTGATGATCAACATAAGATGAAGAAGAAACCATGTGAAGTATGTGGCTTGTTCAATCATCTTACAGATGATTGTTGGTACAAAAGAGGATCCAAACTCAAACATAAAGAGGAAATTAAAGAGAAAGGTTAAAATGAAACTGAGTTTGAGGCCACATTTGTATCAGCAACATCAAATCCTGTAACCCTTAAGTCCATAAAGAAATCCAAAAAGGAAGGGGTTAAATAGGTAACAGCTGAGATTGCTCAAAAGAAGAAGGTGCAACATAGGAACTTATCAAACTCCATGCCAATGTGTCTGATGAGCTGAAAGCTTTATCACAAAATCAAACACAGCTGGTTATGATGGTTCAACATCTATTGGGAAGAGTTAATCAATTAGATGCTCCTATGTTGAAACCACAGAAAAGGGGTCCAAGCCAAAGGATTCTCTCTTCTTCACCATCTTCTTCCTCTCAGGCTGTTATTTCTAATAAACCTGTTAGTTTACCATCTGTTGATGAACTAGGCCCAAAACCAAAAAGGTTTGGGTCTCCAAAACTAACTGATTGTTTATTATTGTAGGGTTCTCCAACATGCCAAGTAGCATCTGGTATGTAGACAGTGGGGGATCTATGCACATGACTGGAACAGCTCTCTTCTTCATGACTACTCTCAAGGAAAGAAGGGTTTGTTTCTTTTGGCAATGATGCTAGGGGTTACATCATTGGAAATGGCTTTGTATCCAATGGAGAAATCAAGTTTGATGATGTTAATCATGTGGAAAATCTCAAGTACAATCTCTTGAGTGTCAGTCAAATGTGTGATAAAGGCCATGTTGGTCTTTTCACCAGTCAGAACTGTAGGATTCTGTCATCCAAAGTTCTGCATTTGATTGATAAGGTTTTGGATGATCACACTCTCCTGAGAGCCAACAGGACAGGAAGAGTGTATGCCTTAGATCTTTCCAAGAAAATAGATCTCAGAGGCAATCCTTGCCTATTTTCCAAAGCCTCTTCTCAAGAATCTGAACTGTGGCACAGAAGGCTGGGTCATGTTAATTTCAAAAACATGAATCAGCTTATCCACAATAGTTTAGTTCGAGGCTTACCAATAAAGGAGTTCCACTGTGATGAAACCTGCACTGCTTGTTTAAAAGAAAACAGCACAAAGTCTCATTCCCTCCTATTGAAGAGCCTAAGTCCACTGCCTGCTTGCAATTACTGCATATGGATCTATTGGTCCTGTGAGAGTAATGAGCATGGCAAAGAAGAAATACTGTCTGGTAATTGTGGATGACTACTCCAGATTTGTATGGACTTTCTTTTTACATTCAAGGATGAGGTTGCTCAGAAGATTATTCACTTTGTGTTGTATATTGAGAAGACAGTATTCCCTTCCAGTCAAGTGTATTAGGAGTGACAATGGAACTGAATTCAGAAACCATACACTTGATGACTTCTATCTTTCAAAGGGAATCAAAAGGCAGTTTAGCATCCCACGACTCCAGAACAAAATGGAGTAGTGGAGAGGAAGAACAGGACCCTAATTGAAGCTGCAAGGTCCATGTGGCTGACTCTGGTTTGCCACTGACCTTTTGGGCTGAAGTTGTTAACACAGCTTGCTATGTGCAGAATAGAGCCTTAGTAAATCAGAGGTTGATGAAGACTCCATATGAAGTTCTTCATCACTTGGTTCCTCTAATTTCATTTTTCAAAGCATTTGGGTGTCCCTGTTTTATTCTAACACAAAGGATCAACTCCAAAAATTTGATCCTAAGGTGGATGCAGGGTATTTTGTTGGTTATTCATCTACTTGCAAGGCATACAGAGTCTTCAACTGCAGAACAAAGATAGTTGAAGAGACTTTGCATGTGAAGTTTAATGAATCTCCTTTGGACAAGATTCCACAAAACCCTGTGGAGTTGTTTGATTTGGACATACTACAATATGTTCCTTATCAACATCCAGCTGTTGCAGATCATGTGGATAAATCATCTTCTGCAGCATGTCTTCCACCTGGTGGTATTGATGATGATGATAATATCAATACTCACCTCTTCAAGTTTAGTGACCAACTGCCTATGTCTGCTAAATTTGATGTTCATGTAGCTTTAGTAGTTCCATCCACAACAAATACTGATGAGATCTCTGTTTCCTCTACATCTTTTGAGTTACCATCTAATTCTTGGTTTCAAGAGTCTGCATCACATCTGCTGCTGCTGAAGGTCCTACAAACACTTGCACAGATCTCATCGTTTATCAAGAACTGAAGAATCACCCAATGTCTCAATTATTGGTGATATCAATGCTGGAGTTTCAACAAGAAGTCAATCGTCTAACTTTGCTTCATGCTCTCTTCATCAGTCAGCTAGAGCCAAAGAACTATCATGTTGCTTTGAGAGACAATGGATGGGTTGAAGCCATGCAGCTTGAGCTACTTCAGTTCAAGAAACAGCAAGTGTGGGAACTGGTTCCTCTTCCCCCAGGTAAGTGTGCAATAGGCACTAAATGGGTGTTTAGGAATAAAACGATGAAAATGGGCTTATCGTTAAGAACAAGGCTAGACTGGTTGTAGAGGGTTTTCACAAGAAGAAGGTATTGACTATGATGAAACCTTTGCCCCTGTAGCCAGACTAGAGGCAATCCGATTGTTTTTAGCCTATGCTGCATTCCACAATCTTAAAGTTTTTCAAATGGATGTCAAAAGTGCATTTTTATATGGTAAAATAAAGGAAGAAGTTTATGTGTGTCAACCACCAGGTTTTGAGGATAATAAACATCCTGAATGGTGTATAAACTTGATAAAGCTTTTTATGGGTTGAAACAAGCTCCTAGAGCCTGGTATGAGACACTTTCTACTTTTCTTCTTAAGAATAATTTCACCAGAGGCTCCATTGATAAACTTTTTTATTAAGAAGGTGGATCAGCATAAGCTACTTGTTTAGATTTATGTTGATGATATCATTTTTGCATCCTCTGATCCAAGTTGTGTGATGATTTTACAACATTAATGAAAAAGATTTTGAAATGAGTGCAATGGGAAAATTACAGTTCTTTCTAGGCTTGCAAATTAAACAAAAGGCTGATGGAACCTTTATTCATCAAACAAAATATACAAAAGATCTTTTGAATAAGTTTGATTTAGAAAACTGTAAGCCCTGTTCTACTCCCATGTGCAACACCACACAACTGGATGCTGATCAGAAAGGTAAAGCTGTTGATGAAACACTTTACAGATGTATGATTGGGTCTTGATGTATTTAACAGCTTCTAGACCAGATATTATGTTTGCTACATGTGTTTGTGCTAGATTTCAGGCTGCTCCTAAAGAGTCTCATTTGATTGCAGTCAAGAGAATCTTTAGATATTTCCAAGGTACACAATCTCTGGGTTTATGGTATTCCACTGGACACTCTTGCAAAGTAGTTGGTTTTTAGATAGTGACTATGCAGGGTGCAAGTTAACTAGGAAGTCAACTTCTGGTGGTTGTCAATTCCTAGGCAACTGTTTGATTTCTTGGCAGAGTAAGAAACAAACATCTGTTGCTACATCAACTGCGGAGGCCGAGTACATTGCTGCTGCAAGTTGCACTTCTCAGGTACTCTGGCTTCAGAACCAACTTCTGGGTTATGGCATTACAGAGACTAAGACTCCATTATTAATGGATAGTGCTTCAGCTCTGTGTATTGTCAAAAATCCAGTCCAGCACTCTAGGACCAAACATATAGAGATCAGACATCATTTTATTCGGGATTGCTTTGAAAAAGGTTTGATTGATCCTAAGTTTGTGCCTAGTGCTGATGAGCTTGCAGATATTTTTACTAAGCCTTTGGATAGTTCTACTTTCCAAAACCTTGTGTTAAGGCTTGGTATGCTGCAGCTAGAATAAGTGACAACTACTGATGATTTCAGTAATAATTACTAGTGATTATTGGTAACCATGTCACATATAAGTACTCATGAGTCCTTTCACCTTCAGTAGTTTTATAACTACTGACGGCTAAATGCCTCACAAGTACTGAAGTACTTTATCTGTTCCAAACTACTGATGTAGTTACAACTACTGATGTAGTTACAACTACTGATATAGTTACAACTACTGAAATCAGTACAAAATGATAAGTACTGACGTCCTATGAAACACCTGAAAAGCAGATGCAAAGTCTGATGAGTAAGTGTTGAGGACAATATGAAACAGCTGAAAGGGTATGAATTGACGAAAACTACTGAAGAGAACTTTCTCTTCAGTTGTTTCTACAACTGCAGTTTCATTCTAAACAACTGAAGCAAAACCATGTCTTCAGTAGTTTTATAACTACTAATGACTAATACCAAGTCTTCAGCTGTTTAAAAAAACTGATGACAAAACAACTGTCTTCAGTAGTTTTCACAACTACTGATGACTAACACCAAGTCCTCAGTTTTTTCATCATATGAAGTCAAAACCATGGTCTTCAGTAGTTTTCTAACTGCTGATGCCTAAAACCACGACTTCAGCTGTTTCAATGTCTGATAGGGTAATACCATGTCAACAGTCGGTTTACAACTACTGATGACTAACACCACTCCCTTCAGTCATTTTCACCCCTACCCTATAAATACCTGTCCTCTTCTCTAATGTTTCATTAGCCGTTATTTTCTGAACTTCTCTCTCTCAAACATGGCGACCATGAGTCTGAAACCACGACATAACTGCGTTGCTTACCTTACAAAGTTAACTTTCTTGAACAAATATGATAATGCCATTGACTTAATGGTGGATTCCCCATATCGCACAGCTTTTCTCTTGAATCTAACCATTTACCCTAAATCCCTCAGTCAATTCTGGTCAAATGCTTTGTTCATACTGATGAGTCTACCGGTCAGATCTCTGTTCGGTCCCTTATCAACCAGAAACCAGTGGTCGTTACAGCCGACATCATTCGTCAGGCATTACATCTACACGACTCCACCGCTGTGACTGGATACCCAAAGGGCACAACAGATATGTCCTTTCTTAATCATGGGTATGAAGGTGATCTTCGAGCTACAACCGTTCTAAAGAAACATTTCCATGACGCTGAGAAACTCATTTTTCACATGGTAAATGTCTGCTTAGCCTCCAAGACATCTTCTTGGGATCAAATGTCATCCCAATGGCAACAGGTATTGTATTCTATTCTAGAACACCAACCGTTAAATTTTTCTGAAATTGTGTTCCTAGCAATAAAGAACTTGGCTCAGAAACCTGTGGCAAACCGATGGCCATTATATCCCAGGTTTCTGATGGCCATTATTTTGGATGAACTAAAATCTGATGGCCTTGTTGGCCTTGGAGTCCCTGGACCAGCAGTTTTGGCTGAGGTATACTCCAGGCACAACTTCGACCTTACACTCAAAGAAGCTGCCCGAATGCTAAAGCCCAAGCACAGGGAACCCACAGCTTCCTCCATCAGAACCAAAGTCCCCACTAAACCAAAACCAAAACAACCCAAAACAACTATTCAGGGAGATGAGTCCCCTGAAGATGCTCCTGCACCACCAACGCAGGCTATACTTGCTGGCTTAAACCCCCTAGCAGTATCAGAGACTCTACCTGCCATAGCCGCTCAGGATTCCTCTCAAAAGGAGCCTGCAGCCACCACACAAGGGGTACCCACACATCTGGGATCTTCCTCACTTGAGGAGATTGCCATTGAAGAGCACCTTCCTCCCCGGGTGCACACTGCTTCTACCCCTTCACCCCATGCAACCGCCCCCCAAAGTCCAACAATAATTATTGCAAATGTGCTGACTCAGTTGCATGCCTCTCCTCCTCCCCAACAACCACCAACAAAGGGGAGAACCACCGACATTGAGGAAGAGGATCACCATGTTTCTGACAACCCACAGCACGGGGTTTACAACTTCTATCTCCTGGTATGGATAGGGAGATTAGAATATCTAGTGAGGATGCCACCTCTTCTGCATCAACACATGATCAGAATGAGGCTGGTAACATAGCTAAGACCTCACCAGAGGCAACAGCTGATGAAGGACATAGTCCTGAGGCTGGAAGTCCCCAGTTCCAAGACAAAGGGGCACATGCTACAACTGGTCTACACCCAGTGCATGTAAATCCGCTACCAGCAGGAGGTCAGGTGATTCAGCTTCTGCTGATGATGACCTGGGCTTTTTCTGTGACGTTCTAGCCCACAACACCATCCTGGAGGCTGAGGTAAGCAGACTACAAGAACTGCTTGCCAAGAAGTCTCAGGATGAAAGTCCATCTGCCCCCACCAACCCACAGATGGCACCTTCCTTTGGTTTCAAGAGTCTGCATCAACATCTGCTACTGCTGAAGGTCCTACAAACACTTGCACAGATCTCATCGTTTATCAAGAACTGAAGAATCACCCAATGTCTCAAATTATTGGTGATATCAATGCTGGAGTTTCAACAAGAAGTCAATTGTCTAACTTTTGCTTCATGCTCTCTTCATCAGTCAGCTAGAGCCAAAGAACTATCATGTTGCTTTGAGAGACAATGGATGGGTTGAAGCCATGCAGCTTGAGCTACTTCAGTTCAAGAAACAGCAAGTGTGGGAACTGGTTCCTCTTCCCCCAGGTAAGCGTGCAATAGGCACTAAATGGGTGTTTAGGAATAAAACAGATGAAAATGGGCTTATCGTTAAGATCAAGGCTAGACTGGTTGTACAAGGGTTTTCACAAGAAGAAGGTATTGACTATGATGAAACCTTTGCCCCTGTAGCCAGACTAGAGGCAATCCGATTGTTTTTAGCCTATGCTGCATTCCACAATCTTAAAGTTTTTCAAATGGATGTCAAAAGTGCATTTTTATATGGTAAAATAAAGGAAGAAGTTTATGTGTGTCAACCACCAGGTTTTGAGGATAATAAACATCCTGAATGGGTGTATAAACTTGATAAAGCTTTTTATGGGTTGAAACAAGCTCCTAGAGCCTGGTATGAGACACTTTCTACTTTTCTTCTTATGAATAATTTCACCAGAGGCTCCATTGATAAAACTTTGTTTATTAAGAAGGTGGATCAGCATAAGCTACTTGTTCAAATTTATGTTGATGATATTATTTTTGCATCCTCTGATCCCCAGTTGTGTGATGATTTTACAACACTAATGAAAAAGAGGTTTGAAATGAGTGCAATGGGAGAATTACATTTCTTTCTAGGCTTGCAAATTAAACAAAAGGCTGATGGAACCTTTATTCATTAGTCAAAATATACAAAAGATCTTTTGAATAAGTTTGATTTACAAAACTGTAAGCCTTGTTCTACTCCCATGTGCAACACCATACAACTGGATGCAGATCAGAAAGGTAAAGCTGTTGATGAAACACTTTACAGATGTATGATTGGGTCCTTGATGTATTTAACAGTTTCTAGACCAGATATTATGTTTGCTACATGTGTTTGTGCTAGATTTCAGGCTGCTCCTAAAGAGTCTCATTGATTGCAGTCAAAAGAATCTTTAGATATTTGCAAGGTACACAATCTCTGGGTTTATGGTATTCCACTGGACACTCTTGCAAATTAGTTGCTTTTTTAGATAGTGACTATGCAGGGTGCAAGTTAACTAGGAAGTCAACTTCTGGTGGTTGTCAATTCCTAGGCAACTGTTTGATTTCTTGGCAGAGTAAGAAACGAACATCTGTTGCTACATCAACTGTTGAGGCCGAGTACATTGCTGCTGCAAGTTGCACTTCTCAGGTACTCTGGCTTCAGAACCAACTTCTGGATTATGGCATTATAGAGACTAAGACTCCATTATTAATGGATTGTGCTTCAGCTCTGTGTATTTTCGAAAATCCAGTCCAGCACTCTAGGACCAAACATATAGAGATCAGACATCATTTTATTCGGGATTGCTTTGAAAAAGGTCTGATTTATCCTAAGTTTGTGCCTAGTGCTGATGAGCTTGCATATATTTTACTAAGCCTTTGGATAGTTTACTTTCCAAAACCTTGTGTTAAGGCTTGGTATGCTGCAGCTAGAATAAGTGATAACTACTGATGATCTCAGTAAATAAGTACTAATGATCATTAGTAACCATATCACATGTTGTACTGCTTCTGTTACAACAACTGATAAAGTAACAACTACTGATGTTGTTGCAACTACTGATGTTGTCAAAAAAGATAAGTACTGATGTCCTATGAAACAACTGAAAACAGCAAAAAGGATGATGAGTAAGTGTTGAGGACAGTATGAAACAGCTGAAAGGCTATGAATTGACGAAAACTACTGATGAGAACTTTCTCTTCAGTTGTTTCTACAACTGCTGTTTCATCCTAAACAACTGATGACAAAACCATGTCTTCAGTAGTTTCACAACTACTGATGACTAATACCAAGTCATCAGTTGTTTACATCAACTGATGACAAAACCATGTCTTCAGTAGTTTCACAACTACTGATGACTAATACCAAGTCATCAGCTATTTACAACAACTGATGACAAAACCATGTCTTCAGTAGTTTCACAACTACTGATGACTAATACCAAGTTATGAGTTGTTTTCAAACATCTGAAGTCAAAACCATGGTCTTCAGTAGTTTTATAATGCTGATGCCTAAAACCACGACTTCAGCTGTTTCAACGTCTGAAAGGGTAATACCATGTCAACAGTCGTTTTAAAACTACTGATGACTAACACCAAACCCTTCAGTCGTTTTCTAACCCGTACCCTATAAATATCCCGACCTAATCCTTCAAAGCCTCATCTTCTTCAAACCTAACGTTCATATCTCCAAAACTTCTCTCTCATTAATGGCGACCATGCAGCTCAAACCGCGACACAACTGTGTAGCTTACCTCACCAAATCGCCATTCTGGGCTAAGTTCGATAATGCTATTGATCTTATGGTCCAGTCACCCTACAAAACGGCCTTTCTTCTCAATCCAATCCTTCATGTTGAATCCCTTAACCAGTTTTGGATGAATGTCACCCTCACCACTGGGGAGAACAACACAGAGTCTCTCCGGTCGGTCGTCAACAACCACCAAGTGGTCATCACTCCCGATATACTTCGTCAAACCCTACACCTGGATGATGCCACTTTTCCTGCTGGATATCCAAAGGGCACAACTGATTTATCCTTTTCCCACCATGGATATCAGGGAAACCTTAGTGCCTCCACCATACTGAAGAAACATTTCCATGATGCTGAACGTCTCATATTTCACATGGTAAATGTCTGTTTGGCTCCTAAGACTTCCTCTTGGGATCAAATGTCTACAAGATGGCAGCAGGTACTATTCTCTATCCTTGAGCAACAGAACCTAAACTTCTCTGAAATCATTTTTCTGGAACTTAAGGACATGGCCTCAAAATCTATTTCTAACCGCTTGATATTATATCCTCTGTTCATTATGGCCATAATAGAGCATCAGCTAAAAGCTGAGGGACTTGTTGGTCTCGGAGTCCCTGCAACGGCTGTATTGCCTGAAGTATACTCCAGGCACAACTCTGACCAATGTTGAAACAGGCTGCCAGGTTGCGAAAACACATGCAGTTGGAACCCACAGCCACCACCTCCAGAACCAAAGTCCCCACTACCCTAAAATCCAAAAAGCCAAAAAAGGCTACTCAGGGAGATGAGTCCCCTGAGGATGCCCCTGTACCACAAACACAGGAACCACACACTGGTCTTAACCCCCAGTTGTGACACTGACTCACCCAGCCACAGCCGCACAGGTATCATCTCAACAGGATCCTGTTGCAACCAACATTGGGGAACCTACACTGCTGGAACCTATCTCCCTTGAGAGGGTTACCATTGAAGCGCACCATTCACCCCGGGTGCAATCTGCTTCCACCCAATCACCACATGCAACACCCCCCAAAGTCCTACATTACTTGTTGCACAAGTGCTGACTCAGTTGCACTACTCACCCCCTCCCCAGATACCAATTACAACTGGGAATACTTCTATCATTGAGGGGGAGGACCAAAGTGCAGCTGAAAACCCAGAGCATAGGGGTTACAATGTTCCTTCTCCTAGTGTAGCAATGGAGATTGGAACTTTGGTGAGGCTGCCACTTCTCCTGCTTCAGCATATGATCAGGTTGTAGTTGGTACCATTACTAAGACCTTACCAGAGGCAACTGCTGATGAAGGACAAAGTCCTGAGGCAGGAAGTCCCCAGTTCCAAGACAAAGGGGCACATGCTACAACTGAGCTACACTCCGTGCATGTTCATCCTGATCCTATCAGGAGGCCAGGTGATTCAGTAACTACTGATGATGACCTGGGCTTCTTTTACGATGTAATCGCCCAAAACACCATCCTGGAAGAGGAGGTGAGCAGACTCAAAGAGCTGCTTGCCAAAACTTCTAAGGAACAAAGACCATCTGCCTCTACCACCTCACAGATGTCACCTTCATCTGAAGGTCTCCTAAACACTGAGCCACTCCCAACAACTCAGCCACCTGCCTCTGCTTCTTGCACTATTTCTCAGGAACAGAACCCTCCTGAGCAAATAGTTGCTATCCTTCAAAATTCCCTCCCTCTCATCACACCCATAATCACTGACATAGTGGTCAAAGCCATTGATGTGAGGCTTTCCTCAGTAATACAACCATTGATAGAGGAGGTTGTGGGCAAACAGCATTCTGGCAATCAACCCCTTGCAACCAATGCAACCAAAAAGGGGGAGATTAAGTCAGTGAAAGCAAAATGAAAGAGGAGTACAGAGGAGAAAGAAAAGGAGAAAGAAACAGAAGGAATAGTAGTGGAAAAGGAGTTGGAGTTGAATGTGGAGACTGATAAAGAAAAGGAAAAAGAGAAAGCCTTGGAGCTACTGATAAAAGAGGCTGATGCCGAACACAACAGATCAATGGACAACATCATTGATCAGCTGTTTAGGCAAGGCCATGACACCGATAAACTTGACTCTGAGATTCGACGATTAGAGATTGAAGAAATCCAGAATAGATGGGCAAGTTATGAAGTGTTAGAAAGAGAAAGGCTTGAGATCATGATTAGATTTATTGCAAAATATCTTGGAAGATCAATGATCGAGATCAAAGCTTGGTCCAGAGACAGTATCATGGCAATCACCACCAAGATCTGTTCGTCTGAAGCATATACTAAGGGACTTGTTATTGAAGCTTTGAATGAAGCGGGTGCTGGGAGCAGGACTGAGCTAGCCAAGAAATCAAAAGCCACACTCACCTCAAAAATGCTAGAACAGCCTGTCAACATTCCCACACCAAAACCACCCAAAACACAACCCACCAAAGCAACTCCCTTACCCTCAAAACCTTAGCCGATGATATACCCTTGAAGAAGAAGACAAGGGTATTGAGGCTAGAAGATGATGAAGAAGATGATGAAGATAGGTTGCCACTCTCAGCTGTGATTCAGTTGCCTAAGGCCACAAGTCACTCCTCAGCAACTACTCCTGAATTCCAAAGACAAATGGTTAAAGTAAAGCTAGAAGAAGAAGAGCTTCATAAACAGCATGATGAGGAATTACTGAAGAGAGTTGACAAACCTTATGCAGCCACATCTTCTATCATAAATATGAAGAAACAAGCCCTCAGACTTTACACTCTCAAGCACACCTTTCAATATCAAAAGGAAAGAGTGAGGATTTGGCCTGATCCCAGGGTGTCTCACAGAATTCATAAGAAAAACATACCTCAGAGAGACATTGGCCAGGTGAAAAAGATCGTAGATGAAGTGATCTCTCTGGTCTTTGTAGTTTCACCCTGGGAAATCCTAGAGGACTTCAAGAAAGCCTATAAAGCTAATCTAACCCCTCAGAAGATGCTGGAAAACAAAATAGTGAAAAGGGGTTAGTTTACAAGAGGCTTGAGGAAGTCAGGAAAAATGAGCTCCAGTTGTTCTAGAGGGTAATCACCCGGATGAGTTTGCTTACAGAATAATAACAACTGTTAGGATCAGTGATCTACGTTTGATTGATTAGAGAGAATAGCAGCAGAATTCTAACAATGAATTAGCCAATTCACAAGAACGAAACGATATTCAATGAAGAACAAAAACGGTTATAGATAGAGAGAATTCTGCAAATATATTTCATTCAATATTCACTTTCGTGGTAACGGAATGTCACAATTACAATTAGGTCGACACCTCTTATATAAGAGATGTGACGTCTGTTGATGTCACTTGATAGTGACATCTAACAGAATTATTCCAACTGAAACACAACTACTGAAGATGTCAAAACAGCTAACATCTTCTTACAAAAATACTAAGTGTTATCAGTTACTATAACTACTGAAAAACATAAAAATACTGATATTACAACTACTGAAGAAGTACTCTTCAGCTGTTGTGACAAACTACTGAAACTTCAGTACTTGGTTTTCAGACTTGAACTTCAGATGTTTCATCAGCTGATGACTTCAGTAGATATCATCAGCTGATGTCTTCAGTCTTTGTCTTCAGACGTTATACACCAGTTGTTGATCTTCAGCACTTGTAGACTCTTCAGCTGTTGTACTTCAGTACTTTGGTCTTCCGCTTCAGCACTTGTGTTCTTCAGATGTTCAGCTTCAGCACTTGTGTTCTTCAGCTGTTGAACTTTAGCACTTTAGCCTTCAGCTGTTGAAGTCTTCAGCACTTGATCTTCAGCTGTTGGAGTTTTCAGCACTTGTCGAACTGCTGATGAAGTCTTCAGCAGTTGTTGTGATATCATATGGAACTTAGAGGTTTTCTGATCTTGGCTCATTGGTTCTTTTGGTCCAACAAACTCCCCCTGAACCAATGCAGCCAAAACCTCTAATTTATTTATTTTCCCACTTATTGTTGGCAAAAAGGTTGGTCTTTTTCCTTCTTGATCAGTAAAGAAGATGACCCATATAAGCTCCGGCCTGGGAAGAAATCTCAGAGATCTGTTTGGCAAGGTATGAATGAGAACTCTGTTTTGGGGAACTGGACACAGAGTTGTTATCCCATTCATGAGATTTACTTTCCCATAATGAGTCTGTATGACTCCCGAACATAGGCTTCAAGGAGAAAAACTTGTTCCTCCTTGGAGAGTTCTTCTATTCCTCCTTCAAAGAAGAACTCTGGACCATAGTACTCAGATAAGTACTTCACAGTCCTGCCATTTTTCAACTCCACAGTAGTTACCTCCCTATAAACAAATTCATCAGGATGAGTGCTTCAAGGAGTAACTGGAGCTCATTCTTCTTGATGTCTTCAAGCTTTTTATATAATAACCCCTTTTTGATCATCTTGTTTTCCAGTAAAGCTTGAGGGGTCATTTTGATTGATGGGCCTTCTTGAATTCATCAATTATTTCCCCTGGTGAGACTACAATGGCCAACATGATGGTAGAATCTATTGTTTTTCTAACCTGGCCATTGTATCTGTGTGGAATAGATCTTTTATGGATTCTAGAACTCACCTTGGGGTCGGGCCATACTTGAAGGGTTTGAGAGAACACTAAAACATAGTATAACCTTTTAAACTTTTCAGAAAACGCAGCGGATGTATAGGATTATAACAAGTTTATAATCTGAAATTTTCGTGTTCTAAGTGTGGTTTTAAGATGGAAAACAAAACCCAAATCAATAGGGATCTTAAATATATGAATGGACAAGCTATGAACAAACACTAATGTACATAAAGTCACAGCCATATGAGGCTGTGAATGGCTACCTTTCTCCAGCAGAAAAGTCGACTTAGAGGAGTGTTTTGGATGCTTGAATCGACCAAGAACTCAATGTAGAGATCCTCAAGCTTCGTATACCCCAAGCACTATTACAAAACACCTTGTATGCTAGGATTGAACACCAAAAAACAAGCTGCTGGAACTCCTTCTTTCTGCCTTGTTTCCGAAACTAGAGAGGGGAGAGAGAGAGTTCTTTTGCATGTGTATGCTTCAAAATGGCTGGTCCAAGAGGCAAGTCATAAGACCCCTTAATTGTTGGTATCTAATCAACAAAGTGGTCCAATAGGAACACAAGAAGGGGGCGGCCAAAAAAAAGCTTTGAAATGGGTTTCCCCCCTTTTATAATTAGACACATTACAATGTTACATGGTCTTATAACTTGGTATCTCTTAGTAAATGTATACAACTAACCATTAATTGTATACATATGTAGCCATTTTAATTTGTAATGTCATCTAACTAATATAAATAACATTACAAATAATATATTGAACAAAATATCCTAATAAATTGTTCCATGTCATATGCAACTTGTTTAGAAAACCCATTTTCTAAATTGGTGTTAATATTTTATTGCATGATCACATCATCAATTAAATATTATTTGGTGTTTGCTAAGCTTGTTATTGGGTATAACCCGACTTGGATCATGACGTACTAACCACATCAATATTCTAAGTGTCTTGGGCACACAGAATCCTACAATCTCCCACTTGCCCAAGATTCATAGAAGATTGATGCAAGCAGTAAATACCGCCTAACAACGGTTTACTACCCTTAATGCGCATGACTTATAGCCATTCAATAACATCATCCCTTTCAAGTGCCCTACTTGAAAAGATTTAGGTGAATTAATCATTTATCCTTTTGTTACAGATGTCATGTTAAATCCAAGGACACAGAATGATCATTCCTTGTTGATTTAACTTAATCATGCCTTAGACATCTTAACTCTCAACGAATAAGAGGAACAAATTCCATCTTGACTACATACGTTTCTCACAAACACCTCGTGTTATACCTGAACATATCCTTATGTACTGTCCACTATTTCAGGACAGTGAAGAATAGGCTCAAGGTGTAATACTTGGTGAATATCAAAACCCAATATATATCTCAGGTCAGAGGATACCAAATGATATTCGCCTTTACTCAAATTACTTATGATCAATCAATAAGATTCCATGTAGTAAAATTTGAGATGCGGGTTAGTCCAATATTTGTATCCCACAAATATCTATGAACCTTGGTAGCAACCCATTGCTCTATATTCATCCTTATGAATATCAACTAATCCAAGTTCATAATAGTCTTACCTTCAAACTTGTTCCACAAGTGTGAACGACTACGGACATTTAGAGTAAACATTTTACTCATGGATTAAACATGCTAAATTGGAATATTATTTGAAACATTATAACCAAATAATTTTATTCAAATAATAGAAAGTTCCACATATCCAAATACAAAATTATAGATCAAATCCAATCACTAGAATATCGAAGTCCCATGGCACAAGTATGACATTCATGCTTTGCCTTTTCAAGGAGCTTCGTGAGAGGATCCGCAACGTTTTGATCAGTGTGAACTTTGCGAATACATATCTTCCCTTTTCAACTTCATCTCGTATGTAGTTGAATCTCCGCTCAATATGCCTAGTCTTTTGATGAGCACGGGGTTCCTTGATTTGTGCAATCGCACCCTCGTTATCACAAAAGATCTCTAGGGGGTCCTGAATGGAGGGGACAACCCCTAGATCGGCAATGAATTTCTTTAACCATGCAGCTTCTTGAGCTGCCAATGAGGCGGCGACATATTCTGATTCTGTAGTTGATAGAGCCACCACATCCTGCTTGGAGCTCTTCCAAGAGACAGCTCCTCCATTCAGAATGAAAATGTATCCCGATTGTGATCGTGAATCGTCACGATCGGTTTGGAAACTTGCATCCGTGTAACCTTTTACAACGAGTTCCTCGTCACCAGATCCATAGATCAGGAACATATCTCTTGTCCTCCTTAGGTACTTAAGTATGTTCTTAACAGCCATCCAATGACTGTTTCCAGGATTCTGCTGGTAACGGCTTGTCATGCTTAAGGCGCATGACACGTCCGGTGAGTGCATATCATTGCATACATGATGGATCCTATAGCAGATGCGTATGGGATTGCCTTCATTTTATCTTCTCTCCTTTGAGCTTGGACATTGAGCCGTACTCAATATCGTTCCTCTTTGAATAGGTACGGTACCTTTCTTAGAATTTCCATCTTGAACTTTTCAAGATTTTATCAATATATGCACTTTGATTCAAACCAATCAACCGCCTTGATCTATCCCTATAGATCTTTATTCCCAGAATATAGGCGGCTTCACCAAGATCCTTAATGGAAAAACAACTTCCAAGCCAGGTTTTTACACCTTCCAAGGTTGGAATGTCATTTCCAAATAGTAGTATGTCATCAACATACAATACTAGGAAAGTTATTGTGCTCCCACTAGCCTTCTTATACACACAAGCCTCATCAGCGTTTTGATGAAACCAAAATTCTTTACTTCCTCATCAAAACGGTGATGATCCAGCTTCTCGATGCTTGTTTCAATCCATAGATTGATTTCTTTAACTTGCATACTTTATTAGGATGCTTTGGATCAACAAAACCTTCAGGCTGAGCCATATAGACATCTTCCTCAAGATATCCATTTAGGAAAGCGGTTTTGACATCCATTTGCCAAATCTCATAATCATAATGAGCAGCTATGGCAAACAATATCCTTATAGACTTTAGCATCGCAACAGGTGAGAAGGTTTCATCATAATCAACCCCTTGAGTTTGAGTGAAACCTTTGCTACAAGTCTAGCTTATAAGTATCCAAGTTTCCATGCATGTCGGTTTTCCTCTTGAAAACCACTTACTTCCAACTACCTTGGAATAAGAGGTGGTACAACAAGTTCCCAAACTTGTTGTCATACATGGATTGCATCTCAACGTTCATGGCTTCTAGCCATTTGTCACAATCCGAATTGGACATTCCATTATGGTATGTGGTTGGTTCATCAGAATCTACCACATAGCATCCATCCATGAAAAATCCATATCTTTCAGGTGGATTACTAGTTCTACCACTTCTGCGAAGTGTTGTGTGTATTGATCAACCACTTGATCATCCTCAACATCCTTATGTTGAGTGCTAGTTTCAACCAAACGTGCATCGGGCTGTGGTTCTTGATCTTCCTCAAGATCCACTGTTCTACTGCTAGCTCCTTCCATAAGGAACTTTGCTTCTAAGAACTCACCCTTTTTGGCAACAAACACCTTTTGTTCCATTGGATCATAGAAATAATATCCCATAGAATCTCTAGGATATCCAATAAAGATACACTTGGTGGATCGGACATCCAATTTGTTTAGGGTGGGAGTCTTACATAAGCCTCACATCCCCAAACCCTTAAGTACGATAGGGATGGAATTCTTCCATGCCATATCTCAAAAGGTGTCCTTTCTACCTTTTTGGTTGGGGCCATATTTAGAATACGGGCCGCGGAGAGCAGAGCGAAACCCCAAAACGATAGAGGCAATGTGCTTCTAGCCATCATAGATCGGACCATATCTAATAAGGTTCGATTCCTCCTTTCAGACACCATTATGTTGTGGTGTTCCAGGTGGAGTGAGTTGTGAGACATCCCACAACTCCTAAGATGATCTTGAAAAGCTTCACTTAAGTATTCACCTCCTCTATCGGTACGGAGAACTTTAATTGACTTGTTGAGTTGATTTTCTACTTCATTCTTGAAGATTTTGAACATTTCAAAAGCTTCATCTTTGTGCCTTAGTAAGTACACATACCCATAGCGACTATAATCGTCGGTAAAGGTAATGAAGTATCTTTCACCATTCCTAGTCATTGGCTTAAAAGGACCACATACATCCGAATGTATGATTCCTAATAAATCCTTTGCCCTTTCGGTAGTTCCACTAAAAGGTGCCTTAGTCATCTTACCTTGTAAACAAGATTCACAAACATCAAATGAATCATATTCATTTGTTTTTAAAAGACCATCTTTTGAAGTGTTTGTAAACGTTTCTTGTTTATATGGCCAAGACGACAATGCCAAAGATAGGTATCACTTAAGTCCAACTTGAGTTTCTTGGTGTTAGTTTGGTACAATGAACTATTTAAAGTATTTTCATGAACCAATTCATAAATACCATTAATGGGAATAGCTTTAAAATAGAACATTCCATTAAAGAAACATGGATATTTTCCTCAACGAAGATAATACATATCCAAATTGTTTTAACAGGGCTACAGAGATAATATTCCTAGTCAAACTAGGAGCATACAAAACATTGTTCAAAATTTTCCAAACCATTTGAAAGTTTCAAGATGTAGTCACCACGGGCTTCTACTGAACTTTAGCCCCATTGCCCATGTAGAGGCTCACATCCCCTTGTTCTTGAAGTCATTACTTCTTTTGAACCCCTGCAACAAATTGCAAATGTGAGTTCCACATCCGGTATCTAATACCCATGTGTTAGAGGATATCATGTTTAAATCAATATGGATCATGTATATTGTACCTGAGGTCTGCCCGGCATCCCTCTTCGCTTTCAACTCTTGGAGATGGACGGGACAATTCCTTGCCCAATGTCCAATCTCCCCACACTTGAAGCATGGGTCATTAGTGGCAACCTTTGCCTTTTCTCTTGTGGTTTGGGTGGCACCCTTGCCACCCCTTCCCTTTTCCCCAAGCGGGTCCTTACCCTTGGCAACCTTTGCCTTGGGTGCGGGACGAGGCCTTTTATTGTTCCCACCTTCATTGATGGTGAGAACGGGTAAAACCCTTTTACCCATGGCCGCCTCGGCGTTTTGAGCATTGAGTGAAGCTCACCAATGATTTTGTCCCAAGCATTCATGTTGTAGTTCAACACGAATGTCTCGAACCTCTTGGTAAGGCCATTGAGGATCAAATCCGTGGCCAATTCCTTCGAGACGGGAAATTAAGCCTCTCGAGGCGGTCAATGTGACTTTTCATCTTAAGTACATAAGATGAAACAGATTGATTGTCGTCCATACGACATGCATGGAGCGCTCGAACCGTTCGAAAACGCTCAACCCTTGCTTGCTGTTGGAACGTTTCCTTCATCTGGGTATCATGTCGTAAGCTCCGTGATGTTCATACTCCTTTTGAAGATCCGGAGTCATGCTCGCTAGCATGAGACAAGACACTTGGACGGAGTCCTCAGTGTATTTCAGCCAATCGTTAAAGGCCTCCTCATCATCCTCGTTAGGTTGATCAGGGACAGGGTCGTCTAAAACATACGATCGTCTCTCTTGCTTGAGAACAATTCTCAAGTTTCGATACCAATCGATGAAGTTGTTATGGTTTAGACGTTCCTTTTGGAGGATCGCTCGTAGGGATTGGTTGGACGCGGATGAGTTATCGGAATTATCATTATTAGAGGCCATCTACAAAATTTAACAAAGTTTTATTTAGTATTTTAGATATTGTAATTTTAATAACAAATGTCTTACAAGACTTTTCATATTAAAATCTAGAACCCATATTACATTTAAATTGTGGTTAGGTGACCTTTATCCCACGTTTTAAATTAATAAGGTGGTCAACGTTTGACGATTGCAACCATTTGCAACTTCTAGAGGTATGGGATCGACTCTTGAACATCATATGTAAAGTCGGCATGAAAATCCCATCAACACCATTTGGAAACCACATTGTAGGTGATCCATTTAACATGGTTTGCAAATCAAGACATCCTACTTACACCCACGTGTGAGTTTGCCAAAACAAATGGTTAGGTGACCTTTATCCCATAAGTAAGGCATTCTCACCTCAAATCACAAGTTCCCTCAAAATGGTTGGGTGACCTTTATCCCACTAAGAGTTCCCAAGTGACTCAAGTGTTGTGTAAAAGGACGGTGTTGATCTCGTTTTAAAATTTAGAGATTTCTTAATTCTAGTTTAGAAAACCCTATGTACTTGTATTTGCATGCTTTCAAATACAAGATACCTTATGGTTCTTTGATTAAAACCATTTTAATCCTTAAAATCATTAAAAAATTTTAATAACCTTTTATTAACCTTTAAGAACCATCAATTTTCAGCTTGTTAAGATTGTTAGTTAGTTTGCTTAGAATATCCAAATATCAACCAAACAATCAAGACAACAAACAATCAACCAAGCATAAACATTAACAATCATATGTGCATAACCATAGCCCTTATGTTGACAACACTTGTTTGCCATCACAAGTGTTGTCTATGGTCTTTCTAAGGGTCAACCATATCATAAAGGTTCCAAGAACCTCCCACTAGAAACCACATCCAAATGCTCCATGTTTCTTGTGTCTTTGTGTCCATCTTTGGGTCTTGATCTTGTACATCTTCTTTTACAAAATTGTATCTAATACATTTTTCTAGTAAAGGAAATGAACCTAATCTATTTTACACCAAATGAATGAATAATTACAACCCAAATGAATAAACACAAATATTACAACCAAATTGAATGAATAAAACAACCACTTGAATCATCCAAACAACACAATGCCACAAGCTAGGTTATGCACTTTAACAACCAATGATCATATCATCTATTCAAATAATGAAAACCCCATTTAAAACCCCAAATTTCAGCCAACATAAACTGAAATTTTGGGTTTTAATCATTGTCCAAACAACCAACATTTCAACATACATATCTTTCAAGGTTTAATCACAAGCATGTGTAATGTAACCTTGAAAGTTGGGGATTTCAACAAGACATAATGTACCAGCCCAAAAACAGCCTATAACATATCTAATATCATCTTTTAAAACCAATTTCAAAAGATGAATCAAGCAAGCCATCCATATAACCGCTCTTGATGCCATTGAAGGGTTTGAAGAGAACACTAAAACATAGTATAACCTTTTAAACTTTTCAGAAAACGCAGCGGATGTATAGGATTATAACAAGTTTATAATCTGAAATTTTCGTGTTCTAAGTGTGTGTTTTAAGATGGAAAACAAAACCCAAATCAATAGGGATCTTAAATATATGAATGGACAAGCTATGAACAAACATAATGTACATAAAGTCACAACCATATGAGGCTGTGAATGGCTACCTTTCTCCAGCAGAAAAGTCGACTTAGAGGAGTGTTTTGGATGCTTGAATCGACCAAGAACTCAATGTAGAGATCCTCAAGCTTCGTATACCCCAAGCACTATTACAAAACACTTGTATGCTAGGATTGAACACCAAAAAACAAGCTGCTGGAACTCCTTCTTTCTGCCTTGTTTCCGAAACTAGAGAGGGGAGAGAGAGAGAGTCTTTTGCATGTGTATGCTTCAAAATGGCTGGTCCAAGAGGCAAGTATAAGACCCCTTAATTGTTGGTATCTAATCAACAAAGTGGTCCAATAGGAACACAAGAAGGGGGCGGCCAAAAAAAAGCTTTGAAATGGGTTTCCCCCCTTTAAATTAGACACATTACAATGTTACATGGTCTTATAACTTGGTATCTCTTAGTAAATGTATACAACTAACCAATTAATTGTATAACATATGTAGCCATTTTAATTTGTAATGTCATCTAACTATAATAAATAACATTACAAATAATATAATTGAACAAAATATCCTAATAAATTGTTCCATGTCATATGCAATTGTTTAGAAAACCCATTTTCTAAATTGGTGTTAATATTTTATTGCATGATCACATCATCAATTAAATATTATTTGGTGTTTGCTAAGCTTGTTATTGGGTATAACCCGACTTGGATCATGACGTACTAACCACATCAATATTCTAAGTGTCTTGGGCACACAGAATCCTACAATACTCTCACTCTCTCCTTCTGATACTGAAATGTGTGTCTGAGAGTGTACAGCCTCTGAGCATGCCCTTTCATGGCTTGTATAGATGACGACTGAGGAAATTCCTTGTCAAGCATCTTCAGTAGTTGCTCATCGTGATGCTTCTACTGACTCTAATCATTTCCCTTTGAGAGTCAGGTGTGATCATGGTTGACTCCTGGGTTCTGGTAGCTTTAGAACAGCAGAGAGTGGCAGACTATCATCTTCATCCTCTTCTTCTTCATCTTCTTCTATCCTCAGCACCCTTCTTCTCCTTCTAGGTGCATCACTGGATGATGGTTGGGTTGGTAAAGGAATTGGTTTTGAAGATTGAGGATGTTTGGATTTGGGCTTTGAGATTGGTTTGGAGATTTGAGGGGTAGGCTGTTTTTGAGTGGGTGATAGGGAAGGTTGTTCAAGCATTGTGTTTGTGAGTTTGGCCTTTGTAAGTCTTGCCATTTCAAACCTTTTCCAGCCCCAGCCTCATCAAGTGCTTCAATGATAATCCCCTTATGAAATTGCTCAGACAAACAGATTCTGGTGGCTATAGCCAGAATACTGTCTCTGGTCCATGAACGAATCTCCATCAAAGATCTTCCTAAGTATTTGGCAATGAAACGAATCATGATCTCCAATCTCTCTTTCTCCAGTACATCATATCCAGCCCATCTGGTTTGAATTTCCTCCACTTCCAACTTCCTGATCTCACTATCTAATGTGGCTGTATCAAAACCTCGCTTGAAGAGTTGCTCAATGATTTTGTCCATGGATCGGCTGTGTGTGTCATCTGTCATCTGCATCTTTTACCAGCTCTTCCAAGGATTTTTCTTCAGCATTAGTTTGATCACCAGCACTTTTCTTTCTTTTGTAGGTGATCAGTTGTTGTTGCTTTTCTTTTTCCAACTCCTGGGCTTTCTCTTATGCCTTCTCATACTTAGTTCTTTTTCTCTTTTCTTTCACTGCAGTACTCTCCCCCTTTTTTGGATGCATTGGAGGCAGGGGTTTGTGTTGGACCAAAATAACCAATGAGCCAAGATCAGAAAACCTCTAAGTCCCACATGATATCACAACAACTGCTGAAGGCTTCATCAGCAGTTCGACAAGTGCTGAAAACTCCAACAGCTGAAGATCAAGTGCTGAAGATTTCAACAGCTGAAGATTAAAGTGCTGAAGTTCAACAACTGAAGAACACAAGTACTGAAGCTGAACAGCTGAAGAACACAAGTGCTGAAGCTGAACAGCTGAAGAACACAAGTGCTGAAGCTGAAGTCCAAAGTACTGAAGTACAACAGCTGAAGAGTCTACAAGTACTGAAGATCAACAACTGGAAGACAAAGTCTGAAGTCATCAGCTGATGATACATTTGAAGTTCAAGTCTGAAGACCAAGTATTGAAGTTTCAGTAGTTTGTCACAACAGCTGAAAAGTACTTCTTCAGTAGTTGTGATATCCATAGTTTTATGTTTTTACTTTCAGTAGTTTTGTAAAACGACTGAAGAGCTTGTTCTTCAGTCATTGTAGTTTCAGTAGTTTTATGTTTTTCAGTAGTTATAGTAACTGATAACACTTAGTATTTTTGTAAGAAGATGTCAGCTGTTTTGACATCTTCAGTAGTTGTGTTTCAGTTGGAATAATTCAGTTAGATGTCACTATCAAGTGACATCATCAGACATCACATCTCTTATATAAGAGGTGCCGACCTAATTGTAATTGCGACTTTCCGTTACCACGAAAGCGAATATTGAATGAAATATATTTGCAGAATTCTCTCTATCTATACCGTCTTTGTTCTTCATTGAATATCGTTTCGTTCTTGTGAATTCCGCTGCTATACTCTCTAATCAATCAAACTTAGATCACTGATCCTAACAAGTGGTATCAGAGCAGGTTAAACATTGATCGATCTAACAATTGATCATTGAAACTGCTAATTGATATATATGTTTGATTGAATTAGCATATTCGCAAGAACTGGTTATAGATTATTGAATTTCTGTCGCTTTCGGTCATTTATTTTGAGATCTCTCTTGGTTCAATTGGTTGTTGTGTTTTTGTTCTAAATTTGTTATAGCTTAATTGAATTTGATTGAATCTGAGATGACTACTCCTTCTAATGATCCTCACAATACCGGTTCCTCAACCAAGCCTCCGATGCTGGTTAGGACCGAGTATAACATATGGCAACGAAGAATGCTTCATCACCTGTCTGTTAACAGTTCAGGTTGTTGGACATCTGTGGTACATGGACCACATAAGCCTATGGTGAACAATCCGGAAACCAATCAAATGGTTCCAAAGAAGAAGGAACAATACTCTGATGAAGATCGGAAACTATTTGTGATTGATGCTAAAGCCCGTGGAATTCTGGCCATGGCACTGCCTAATGAAATCTATTCAGGGCTTATGCATCATGAAACTGCTCATGATCTCTGGAATTCCCTAAAGGAACAATTCGGTGGCACAGATGAGGTCTTAGCAAACAATAGAGAAATCCTTGCCCAACAATATGAGACATTCTCTCATAGAAAGGGTGAGACACTGACTCAACAGTTTGAGCGTTTTTCCTGCTTGATATCTGAGCTGAAAATGGTGAAACAGGAATACACCAATAGCCAGATGAACAACAGGTTCCTCAGATCACTGCTTGAGAGATGGGACACATACACTATTGTCCTACGCTACAGTGCAAATCTGGATAGCCTATCTCTCACCCAACTTCATGGGAAACTGCTTACATTCGAAAGAGAGATAGAGCAGAAGAGGAAACTGTCCTCATCAGGAAAGCTCACTGATGACTTTGTACCAGGGAATACTGCCTTGGTTGGTCATGAGTCAGAATATGCTGCATCTGAAAGCAATTTGATGAGCATATTGATTTCTCTAAAATAGTTCTCATCATGCATTTGTTGGTATTGAGAGTCATTCTGGCAGTAATAGTGACAATTTATGCTTCATTATGGATGATCTGAAAGGAATAGCTGATGATGATCTAGAAGAGATGATATTTTGAGCCAAATGGCATTGATTAATATCAGATCTCAGAAGTTCTAAAGTGAACTGGCAGAAAATTTCCTGGACTCTCTGGCAAAACCAAAGTTGGTTTTGACAAGATAAGTTGAGGTGTCAGAAATGCCAAAGGCTGGGACACTTTGCAAGAGAGTGTAGATCAACTGGATCTAACTCTTCTGCACCCTTTGTGACTTTTTCCTAGTACTAGTCCACAAAACAGAGGGCAACATCCTGCTGGTTCTGGTCATCATTCACATCCTAGATCTCATGCATACTTTGTTCCCCAGGGTCAAATGTCATATCCTATCCCTGCTATTATTGCCTCAACCAAATCCTGTTCAAGCTCCAATTGCACAACAACCAAAGAATTGCCTGAACCACAACCTTCCCAATCTCATCAACAAACTCAACCTCAACAACACAGCTTCTTCACCCCAGGAGTTGTTGACTGGAGCAGTTTACCAGATACTTGTCTGGTCATGAACAACTGTTCTCAGGTGCTGGTCAACATGGTGGTGAAAGTCCCTTTGGAAATCTAGCTCTTATGGCTTTTGATTCTGCTGATACTTCATCCACTAATGCCTCTACACAAAGGTATCACAGGTATCCTCTGAGGCAAAAGCCAAATATGTTCTGAAACATGTATAAACATTTGCATCTATTAGAGAAGAAATGTAGCTTTAATCACAAGAACATTGAGCTAGAACAAATAATTTCCAAAAGCAAAGCTGAATTTGAGTCTGTGCTAACTGATAAGAATGATGAGATTACAAACTTAAATGCCAAATAACTGATGATAAGGCTAGGGAAGACATACTTCTAGAGAAGTACAAAGATCTCAAAGAAACCCTTGCAGTCACCCAGGTAGAGTGTGATAGATGGGTACAATCATGCAAAGGTTTTGAAATGCTTCTTAGTAAGCAATCTGCTTCCAATGTGACGTTTGGCATTGGTTACAATCACACTGCTCCACCTACAGATTTACACTCCCAGAGCAGAGGTAGAATCTGATGGTGAGAGTAATAACAATCCATCTCATCATGTGATCTACTTTCTGATACAGCATATCAGAAGTAGAAGTCAGCACCAAGCCCTCTCAGAACCTATCAGCTGATGTTGTTGATGGTTCCACTGCTGACACTCACATGATCAATGAGTTGATCAACTCAGGAGTTAATTCTAAAGTCCTGAAAGGACTAGAGAGCAGGATTTAACACCTGAAGTTCAAACTCCAACTACATGCCAGTACTGAAAGAAGAAAATTGTCAGTAGAAAGTGTTTGAATACTACTAAAGAGGTAGTCAAGAAAGCAAACAATGCTTCCAAAGTACTGAAGAGCAAGTCTTCAGTTGTTTCACCACTCACCATCACCCTCTTTAGTTGATGATCAACCTAAGATGAAGAAGAAACCATGTGAAGTATGTGGTTTTTTCAATCATCTTACAGATGAATTGCTCGTACAAAAGAGGTTCCAAACTCAACATAAAGAGGAAATTAAAAGAAAATGGTTAAAATGAAACTGGTTGGAGGCCACATGTATCAGCAACATCAAATCCTTTACCCTTGTCCATAAAGAAATCCAAAAAGGAAGTGTGAAACAGTACCCAGCTGAGATTGCTCAAAGAAGAAGGTGCAACATAGTTTCGTTCGAGGCTGGGTCATGTTAATTTCCAAAGCTTGCCTATTTTAACAAAGCCTCTTCTCAGAATCTGAACTGTGGCACAGAAGGCTGGGTCATGTTAATTTCAAAACATGATCAACTCCATCCACAATAGTTTAGTTCGATGCTTACCAATAAAGGAATACCACTGTGATGAAACCTGCACTGCTTGTTAAAAGGAAAACACCACAAAGTCTCATTCCCCTATTGAAGAGCCTAAGTCCACTGCCTGCTTGCAATTACTGCATATGGATCTATTTGTCCTGTGAGAGTAATGACATGGCAAAGAAGAATACTGTTTGGTAATTGTGGATGACTACTCCAGATTTGTATGGACTTTCTTTCTACATTCAAAGGATGAGGTTGCTCAGAAGATTATCACTTTGTGTTGTATATTGAGAAGCAGTATTCCTTCCAGTCAAGTGTATTAGGAGTGACAATGGAACTGAATTCAGAAACCATACACTTGATGACTTCTATCTTTCAAAGGGAATCAAAGGTAGTTTAGCATACCAAGGACTCCAGAACAAAATGAGTAAGTGAGAGAAAGAACAGGACCCTAATGAAGCGGCAAGGTCCATGCTGGCTGACTCTGGTTTGCCACTGACCTTTTGGGCTGAGGCTGTTAACACAGCTTGCTATGTGCAGAATAGAGTCTTAGTAAATCAGAGGTTGATGAGACTCCATATGAAGTTCTCCATCACTTGGCTCCTCTAATTTCATTTTTCAAAGCATTTGGGTGTCCCTATTTTTATTCTCACACAAAGGATCAACTCCAAAAATTGATCCTAAGGTGGATGCAGGGTATTTTGTTGGTTATTCATCTACTTGCAAGGCATACAGAGTCTTCAACTGCAGAACAAAGATAGTTGAAGAGACTTTGCATGTGAAGTTTAATGAATCTCCTTTGGACAAGATTCCACAAAACCTTATGGAGTTGTTTGATTTGGACATACTGCAATATGTTCCTTATCAATCCTCCAACTGTTGCAGATCATATGGATAAATCATCTTCTGCAGTATGTCTTCCACCTGGTGGTATTGAGATGATGATGATAATATCATACTCACCTATTCAAGTTTAGTGACCAACTGCCTGTGTCTGCTAAATTTGATGTTCCTGTAGCTTCAGCAGTTCATCCACAACAAATGTTAATGAGATCTCTGTTTCTCTACATCTTTTGAGTTACCATCTAAATTCTTGGTTTCAAGAGTTGCATCAACATCTGCTGCTGCTGAAGGTCCTACAAACACTTGCACAGATCTCATTGTTATCAAAACTGAAGAATCACCAATGTCTCAGATTATTGGTGATATCAATGCTGGTGTTTCAACAAGAAGTCAATTGCCTAACTTCTGCTTCTATGCTCTCTTCATCAGTCAGCTAGAGCCAAAGAACTACCATGTTGCTTTGAGAGACAATGGATGGGTTGAAGCTATGCAGCTTGAGCTACTTCAGTTCAAGAAACAGCAAGTGTGGGAACTGGTTCCTCTTCCCCCAGGTAAGTGTGCAATAGGCACTAAATGGGTGTTTAGGAATAAAACTGATGAAAATGGGCTTATTGTTAAGAACAAGGCTAGACTGGTTGTACAGGGTTTTCACAAGAAGAAGGTATTGATATGATGAAAACTTTGCCCTGTAGCCAGACTAGAGGCAATCCGATTGTTTTTAGCCTATGCTGCATTCCACAATCTTAAAGTTTATCAAATGGATGTCAAAAGTGCATTTTTATATGTAAAATAAAGGAAGAAGTTTATGTGTGTCAACCACCAGGTTTTGAGGAAATAAACATCCTGAATGGGTGTATAAACTTGATAAAGCTCTTTATGGGTTGAAACAAGCTCCTAGAGCCTGGTATGAACACTTTCTACTTTTCTTCTTAAGATAATTTCACCAGAGGCTCCATTGATAAAACTTTGTTTATTAAGAAGTGCTCAGCATAAGCTACTTGTTCAGATTTATGTTGATGATATCATTTTTGCATCCTCTGATCCCCAGTTGTTTGATGATTTTACAACATTAATAAAAAAGAGTTTGAAATGAGTGCAATGGAAAATTACAGTTCTTTCTAGGCTTGCAAATAAACAAAAGGCTGATGGAACCTTTATTCATCAGTCAAAATATACAAAAGATCTTTTGATAAGTTTGATTTACAAAACGTAAGCCCTGTTCTACTCCCATGTGCACACCACACAACTGGATGCTGATCAGAAAGGTAAAGCTGTTGATGAAACACTTTACAGATGTATGATTGGGTCCTTGATGTATTTAACAGCTTCTAGACCAGATATTATGTTTGCTACATGTGTTTGTGCTAGATTTCAGGCTGCTCCTAAAGAGTCTCATTTGATTGCAGTCAAGAGAATCTTTAGATATTTGCAAGGTACACAATCTCTGGTTTTGGTATTCCACCTGGACACTCTTGCAAATTAGTTGCTTTTTAGATAGTGACTATGCAGGGTGCAAGTTAACTAGGAAGTCAACTTCTGGTGGTTTCATTCCTAGGCAACTGTTTGATTTCTGGCAGAGTAAGAAACAAACATCTGTTGCTACACCACTGCTGAGGCCGAGTACATTGCTGCTGCAAGTTGCACTTCTCAGGTACTCTGGCTTCAAAACCAACTTCTGGATTATGGCATTACAGAGACTAAGACTCCATTTTAATGGATAGTGCTTCAGCTCTGTGTATTGTCAAAATCCAGTCCAGCACTCTAGGACCAAACATATAGAGATCAGACATCATTTTATATTCGGGATTGCTTTGAAAAAGGTCTGATTGATCCTAAGTTTGTGCCTAGTGCTGATGACTTGCAGAATTTTTACTAGCCTTTGGATAGTTCTACTTTCCAAAACCTTGTGTTAAGGCTTTGTATGCGCAGCTAGAATAAGTGACAACTACTGATGATTTCAGTAATATTACTGGTGATCATTGGTAACCATGTCACATAAGTACTGTGATAGTCCTTTCACCTAAGTAGTTTTTTATAACTACTGCGGCTAATGCCTCACAGTACTGAAGTACTTTATCTATTCCAAACTACTGATGTAGTTACAAACTACTATGTAGTTACTACTGAATCATTACAAAAGATAAGTACTAACGTCCTATGAAACACCTAAAAGCAGATGCAAAGTCTGATGAGTAAGTGTTGAGGACAGTATGAAACATCTGAAAGGCTATGAATTGACGAAAACTACTGAAGAGACTTTCTCTTTAGTTGTTTCTACACTTTGTTTCATTCTAAACAACTGAAGCAAAACATGTCTTCAGTAGTTTTATAACTACTGATGACTAATACCAAGTCTTAACTGTTTAAAAAAACTGATGACAAAAACTGTCTTCATAGTTTTCACAACTACTGATGACTAAACAAACCAAGTCCTCAGTGTTTCATCATCTGAAGTCAAAACCATGTCTTCAGTAGTTTTCTAACTGCTCATGCCTAAAACCACGACTTTAGCTGTTCAACGTCTGATAGGGTATACCATGTCAACAGTCGGTTTAAAAAACTACTGATGACTAATACACTCCTTCATTGTCATTTTCACACCCCTACCCTATAAATACCTGCCTCTTCTCTAATGTTTCATTAGCCGTTATTTTCTGAACTTCTCTCTCTCAAACATGCGACCATGATCTGAAAACCACGACACAACTGCATTGCTTCCTTACAAAGTCCTTTCTTGAACAAATTGAATGCCATTGACTAATGGTGGATTCCCATATCACACAGCTTTTCTCTTGAATCTACCATTTACCCTGAATCCTCAGTCAATTCTGTTCAATGCTCTTCTGTTCATAACTGATGAGTCTAACCGTCAGATCTCTGTTCGTCCCTATCAACCAAAACCATTGGTCGTTACAGCCGACATCATTCGTCAAGCATACATCTACATGACTCCACCTGCTGTGACTGCATACCCAAAGGGCACCACGATATGTCCCTTTCTTATCATGGTAAAAGGTGATCTTTGAAGCTAACACCGTTCTAAGAAACATTCCATGATGCGATAAACTCCATTTTTTCACATGGTAAATGTCTGCTTAGCCTCCAAGACATCTCTTGGGATCACTGTCATCCCAATGGCAACAGGTCTTGTATTCCTATTCTAGAACCACACAAACCTGATTTTCTAAAAATGTCGTTCCTGGAAATTAATACTTGGCTCAAAAACCTTTGGCAAAAACCGATGGCCTTTATATCCAGGTTGGCCTGATGGCCATTATTTTGGATGAACTAAAATCTGAATGGCCTTTGTTGGCCTTGGAGTCCCCTGCACCAGCAGTTTTGGCTGAGGTATACCCAGGCACAACTCCGACCTTACACTCAAGAGTGCCCGAATGCTAAAAGCCAGCACAGGAACCCACAAGCTTCCTCCATCAGAACCAAAGTGACAGGATCAGTGATCACAGGTTTGATGTAACAGAATATAACGCAGCGGAATACAAACACGAATTAGACAAATTGTAGCAAGCTAAAATATATGTGAGCATTAAGATCGCATACAGTTATAGGGAGAGTATGTATTTCTGATTTCTGGGAATGTTTATAGATAAGAATATTTCTAATCGAATCAATCATTCATTCCATTCAATTCATCATTCATTCAATCATTACATAGGTTGTCACTCCTTATATAGAGTGCAACAGTCACTGCTGTTATCACGGAAAGTGACAACTGGCAGATCCAATACAGAAATAACTAATTCTTAACAAACTACTGAAATGTTCACAACTACTGAGAACATATCAGCAAGTTAAGTACAAAATATAAAACTACTGAAACTACAACGACTGAAGAACAAGCTCTTCAGTCGTTTTTACAAAACTACTGAAACAAAGAAAATAAAACTACTGATATCACAACTACTGAAGAAGTACTCTTCAGCAGTTGTGACAAACTACTGAGGCTTCAGTACTTGATCTTCAGACTTTGACCTTCAGGCGTTTCATCAGCTGATGACTTCAGTAGATATCATCAGCTGATGTCTTCAGTCTTTGTCTTCAGACTTTGTACATCAGTTGTTGATCTTCAGCACTTGTGAACTCTTCAGCTGTTGTACTTCAGTACTTTGGTCTTTCAGCTTCAGCACTTGTGTTCTTCAGCTGTTGTACTTCAGCACTTTGGTTCTTCAGCTGTTAAGGTCTTCAGCACTTGATCTTCAGCTGTTGAAGTCTTCAGCACTTGTCAAACTACTGATGAGGCTTTCAGCAGTTGTTGTGATACCGTGTGGGACTTAGAGGTTTTCTGATCTTGGCTCATTGGTTCTTTTGGTCCAACAAACTCCCCCTGAACCAATGCAGCCAAAACCTCTAACTTATTTATACTCCCACTTATTGATGGCAAAAATGTTGGTCTTTTTCCTTCTTGATCAGTAGAGAAGATGACCCATGTACGCTCCGGCCTGGGAAGAACCTCAAATATTTGTTTGGCAGAGTATGAATGGGAACTCTGTTTTGGGGAACTGGACACAGAGTTGTTATCCCATTCATGAGATTCACTTCCCCATAATGAGTCTGTACGACTCTCTTGTGTAGGCCTCAAGGAAGGTGATTTGTTCCTCCATGGTTAGCTCTTCAGCACCTCCTTCAAACAATGATTCCGGCCCATAATACTCACAGGTATTTGGCCTGTTTCCCATTCTTTAGCTCCACAGTTGTTATTATTCTGTAAGCAAACTCATCCGGGTGATTACCCTCTAGGAACAACTGGAGCTCATTTTTCCTGACTTCCTCAAGCCTCTTGTAAACTAACCCCTTTTTCACTATTTTGTTTTCCAGCATCTTCTGAGGGGTTAGATTAGCTTTGTAGGCCTTCTTGAAGTCTTCTAGGATTTCCCAGGGTGAAACTACAAAGACCAGAGAGATCACTTCATCTACGATCTTTTTCACCTGGCCAATGTATCTCCGAGGTATATTGTTCTTATGAATTCTGTGAGAGACCCTGGATCAGGCCAAATCCTCACTCTTTCCTTTTGATATTGAAAGGTATGCCTGAGAGTGTAAAGTCTGAGGGCTTGCTCCTTCATATTGATGATGGAAGATGTGGCTGCATAAGCTTTGTCAACTCTCTTCAGCAATTCCTCATCATGCTGTTTATGAAGCTCTTCTTCTTCTAGCTTCACTTTAACCATTTGTCTCTGGACTTCAGGAGTAATTGCTGAGGGAGTGACTTGTGGCCTTAGGCAACTGAATCACAGCTGATAGCGCAGCCTGTCTTCATCATCTTCTTCATCTTCTTCTAGCCTCATATCCTTCTCTTCTTCTTCAAGGGTATATCATCGGCTATGGGTTTTGAGGGTAAGGGAGTTGGTTTGGTGGGTTGTGTTTTGGGTGGTTTTGGTGTGGGAATGTTGACAGGCTGTGCTAGCATCCTTGAGGTGAGTGTGGCTTTTGATTGCTTTGCTAGCTCAGTCCTGCTCCCAGCACCCACTTCATTCAAAGCTTCAATAACAAGCCCCTTAGTGTATGCTTCAGACGAACAGATCTTGGTGGTGATTGCCAAGATACTGTCCCTGGACCAAGCTTTGATCTCAATCATTGATCTTCCAAGATATTTGCAATAACTTATCATGATTTCTAGCCTTTCTCTTTCTAACACTTCATAACTTGCCCCTATTCTGGATTTCTTCAATCTCTAGTCGTCGAATCTCAGAGTCAAGTTTGTTGGTGTCATGACCTTGCCTGAACAGCTGATCAATGATGTTGTCCATTGATCTACTGTGTTCGGCATCAGCCTCTTTTATCAGTAGCTCCAAGGCTTTATCTTCAGCAATGTGCTCATCAGCACCTTTCTTTCGCTTGTAGGTGAGCATTGGTTGCTGTTCTTTCTCCTCCTTTTGGGCTTGCTTCGCTTCTTCTTTTCCTCGGATCTTTTCCTCTTCTGTTCTTTCACTGCAGGACTCTCCCCCTTTTTGGTGCATTGGAGGAAGGGGTTGAACCGCAGAAAGAGTCTTGTGGACAGCAGCATCAACCAAGGGCTGTAATGTTGAGGAAAGCCTCTCATCAAGGGCTTTGATCACTATATCAGTGATTAGGGGGTGATGAGAGGGAGGGATTTTTGGAGTGCAGCACCTATTTGCTCAGGAGGGTTCTGTTCCTGAGAAGTAGGGCCTGAAGCGAGGCAGGTGGTTGATTTTGGGTGGCTCTGTATTTGGGAAACCTTCAAGGGAAGGTGCCATCTGTGGGTGTATGAGGGTGGCAGATGGACTTGCATCCTGAGACATCTTGGCCAGCAGCTCTTTGAGTCTGCTAACCTCATCCTCTAGAATGGTGTTTTGAGCAACTACATCGTAGAAGAAGCTCAGGTCATCATCAGTTGATACTGAATCACCTGACCTCCTGCTTAGAGCAGGATGTACATGCACTGGGTGTAGACCAGTTGGTGCATGTGCCCCTTGTGCTTGGTACTGGGGACTTCCAGCCTCAGGACAATGTCCATCATCAGCTGTTGCCTCTAGGGAGGTCTTAGCAATGTTACCAGCCTCACTCTGGTCATGTGCTGAGTCAGAGGAGGTGGCAGCCTCACTAGATATTCTAAGCTCCTTCTCTACACCAGGAGATAGAATTGGGAAACCCCTGTGCTGTGGGTTCTCAGGTGCACTGTGTTCCTCCCCCTCAATTGTAGAGTATTCCCAGTAATAAGTGGTTTCTGGGGAGGGGGTGAGGAGTGCAATTGAGTCAGCACTTGAGCAACTATTAAAGTTGGGCTGTGAGGGGCGGTTGTTTGGGGTACGGGGGTAGAAGCATGTGCACCTGGGGTGGATGGTGCTCTTCAATGGCAATCTCCTCAAGTGAGGAAGATCCCAGATAAGTAGGTGCCCCTTGGGTTGCTGCAGGCTCCTGTTGAGAGGAAGCCTGAGCGGCTGTGGCTGGAGGAGTCATGGTATCCACTAGGGGGTTGGACTAGTGGATATATCCTGCGTTTGTTGTGCAGGAGCATCCTCAGGGGACTCAATTCCCTGAGTAGCCATTTTGGGTTTCTTTTTGGTGGGTTTGGTGGGGACATTGGATTTGGAGGTGGTGGCTGTGGGTTCCAGCTGCGTGGGTTTTCGCAGCTTGGCAGCCAGTTTGAGTGTCCGGTCGGAGTTGTGCCGGGAGTATACTTCTGGCAAAACAGCCGTAGCAGGACTCCAAGCCAACAGTCAACCCAAGTCCCTCAGCATTAAGCTGGTCTATATAATGGCCATTATGAACCGTGGATAGAGTATCCAACGGTTGGCAGTTAGTTTTTGAGCCATATCTTTGAGCTCTGAAAATATTAATTCTGAAAATTCAGTGGTTGTTGCTCAAGGATAGAATACATTACCTGCTGCCATTTGGTGGACATTTGATCCCAAGACGATGTCTTAGGGGCCAAACATACATTGACCATGTGAAAGATCAGGCGCTCAGCGTCATTAAAGTGTTTCTTCATGATGGTGGTGGCACTGAGATCACCTTGATATCCATGCTGAGCAAATGATAGATCTATGGTGCCCTTCGGATATCCAGCAGGAGAGTAGCATCACTCAGTTGAAGAATTTTACGGATTGTTGCAGGAGTATCACTACTTCTTTGTGGTTGACGACTGACCGGAGGGATCGTGTGTTGCTCTCCTCAGTAGTGACATAACGTTCATCCAAAATTGGTTCAAGGATTCGGTATGTAAAACGGGGTTCAGAAGGAATGCCTTGTTGTATTGGGACTGAACCATAAGATCGATAGCAGTATCGAACTTAGTCCAGATCGGCGATTTGTGAGGTAGGCAACACAGTTGTGTCGCGGTTTAATTTGCATAGACGCCATGGAAATTTTTTTGGAGAGGAACGTTAGGTTTGAAGAAGATAAAGCATGGAGAGCTCAGGTTAAGGGTATTTATAGGGTACGGGTGAGGAAACGACTGAAGGATGTGGTGTTAGTCATCAGTAGTTTTAAACGACCGTTGACATGGTATTATCCTTTCAGACGTTGAAACAGCTGAAGTCGCGGTGTTAGGCATCAGTAGTTTAGAAAACTACTGAAGACCGTGGTTTTGACTTCAGGTGATTGAAACAACTGAGGACATGGTGTTTGTCATCAGTAGTTATGAAACTACTGAAGACAGTGGTTTTGTCATCAGCTGTTGTAAACAACTGAAGACTTGGTATTGGTCATCAGTAGTTATAAAACTGCTGAAGACGTGGTTTTGCTTCAGTTGTTTAAAATGAAACAGCAGTGGTACAAACGACTGAGGAGAAAGTTCTCTTCAGCTGTTTTCGTCAATTCTTAGCTTTTCAGCTGTTTCAAACTGTCCTCAACACATTCATCAGTCTTTATGGCTGATTTCAGTTGTTTCATAGGACATCAGTACTTATCTGTTTTTACTGATTTCAGTAGTTATGACTGCATCAGTAGTTGTAACTACTTCAGTAGTTTAGAGCAGATGAAGTACTTCAGTACTTGTGAGAACTTTTAGCCTTCAGTAGTTATAAAAAACTACTGAGGTTAAAAGAGCTCATCAGTACTTATATGTGACAGGCACTCATGATCATCAATATGAATTACTGAGATCATCAGTAGTTGTCACCTATTCTAGCTGCAGCATACCAAGCCTTAACACCAGGTTTTGGAAAGTTGAACTATCCAAAGGCTTAGTAAAAATGTCTGCAAGCTCATCAGCACTGGGCACAAACTTAGGATCAATCAGACCTTTTTCAAAACAATCCTTATAAAATGATGTCTGATCTCTATATGTTTGGTCCTAGAGTGCTGGACTGGATTTTTGACAATGCAAAGAGCTGAAGCACTATCCATTAACAATGGAGTCTTAGTCTCTGTAATGCCATAATCCAAAAGTTGGTTTTGAAGCCAGAGTACCTGAGATGTACAGCTTGCAGCAGCAATGTACTCTGCTTCCGCAGTGGATGTAGCAACTGAGGTCTGTTTCTTGCTCTGCCAAGAAATCAAGCAGTTGCCTAGGAATTGACATCCACCAGAAGTTGATTTCCTGGTCATTACACCCTGCATAGTCACTGTCAGAAAAAGCAACTAATTTACCAGAATGTCTGGTAGAATACCATAAACCTAGAGATGGAGTGCCTTGCAGATATCTAAAGATCCTCTTGACTGCAATCAGATGAGACTCTTTAGGTGCAGCCTGAAATCTAGCACAAACACATGTAGCAAACATAATATCTGGTCTAGAAGCTGTTAAATACATCAAGGACCCAATCATACATCTGTAAAGTGTTTCATCAACCACTTTACCTTTCTGATCTGAGTCCAGTTGTGTGGTGCTGCTCATGGGAGTAGAACAGGGCTTACAGTTTTGTAAATCAAACTTTTGCAAAAGATCTTTTGTATATTTGGATTGATGAATAAAAATTCCATCAGCCTTTTGTTTGATTTGCAACCCCAGAAAGAACTGTAATTCTCCCATGGCACTCATTTCAAACTTCTGTTGCATCAACTTTGTAAAGGCATCACACAACTTTGGATCAGAGGATGCAAAAATGATATCATCTACATAAATTGAACAAGTAGATTATGCTGCCCAGCTTTCTTAATAATAAAGTCTTGTCTATGGAGCCTCTAGTGAAATTGTTTTCCAGAAGAAAGTTTGATAATGTCTCATACCAGGCTCTGGGAGCTTGTTTTAACCCATAAAGAGCTTTATCAAGCTTATACACCCAATTAGGATGTTTATTGTCCTCAAAGCCTGGAGGTTGACATACATAAACCTCTTCTTTAACTTTTCCATACAAAAATGCACTTTTGACATCCATTTGAAAGACTTTAAGTTTTTGATAAGCAGCATAAGCTAAAAACAATCGAATTGCTTCCAGTCTGGCTACAGGGGCAAAGGTTTCATCATAATCAATACCTTCTTCTTGTGCAAACCCCTGAACAACCAGTCTGGCCTTGTTCTTAACAATAAGCCCATTTTCATCAGTTTTGTTCCTAAACACCCATTTAGTGCCTATTGCACACTTACCTGGAGGTAGAGGAACCAGTTCCCACACTTGCTGTTTCTTGAACTGAAGAAGCTCAAGCTGCATGGCATCAACCCATCCATTGTCCTTTAAAGCAATGTGATAATTCTTTGGCTCTTGCTGACTGATGAAGAGAGCATAGAAGCAGAAATTTGACAATTGACTTCTTGTTGATACTCCAGCAGTGATATCACCAATGATTTGAGACATGGGGTGATTCTTCAGATCTTGATACACAATGAGATCTGTGCAAGTGTTTGTAGCCGTTCAGCAGCAACAGATGGTGATGGTGAATCATTTCCTTGAAACCAATCAGTGGATGGTAATTCAAAGGAAGTTGAATTCGAAGAAATCTCATCAGCATTTGTTGTGGATGGTGCTACTGGCGCTACAGGAACATCAGGTCTAGTTGAATCAGGCAGCTGATCACTAAACCTGAAGAGGTGAGTACTGCAATCATCATCATCATCAGCAGTACCACCAGGTGGTGAACTGTTGACAGGAGCAACAGCAGGAGTTTGATAGGAACATATTGCAGTATGTCCAAATCAAATAACTCCACAGGACTTTGTGGAATCTTGTCCTTTGGAGATTCATTAAACTTAACATGTAGAGTTTCTTCAACCATCTTTGTTCTGCAGTTGAAGACTCTGTATGCTTTGCAAGTAGATGAATAACCAACAAAGTATCCTGCATCCACCTTAGGATCAAATTTGTGGAGTTGATCCTTTGTGTTGAGAATAACAGGGACACCCAAATGCTTTGAAAAATGAAATCAGAGGAGCCAAATGATGGAGAACTTCATATGGAGTCTTCATCAACCTCTGATTTACTAAACTCTATTTTGCACATAACAAGCTGTGTTGACAGCTTCGGCCCAAAAGGTCAATGGCAAACCTGAGTCAGCCAGCATGGACCTTGCAGCTTCAATGAGAGTCCTGTTCTTTCTCTCCACTACTCCTCCATTTTGTTCCGGAGTCCTTGGAATGCTGAACTGCCTTTTGATTCCCTTTGAGAGATAGAAGTCATCAAGTGTATGATTTCTGAACTCAGTTCCATTATCACTCCTAATACACTTGACTGGAAGGGAATACTGCTTCTCAATGTACAGCACAAAGTGGATAATCTTCTGAGCAGCCTCATCCTTTGAATGTAGAAAGAAAGTCCATACAAATCTGGAGTAATCATCCACAATTACCAGACAGTATTTCTTCTTTGCCATGCTCATTACTCTCACAGGACCAAATAGATCCATATGCAGTAATTGCAAGCAGGCAGTGGACTTGGACACTTCAATAGGAGGAAATGAGACCTTGTGCTGTTTTCCTTTTAAACAAGCAGTGCATGTTTCATCACAGTGGAACTCCTTTATTGGTAAGCCTCTGACTAAACTATTGTGGCTAAGCTGATTCATGTTTTTGAGATTAACATGACCAAGCCTCCTGTGCCATAGTTTAGATTCTTGAAAAGAGGCTTTGGAAAATAGGCAAGGATTGCCTTTGAGATCTATCTTCTTAGAGAGATCTAAGGCATACACTCTTCCTGTCCTGTTGGCTTTCAGGAGAGTGTGATCATCCAACACCTTGTCAATCAAGGGCAAAACTTTGGATGACAGAATCCTACAGTTTTGACTTGTGAAAAGGGCAACATGGCCTTTATCACACATTTGACTGACACTCAAGAGGTTGTACTTGAGATTTTCCACATGATTAACATCATCAAATTTGATTTCTCCATTGGAGACAAAGCCCTTACCGATGATGTAACCCCTAGCATCATTGCCAAAAGAGACAAATCCCTTCTTTCCTTGAGAGTAGTCATGAAGAAGAGAGATGTTCCCAGTCATGTGCATGATCCCCCACTGTCTACATATACAATGCTATTTGGCATGTTGAAGAACCCTGCAATAATAAACAATCAGTTAGTTTTAGAGACCCAAACCTTTTTGGTTTTGGGCCTGGTCTCATCAATAGATGGTAAACTAGCATGTTTATTTGTAACAACAGCCTGAGAGGAAGAAGATGGTGCAGAAGAGGAGTCCTTTGGCTTAGACCTCCTTTTCTGTGGTTTCAACATAGGAGAATCTAGTTGGTTAACTCTACCCAACAGATGTTGTACCATCATCACCAGCTGTGTCTGATTTTGTGATAAAGCTTTCAGCTCATCAGACACATTGCTAGTGGAGTTAGATAAGGTCCTATGTTGCACCTTCTTCTTTTGAGCACCCTCAGCTGTCACCTGTTTAACTCCTTCCTTTTTGGATTGCTTTAAGGACTTAAGGGTTACAGGATTTGATGTTGCTGATACAAATGTGGTCTCAAACTCAGTTTTCATTTTTACCATTTTCTCATTAATTTCTTCCTTTTGTTTGAGTTTGGAACCTCTTTTGTACCAACAATCATCTGTAAGATGATTGAACAAACCACATACTTCCACATGGTTTCTTCTTCATCTTAGGTTGATCATCAACTAAAGATGGTGAAGCAACAGAAGACTTGTTCTTCAATGCTTTGGAAGCATTGGTTGCTTTCTTGACAGCATCTTTAGTAGTCTTCAAACTCTTTCTACTGCCAGTTTTCTTCTCTTCAGTACTGACAGCAGTTGAAGTTTGAACTTCAGGAGTTGAATCCTGCTCTCCAGTCCTTTCAGGACCTTCAGGATTGACTCCTGAGTTGATCAACTTATTGATCATGTGAATGTCAGCATTTGGACCATCAACATCAGCTGATAGGTTCAAAGAGGACTTGATACTGACTGCTACTTCTGATTGTGCTGTATCAGAAGGTAGATCACATGACTTGATGGATTGGTTATCACTCTCACCATCAGATTCTACCTCTGCTCTTGGGGTAAAATCTGTAGGTGGAGCAGTGTGATTGTAACCAATTCCAAACTTCACATTTGAAGCAGATTGCTTACTAAGCATTTCAAAACCTTTGCATGATTGTACCCATCTATCACACTCGACCTGGGTAACTGCAAGGGTTTCTTTGAGATCTTTGTACTTCTCTAAAAGTACATCTTCTCTAGCCTTATCATCAATTATTTTGCAATTCAGTTTATAAACCTCATCATTTTTATCTTTGAGCACAAACTCAAACTCAGCTTTGTTTTTGGAAATTACTTGTTCTAGCTCAATGTTCTTATTAATTAAAGCTACATTTGCTTCTCTAATGGAAGCAAATGCTGCTATGCATTGTTCAGAACATAATTTGGCTTTTGCCTCAGAGGATACCTGTGATACCTGAGGTGTAGAGGCATTGGAAGATGAAGTATCAGCAGACTCCAAAGCCATAAGAGCTAGATTCCCAAAGGGACTGTCACCACCATGTTGACCAGCACCTGAGAACAGTTGATCATGACCAGACAAGTCATCTGGTAAACTGCTCCAGTCAACAACTCCTGGGGTGAAGAAGCTGTGTTGTTGAGATGAAGGTTGTTGATGAGATAGGGAAGGCTGAGGTTCTGGTAATGCATGAGGTTGTGGTGTCATAGGAACTTGAACTTGACTTGACTGTGGCATGTAATAACAAGGGTACTGATAAGGCATTTGACCCTGAGGAACAAAATATGCCGGAGATTGTTGTTGAGGATGATGACTAGATGTGACAGGATGTTGCCCTCTGTTTTGTTGACTGTTGCCAGGAAAAGTCACAAAGGGTGCAGTAGAGTTTGATCCAGTTGATCTACACTCTCTTGCAAAGTGTCCAAGCCGTTGGCATTTGTGACACCTCAACTTGCTCTTGTCAAAACCAACTTTGGTTTTGCCAGAGAGTCCTGGGAATTTTCTTCCAGTTCTTTTGTAGAACTTCTGAGATCTGATATTTATCAAGGCCATTTGGCTCAAAATATCCATCTCTTCTAAGTCATCATCAGCAATCCCCTTGAGATCATCCATAATGAAACATAAATTGTCATTATTACCTCCAGTAAACTGACCATCAACACTTACAAATGCAGAATTAGAAGTGCTCGAAGAGAAATTAATATGCTCATCATACTGGCATTCAGATGCAGCATATTCTGACTCATGACCCACCAAGGCAGTGTTGCCTTGTATAAAGTCTTCAGTGAGCTTTCCAGATGAAGACAGCTTTCTCTTCTGTTCTATCTCTCTCTCAAAAGTGAGCAATTTCCCATGGAGTTGGGTGAGAGATAGTTTGTCCAAACTTGCACTGGAGCGTAGGACAATAGTATATGTGTCCCATCTCTCAGGCAGTGATCTGAGAAATCTGTTATTCATCTGAATATTGGTGTATTCAAGTTTGACCATTTTTAGTTCAGAGATCAAACAAGAAAACCGCTCATATTGTTGAGTCAGTGTCTCACCCTTTCTATGAGAGAATGTCTCATATTGTTGGGCAAGAATTTCTCTATTATTTGCCAAGACCTCATCTGTTCCTCCAAATTGTTCTTTCAAAGCAATCCAGAGGTCATGGGCAGTTTCATGATGCATTAGCCCAGAATAGATTTCATTGGGCAAAGCCATGGCCAGAATTCCATGGGCTTTTGCATCAATCAAGCAACTTTTTATCCTCATCTGAGTATTGCTCCCTCCTCTTCGGAACCATTTGATTGGTTTCCGGGTTATTCACCATAGGCTTGTGTGGACCATGTACCACAGATGTCCAACACCCTGCGCTGTTAACAGACAGGTGATGGAGCATACGTCTTTGCCATATGTTATACTCATTCCTAACCAGCATAGGAGGCTTGGTTGAGGAACCAGTATTGTGAGGATCATTGGAGGGAGTGGTCATTTTCAGTTCAAAACAGTTTAGTTCAAGTTTAAAAAGAAGTTTTAGACAAACCACAACAACTCAATGAGAACCAAGAAAAGATCTCAGGATGAATGAGCAGAAATACAGAAAATTCAATCTCTATAACCGTTTCTTGCAAAAACAAAAGCTAATTCAATCAAACTTGGATCTTGAATAGCAGTTTCAATGATCAATTATTAGATCGATCAATGATTAACCTGCTCTGATACCATTTGACAGGATCAGTGATCACAAGTTTGATGTATCAGAATATAACGCAGCGGAATACAAACACGAATTAGACAAATTGTAGCAAGCAACAATATATGTGAGCATTAAGATCGCATACGGTTATAGGAGAGTATGTATTTCTGATTTCTAGGAATGTTTATAGATGAAGAATATTTCTAATCGAATCAATCATTCATTCCATTCAATTCACTCATTTCATTCAATCATTACAATAGGTTGTCACTCCTTATATAGAGTGCAACAGTCACTGCTGTTATCACGGAAAGTGACAACTGGCAGATCCAATACAGAAATAACTAATTCTTAACAAACTACTGAAATGTTCACAACTACTGAGAACATATCAGCAAGTTAAGTACAAAATATAAAACTACTGAAACTACAACGACTGAAGAACAAGCTCTTCAGTCGTTTTACAAAACTACTGAAACAAAGAAAATAAAACTACTGATATCACAACTACTGAAGAAGTACTCTTCAGCAGTTGTGACAAACTACTGAGGCTTCAGTACTTGATCTTCAGACTTTGACCTTCAGGCGTTTCATCAGCTGATGACTTCAGTAGATATCATCAGCTGATGTCTTCAGTCTTTGTCTTCAGACTTTGTACATCAGTTGTTGATCTTCAGCACTTGTGAACTCTTCAGCTGTTGTACTTCAGTACTTTGGTCTTTCAGCTTCAGCACTTGTGTTCTTCAGCTGTTGTACTTCAGCACTTTGGTTCTTCAGCTGTTAAGGTCTTCAGCACTTGATCTTCAGCTGTTGAAGTCTTCAGCACTTGTCAAACTACTGATGAGGCTTTCAGCAGTTGTTGTGATACCGTGTGGGACTTAGAGGTTTTCTGATCTTGGCTCATTGGTTCTTTTGGTCAACACAAAGTCCCCACTAAACAAACCAAAACAACCCAAAACAGCTATTCCAGGGAGATGAGTCCGCCTGAAGATGCTCTGCACACCAACGCCAAGCTTACTTGCTGGCTTAAAACAACCCCCTAGCATTATCCGAGACTCTACCTTCCATAGCCTCTCAGTATTCCTCTCAAACGGAGCCTGCGCGACCACACAAGTGGTACCCACACACCTGGGATCTTCCTCACTTGAGGAGATTGCCATTGAAGAGCACCTTCCTCCCCGGGTGCACATTGCTTCTACCCCCCTCAACCCCATGCAAACAACCGCCCCCTAAGTCCAACATAATTATTGCAACTTTGCTGACTCATTTGCATGCCTCTCCGTCCCTCCTCCCCAACAACCACCGACTAAGGAAGAGGATCACCATGTTTCTTTGACAACCCCCAGCACCGGGGTTTACAACTTCTAATCTCCTGGTTTGGATAGGAGATTAGAATATCTAGTGAGGCTGCACCTCTTCTCACTCTCGCATCAGCACATGATCAGAATTTGAGGCTTGGTACATTTCTAAGACCTCACTAGAGGCACAGCTGATGAAGGACATAGTCCTGAGGCTGGAAGTCCCTAGTCCGAGAACAAGGGGCACATGCTACAAACTGGTTTACACCCAGTGCATGTACATCCTGCTCCAAGGAGGAGGTCAGGTGATTCAGCTTCTCTGATGATGACCTGGGCTTTTTCTATGACGTTCTAGCCCACAACACCATCCTGGAGGCTGAGGTAAGCAGACTACAAGAACTGCTTGCCAAGAAGTCTCAGGATGAAAGTCCATCTGCCCCCACCACCCACAGATGGCACCTTCCTTTGAAGGTTCCCCAAACACTTTACCCTCTCACTCCACTGAGCCTCCAGCTTCTGCTTTTGGCACTCTCTCTCCGGACAGAACCCCCCAGAGCAGATGGTTGCTGTATTCCAACAATCCATACCTCTCATCACTCCCATTATCAATGACATTGTTTATAAAGCCATTAATGAGAGGATTTCCTCAACTCTACAACCACTCATTAATGATGTTGTGCAAAAGAAACTTTCTGCGGTACAAACCCCTGCCACCAATGCATCCAAAAAGGGGGAGAGCACTGCAGTGAAAGAAAAGAAGAGGAAAAGAACTGAGGATGAAAAGGCACAAGAGAAAGCCCAGGAGTTGGAAAAAGAAAAGCAAATACAACTGATCACCTACAAAAGAAAGAAAAGTGCTGGTGATCAACCTACTGCTGAAGAAAAATCCTTGGAAGAGTTGGTAAAAGATGCAAATGACACACACAGCCGATCCATGGACAAAATCATTGAGCAACTCTTCAAGCAAGGCTTTGACACAGCCACATTAGACAGTGAGATCAGGAGGTTGGAAGTGGAGGAGATTCAAACCAGATGGGCTGGGTATGATGTACTGGAGAAAGAGAGATTGGAGATCATGATTCGTTTCATTGCTAAATACTTAGGAAGATCTTTGATGGAGATTCGTTCATGGACCAGAGACAGTATTCTGGCTATAGCCACCAGAATCTGTTTGTCTGAGCAATTTCATAAGGGGATTATCATTGAAGCACTTGATGAGGCTGGGGCTGGAAAAAGGTTTGAAATGGCAAGACTTAAAAAGGCCAAACTCATAACCAAAATGCTGGAACAACCTTCCCTTTCACCCACTCAAAAACAGCCTACCCCTCGAATCTCCAAACCAATCTCAAAGCCCAAATCCAAACATCCTCAATCTTCAAAACCAATTCCTTTACCAACCCAACCATCATCCATGATGCACCTAGAAGAGGAGAAGGGTGCTGAGGATAGAAGAAGATGAAGAAGAAGAGGATGAAGATGATAGTCTGCCACTCTCTGCTGTTCTAAAGGTACAAGAACCCAGGAGTCAACCCATGATCACACCTGACTCTCAAAGGGAAATGGTTAGAGTCAAGATAGAAGATGAAGACAGCAGAAGCAGCACGACGAGCAACTACTGAAGATGGTTGACAAGGAATTTCCTCAGTCATCATCTATACAAGCCATGAAAGGGCATGCTCAGAGGCTGTACACTCTCAGACACACATTTCAGTATCAGAAGGAGAGAGTGAGAGTATGGCCAGACCCCAAGGTGAGTTCTAGAATCCATAAAAGATCTATTCCACACAGATACAATGGCCAGGTTAGAAAAACAATAGATTCTACCATCATGTTAGCCATTGTAGTCTCACCATGGGAAATAATTGATGATTCAAGAAGGCTCATCAATCAAAAATGACCCCTCAAGCCTTACTGGAAAACAAGATGATCAAAAAGGGGTTATTATATAAAAAGCTTGAAGACATCAAGAAGTATGAGCTCCAGTTACTCCTTGAAGGCACCCATCCTGATGAATTTGTCTATAGGGAGGTAACTACTGTGGAGTTGAAAAATGGCAGGACTGTAAGTACTTATCTGAGTACTATGGTCCAGAGTTCTTCTTTGAAGGAGGAGTAGAAAAACTCTCCAAGGAGGAACAAGTTGTTCTCCTTGAAGCCTATGTTCGAGAGTCATACAGACTCATTATGGGGAAGTAAATCTCATGAATGGGATAAAAACTCTGTGTCCAGTTCCCAAAACAGAGTTCCCATTCATACCTTGCCAAACAATCTCTGAGATTTCTTCCCAGGCCGGAGCTTATATGGTCATCTTCTCTGTTGATCAAGAAGGAAAAAGACCAACCTTTTTGCCAACAATAAGTGGGAAAATAATAAATTAGAGGTTTTGGCTGCATTGGTTCAGGGGGAGTTTGTTGGACCAAAAGAACCAATGAGCCAAGATCAGAAAACCTCTAAGTCCACATGATATCACAAGAACCCAGGAGTCAACCATGATCACACCTGACTCTCAAAGGGAAATGGTTAGAGTCAAGATAGAAGATGAAGAACAGCAGAAGCAGCACGACGAGCAACTACTGAAGATGGTTGACAAGGAATTTCTCAGTCATCATCTATACAAGCCATGAAAGGGCATGCTCAGAGGCTGTACACTCTCAGACACACATTTCAGTATCAGAAGGAGAGAGTGAGAGTATGGCCAGACCCCAAGGTGAGTTCTAGAATCCATAAAAGATCTATTCCACATAGATACAATGGCCAGGTTAGAAAAACAATAGATTCTACCATCATGTTAGCCATTGTAGTCTCACCATGGGAAATAATTGATGAATTCAAGAAGGCTCATCAATCAAAAATGACCCCTCAAGCCTTACTGGAAAACAAGATGATCAAAAAGGGGTTATTATATAAAAAGCTTGAAGACATCAAGAAGTATGAGCTCCAGTTACTCTTGAAGGCACCCATCCTGATGAATTTGTCTATAGGGAGGTAACTACTGTGGAGTTGAAAAATGGCAGGACTGTAAAGTACTTATCTGAGTACTATGGTCCAGAGTTCTTCTTGAAGGAGGAGTAGAAAAACTCTCCAAGGAGGAACAAGTTGTTCTCCTTGAAGCCTATGTCGAGAGTCATACAGACTCATTATGGGGAAGTAAATCTCATGAATGGGATAAAAACTCTGTGTCCAGTTCCCAAAACAGAGTTCCCATTCATACCTTGCCAAACAAATCTCTGAGATTTCTTCCAGGCCGGAGCTTATATGGGTCATCTTCTCTGTTGATCAAGAAGGAAAAAGACCAACCTTTTTGCCAACAATAAGTGGGAAAATAAATAAATTAGAGGTTTTGGCTGCATGGTTCAGGGGGAGTTTGTTGGACCAAAAGAACCAATGAGCCAAGATCAGAAAACCTCTAAGTCCCACATGATATCACAAGAACCCAGGAGTCAACCCATGATCACACCTGACTCTCAAAGGGAAATGGTTAGAGTCAAGATAGAAGATGAAGAACAGCAGAAGCAGCACGACGAGCAACTACTGAAGATGGTTGACAAGGAATTTCCTCAGTCATCATCTATACAGCCATGAAAGGGCATGCTCAGAGGCTGTACACTCTCAGACACACATTTCAGTATCAGAAGGAGAGAGTGAGAGTATGGCCAGACCCCAAGGTGAGTTCTAGAATCCATAAAAGATCTATTCCACATAGATACAATGGCCAGGTTAGAAAAACATAGATTCTACCATCATGTTAGCCATTGTAGTCTCACCATGGGAAATAATTGATGAATTCAAGAAGGCTCATCAATCAAAAATGACCCCTCAAGCCTTACTGGAAAACAAGATGATCAAAAAGGGGTTATTATATAAAAAGCTTGAAGACATCAGAAGTATGAGCTCCAGTTACTCCTTGAAGGCACCCATCCTGATGAATTTGTCTATAGGGAGGTAACTACTGTGGAGTTGAAAAATGGCAGGACTGTAAAGTACTTATCTGAGTACTATGGTCCAGAGTTCTTCTTTGAAGGAGGAGTAGAAAAACTCTCCAAGGAGGAACAAGTTGTTCTCCTTGAAGCCTATGTTCGAGAGTCATACAGACTCATTATGGGGAAGTAAATCTCATGAATGGGATAAAAACTCTGTGTCCAGTTCCCAAAACAGAGTTCCCATTCATACCTTGCCAAACAAATCTCTGAGATTTCTTCCCAGGCCGGAGCTTATATGGGTCATCTTCTCTGTTGGTCAAGAAGGAAAAAGACCAACCTTTTTGCCAACAATAAGTGGGAAAATAAATAAATTAGAGGTTTTGGCTGCATTGGTTCAGGGGGAGTTTGTTGGACCAAAAGAACCAATGAGCCAAGATCAGAAAACCTCTAAGTCCCACATGATATCACAACAACTGCTGAAGGCTTCATTAGCAGTTCGACAAGTGCTGAAAACTCCAACAGCTGAATATCAAGTGCTGAAGATTTCAACAGCTGAAGATTAAAGTGCTGAAGTTCAACAGCTGAAGAACACAAGTGCTAAAGCTGAACAGCTGAAGAACACAAGTGCTGAAGCTGAAGTCCAAAGTACTGAAGTACAACAGCTGAAGAGTCTACAAGTACTGAATATCAAAAACTGGAAGACAAGTCTGAAGTTATCAGCTGATGATACATCTGAAGTTCAAGTCTGAAGACCAAGTACTGAAGTTTCAGTAGTTTGTCACAACAGCTGAAGAGTACTTCTTCAGTAGTTGTGATATCAGTAGTGTTATGTTTTTACTTTCAGTAGTTTTGTAAAACGACTGAACAGCTTGTTCTTCAGTCGTTGTAGTTTCAGTAGTTTTATGTTTTTCAGTAGTTATAGTAACTGATAACACTTAGTATTTTTGTAAGAAGATGTCAGATGTTTTGACATCTTCAGTAGTTGTGTTTCAGTTGGAATAATTCTGTTAGATGTCACTATCAAGTGACATCATCAGATGTCACATCTCTTATATAAGAGGTGTCGACCTAATTGTAATTGTGACATTCCGTTACCACGAAAGCGAATATTGAATGAAATATATTTGCAGAATTCTCTCTATTTATAACCGTCTTTGTTCTTCATTGAATATCATTTCGTTCTTGTGAATTGGCTAATTCATTGTTAGAATTCCGCTGCTATACTCTCTAATCAATCAAACTTAGATCACTGATCCTAACAGTTTGTACCGCAGAAAGTTTCTTGTGCACAGCATCATCAATAAGTGGTTGTAGACTTGAGGAAATCCTCTCATCAATGGCTTTATTAACAATTTCATTGATGATGGGAGTGATGAGAGGGAGGGATTGTTGGAATACAGCAACCATCTGCTCTGGGGGGTTCTGTCCCGGAGAGATAGTGCCAAAAGCAGAAGCTGGAGGCTCAGTGAAGTGAGAGGGTAAAGTGTTTGGGGAACCTTCAACTGAAGGTGCCATCTGTGGGTTGGTGGGGGCAGATGGACTTTCATCCTGAGACTTCTTGGCAAGCAGTTCTTGTAGTCTGCTTACCTCAGCCTCCAGGATGGTGTTGTGGGCTAGAACGTCATAGAAAAAGCCCAGGTCATCATCAGCAGAAGCTGAATCACCTGACCTTCTCCTTGGAGCAGGATGTACATGCACTGGGTGTAAACCAGTTGTAGCATGTGCCCCTTGTTCTCGGAACTAGGGACTTCCAGCCTCAGGACTATGTCCTTCATCAGCTGTTGCCTCTAGTGAGGTCTTAGCAATGTTACCAGCCTCATTCTGATCATGTGCTGATGCAGAAGAGGTGGCAGCCTCACTAGATATTCTAATCTCCCTATCTACACCAGGAGATAGAATTTGTAAACCCCGGTGCTGTGGGTTGTCAGAAACATGTTGATCCTCTTCCTCAATGGCTGTGGTTCTCCCCTTTGTTGGTGGTTTGTGGGGAGGAGGAGAGGCATGCAACTGAGTCAGCACGTTTGCAATAATTATTGTTGGACTTTGGGGGGTGGTTGCATGGGGTGAAGGGGTAGAAGCAGTGTGCACCTGGGGAGGATGGTGCTCTTCAATGGCAATCTCCTCAAGTGAGGAAGATCCCAGATGTGTGGGTACCCCTTGTGTGGTGGCTGCAGGCTCCTTTTGAGAGGAATCCTGAGCGGCTATGGCTGGTAGAGTCTCTGATACTGCTGGGGGGTTTAAGCCAGCAAGTATATCCTGCGTTGGTGGTGCAGGATCATCTTCAGGGGACTCATCTCCTTGAATAGCTGTTTTGAGTTGTTGTTGTTTTGGTTTAGTGGGGACTTTGGTTCTGATGGAGGAAGCTGTGGGTTCCCTGTGCTTGGGCTTTAGCATTCGGGCAGCTTCTTTGAGTGTAGGGTCTGAGTTGTGCCTGGAGTATACCTCAGCCAAAACAGCTGGTGCAGGGACTCCAAGGCCAACAAGGCCATCAGATTTTAGTTCATCCAAAATAATGGCCATCAGAGACCTGGGATATAATGGCCATCGGTTTGCCACAGGTTTCTGAGCCAAGTTCTTTATTTCTAGGAACACAATTTCAGAAAAATTTAACGGTTGGTGTTCTAGAATAAAATACATTGGGATGACATTTGATCCCAAGAAGATGTCTTGGAGGCTAAGCAGACATTTACCATGTGAAAAATGAGTTTCTCAGCGTCATGGAAATGTTTCTTTAGAACGGTTGTAGCTCAAAGATCACCTTCATACCATGATTGATAAAGGACATATCTGTTATGCCCTTTGGGTATGCAGTCACAGCGGTGGAATCGTGTAGATGTAATGCCCGACGAATGATGTCGGCTGTAACGACCACTGGTTTCTGGTTGATAAGGGACCGAACAGAGATCTGACCGGTAGACTCATCAGTATGAACAAAAGCATTTGACCAGAATTGACTGAGGGATTCATGGTAAATGGTTGGATTCAAGAGAAAGGCTATGCGATATGGGGAATCCACCATTAAGTCAATGGCATTATCATATTTGTTCCAGAAAGCCGACTTTGTAAGGTAAGCAACGCAGTTGTGTCGTGGTTTCAGACTCATGGTCGCCATGTTTGAGAGAGAGAAGTTCAGAAAATAACGGCTAATGAAACATTAGAGAAGAGGACAGGTATTTATAGGGTAGGGGTGAAAATGACTGAAGGGTGTGGTGTTAGTCATCAGTAGTTTTAAACCGACTGTTGACATGGTATTACCCTTTCAGACGTTAAAACAGCTGAAGTCGTGGTTTTAGGCATCAGTAGTTAGAAAACTACTGAAAGCCATGGTTTTGACTTCAAATGATGAAACAACTGAGGACTTGGTGTTTGTCATCAGTAGTTGTGAAAACTACTGAAGACAGTGGTTTTGTCATTAGTTGTTGTAAACAGCTGAAGACTTGGTATTAGTCATCAGTAGTTATAAAACTACTGAAGACATGGTTTTGCTTCAGTTGTTTAGAATGAAACAGCAGTTGTAGAAACAACTGAAGAGAAAGTTCTCTTCAGTAGTTTTCGTCAATTCATAGCCTTTCAGCTGTTTCAAACTGTCCTCAACACTTACTCATAAGACCTTGGATCTGCTTTTCAGGTGTTTCATAGGACGTCAGTACTTATCTGTTGTACTGATTTCAATAGTTGTAACTACATCAGTAGTTGTAACTACATCAGTAGTTTGGAACAGATAAAGTACTTCAGTACTTGTGAGACATTTAGCCGTCAGTAGTTATAAAAACTACTGAAGGTGAAAGGACTCATCAGTACTTATATGTGACATGGTTACTAATGATCACCAGTACTTTTTACTGAAATCATCAGTAGTTGTCACTTATTCTAGCTGCAGCATACCAAGCCTTAACACAAGGTTTTGGAAAGTAGAACTATCCAAAGGCTTAGTAAAAATATCTGCAAGCTCATCAGCACTAGGCACAAACTTAGGATCAATCAGACCTTTTTCAAAACAATCCCGAATAAAATGATGTCTGATCTCTATATGTTTGGTCCTATAGTGCTGGACTGGATTTTTGACAATACACAGAGCTGAAGCACTATCCATTAATAATGGAGTCTTAGTCTCTGTAATGCCATAATCCAGAAGTTGGTTTGAAGCCAAAGTACCTGAGAACTGCAACTTGCAGCAGCAATGTACTCGGCCTCAGCAGTTGATGTAGCAACAGATGTTTGTTTCTTACTCTGCCAAGAAATCAAACAGTTGCCTAGGAATTGACAACCACCAGAAGTTGACTTTCTAGTTAACTTGCACCCTGCATAGTCACTATCTGAAAAAGCAACTAATTTGCAAGAGTGTCCAGTGGAATACCATAACCCAGAGATTGTGTACCTTGCAAATATCTAAAGATTCTCTTGACTGCAATCAAATGAGACTCTTTAGGAGCAGCCTGAAATCTAGCACCAAACACATGTAGCAAACATAATATCTGGTCTAGAAGTTGTTAAATACATCAAGGACCCAATCATACATCTGTAAAGTGTTTCATCAACAGCTTTACCTTTCTGATCAGCATCCAGTTGTATGGTGTTGCACATGGGAGTAGAACAGGGCTTATAGTTTTGTAAATCAAACTTATTCAAAAGATCTTTTGTATATTTTGACTGATGAATAAAGGTTCCATCAGCCTTTTGTTTAATTTGCAAGCCTAGAAAGAACTGTAATTCTCCCATTGCACTCATTTCAAACCTCTTTTTCATTAATGTTGTAAAATCATCACACAATGGGGATCAGAGGATGCAAAAATGATATCATCAACATAAATCTGAACAAGTAGCTTATGCTGATCCACCTTCTTAATAAACAAAGTTTTATCAATGGAGCCTCTAGTGAAATTATTCTTAAGAAGAAAAGTAGAAAGTGTCTCATACCAGGCTCTAGGAGCTTGTTTCAACCCATAAAGAGCCTTATCAAGTTTATACACCATTCAGGATGTTTATTATCCTCAAAACCTGGTGGTTGACACACATAAACTTCTTCCTTTATTTTACCATATAAAAAGGCACTTTTGACATCCATTTGAAAAACTTTAAGATTGTGGAATGCAGCATAGGCTAAAAACAATCTAATTGCCTCTAGTCTGGCTACAGGGGCAAAGGTTTCATCATAGTCAATACTTCTTCTTGTGAAAACCCCTGTACAACTAGTCTAGCCTTGTTCTTAACAATAAGCCCATTTTCATCAGTTTTATTCCTAAACACCCGTTTAGTGCCTATTGCACACTTACCTGGGGGAAGAGGAACTAGTTCCCACACTTGTTGTTTCTTGAACTGAAGTAGCTCAAGCTGCATAGCTTCAACCCATCCATTGTCTCTCAAAGCAACATGGTAGTTCTTTGGCTCTAGCTGACTGATGAAGAGAGCATAGAAGCAGAAGTTAGACAATTGACTTCTTGTTGAAACACCAGCATTGATATCACCAATAATCTGAGACATTAGGTGATTCTTCAGTTCTTGATAAACAATGAGATCTGTGCAAGTGTTTGTAGGACCTTCAGCAGCAGCAGATGTTGATGCAGAATCTTGAAACCAAGAATTAGATGGTAACTCAAAAGATGTAGAGGAAACAGAGATCTCATCAGCATTTGTTGTGGATGGAACTGCTGAAGCTACAGGAACATCAAATTTAGCAGACACAGGCAGTTGGTCACTAAACTTGAATAGGTGAGTATTGATATTATCATCATCATCCTCATACCACCAGGTGGAAGACAAACTGCATAAGATTATTTATCCACATGATCTGCAACAGTTGGAGATTGATAAGGAGCATATTGCAGTATGTCCAAATCAAACAACTCCACAAGGTTTTGTGGAATCTTGTCCAAAGGAGATTCATTAAACTTCACATGCAAAGTCTCTTCAACTATCTTTGTTCTGCGGTGAAGACTCTGTATGCCTTGCAAGTAGATGAATAACCAACAAAATACCCTGCATCCACCTTAGGATCAAATTTTTGGAGTTGATCCTTTGTGTTGAGAATAAAATAGGGACACCCAAATGCTTTGAAAAATGAAATTAGAGGAGCCAAGTGATGGAGAACTTCATATGGAGTCTTCATCAACCTCTGATTTACTAAGACTCTATTCTGCACATAGCAAGCTGTGTTGACAGCCTCAGCCCAAAAGGTCAGTGGCAAACCAGAGTCAGCCAGCATGGACCTGCAGCTTCAATTAGGGTCCTGTTCTTTCTCTCCACTACTCCATTTTGTTCTGGAGTCCTTGGTATGCTAAACTGCCTTTTGATTCCCTTTGAAAGATAGAAGTCATCAAGTGTATGGTTTCTGAATTCAGTTCCATTGTCACTCCTAATACACTTGACTGGAAGGGAATACGCTTCTCAATATACAACACAAAGTGAATAATCTTCTGAGCAACCTCATCCTTTGAATGTAGAAAGAAAGTCCATACAAATCTGGAGTAGTCATCCACATTACCAGACAGTATTTCTTCTTTGCCATGATCATTACTCTCACAGGACCAAATAGATCCATATGCAGTAATTGCAAGCAGGCAGTGGACTTAGGCTCTTCAATAGGAGGGAATGAGACTTTATGCTGTTTTCCTTTTAAACAAGCAGTGCAGGTTCATCACAGTGGAACTCCTTTATTGGTAAGCCTCGAACTAAACTATTGTGGATAAGCTGATTCATGTTTTTGAAATTAACATGACCCAGCCTTCTGTGCCACAGTTCAGATTCTTGAGAAGAGGCTTTGGAAAATAGGCAAGGATTGCCTCTGAGATCTATTTTCTTGGAAAGATCTAAGGCATACACTCTTCCTGTCCTGTTGGCTCTCAGGAGAGTGTGATCACCAACACCTTATCAATCAATGCAGAAACCGGATGACAGAATCCTACAGTTCTGACTGGTGAAAAGAGCAACATGGCCTTTATCACACATTTGACTAACACTCAAGAGATTGTACTTGAGATTTTCCACATGATTAACATCATCAAACTTGATTTCTCCATTGGAGACAAAGCCATTTCCAATGATGTAACCCCTAGCATCATTGCTAAAAGAAACAAACCCCTTCTTTCCTTGAGAGTAGTCATGAAGAAGAGAGCTGTTTCCAGTCATGTGCATAGATCCCCACTGTCTACATACCAGATGCTACTTTGGCATGTTGGAGAACCCAACATAATAAACAATCAGTTAGTTTTGGAGACCCAAACCTTTTTGGTTTTGGGCCTGGTTTCATCAACAGATGGTAAACTAACAGGTTTATTAGAAACAACAGCCTGAGAGGAAGAAGATGTGAAGAAGAGGAATCCTTTGGCTTGGACCTCCTTTTTTGTGGTTTCAACATAGGAGCATCTAATTGGTTAACTCTTCCCAATAGATGTTGAACCATCATAACCAGTTGTGTCTGATTTTGTGATAAAGCTTTCAGCTCATCAAACACATTGCTAGTGGGGTTTGATAAGTTCCTATGTTGCACCTTCTTCTTCTGAGCAATCAGCTGTCACCTGTTTAACCCCTTCCTTTTTGGATTTCTTTGTGACTTAAGGATTACAGGATTTGATGTTGCTGATACAAATGTGGTCTCAAACTCAGTTTTCATTTTTACCATTTTCTCTTTAATTTCCTCTTTATGTTTGAGTTTGGAACCTCTTTTGTACCAGCAATCATCTGTAAGATGATTGAACAAACCACATACTTCACATGCTTTCTTCTTCATCTTAGGTTGATCATCAACTAAAGAGGGTGAAGCAACTGAAGACTTGCTCTTCAGTTTTCTTCTTTTCAGTATGGAAGTAGTTGGAGTTTGAACTTCAGGTGTTAAATCCTGCTCTCTAGTCCTTTCAGGACTTTCAGAATTAACTCCTGAGTTGATCAACTCATTGATCATGTGAGTGTCAGCAGTGGAACCATCAACATCAGCTGATAGGTTCTGTGAGGGCTTGGTGCTGACTTCTACTTCTGATTGTGCTGTATCATAAAGTAGATCACATGAAGAGATGGATTGGTTATTACTCTCACCATCAGATTCTACCTCTGCTCTAGGAGTAAAATCTGTAGGTGGAGCAGTGTGATTGTAACTAATGCAAAACTTCACATTGGAAGCAGATTGCTTACTAAGAAGCATTTCAAAACCTTTGCATGATTGTACCCATCTATCACACTCTACCTGGGTGACTGCAAGGGTTTCTTTGAGATCTTTATACTTCTCTAGAAGTATCTCTTCCCTAGCCTTATCATCAGTTATTTGGCATTTAAGTTTGTAAATCTCATCATTCTTATCATTAAGCACAGACTCAAATTTAGCTTTGCTTTTGGAAATTATTTGTTCTAGCTCAATGTTCTTGTTGATTAAAGCTACATTTGCTTCTCTAATAGATGCAAATGCTGCTATACATGTTTCAGAACACAATTTGGCTTTTGCCTCAAGGATACCTGTGATACCTTTGGTGTAGAGGCATTAGTGGATGAAGTATCAGCAGAATCCAAAGCCATAAGAGCTAGATTTCCAAAGGGACTTTCACCACCATGTTGACCAGCACCTGAGAACAGTTGTTCATGACCAGACAAGTCATCTGGTAAACTGCTCCAGTCAACAACTCCTGGGGTGAAGAAGCTGTGTTGTTGAGGTTGAGTTTGTTGATGAGATTAGGAAGGTTGTGGTTCATGCAATGCTTGTGGTTGTTGTGCAATGGAGCTTGAACAGGATTTGGTTAAGGCATATAATAGCAGGGATAAGGATGACATTTGACCCTGGGGAACAAAGTATGCAGGAGACCTAGGATGTGAATGATCACCAGAACCAGCAGGATGTTGCCCTCTGTTTTGTGGACTAGTACTAGGAAAAGTCACAAAGGGTGCAGAAGAGTTAGATCCAGTTGATCTACACTCTCTTGCAAAGTGTCCCAGCCTTTGGCATTTGTGACACCTCAACTTACTCTTGTCAAAACCAACTTTGGTTTTTCCAGAGAGTCCAGGAAATTTCCTGCCAGTTCTCTTATAGAACTTCTGAGATCTGATATTAATCAGTGCCATTTGGCTTAGAATATCCATCTCTTCTAGATCATCATTAGCTATTCCTTTCAAATCATCCATGATGAAGCATAGATTGTCACTATTACTGCCAGAATGACTCTCAATACCAACAAATGCATGATGAGAACTATTTGAAGAGAAATCAATATGCTCATCATAATTGATTTCAGATGCAGCATATTCTGACTCATGACCAACCAAGACAGTATTCCCTGGTAAAAAGTCATCATTGAGCTTTCCTGATGAGGACAGTTTCCTTTTCTGCTCTATCTCTCTTTCGAATGTAAGCAGTTTACCATGAAGTTGGGTGAGAGATAGGCTATCCAGATTTGCACTGGAGCGTAGGAAAATAGTGTATGTGTCCCATCTCTCAGGAAATGATCTGAGGAACCTGTTATTCATCTGGCTATTGGTGTATTTCTGTTTCACCATTTTCAGCTCAGATATCAAGCAGGAAAAACGCTCAAACTGTTGAGTCAGTGTCTCACCCTTTCTGTGAGAGAATGTCTCATATTGTTGGGCAAGGATTTCTCTGTTGTTTGCTAAGACCTCATCTGTGCCACCGAATTGTTCCTTCAGGGCATTCCAGAGATCATGAGCAGTTTCATGATGCATAAGCCCTGAATAGATTTCATTAGGCAGTGCCATGGCCAGAATTCCATGGGCTTTAGCATCAATCTCAAACAGTTTCCGATCTTCATCAGAGTATTGTTCCTTCTTCTTTGGAACCATTTGATTGGTTTCCGGATTGTTCACCATAGGCTTATGTGGTCCATGTACTACAGATGTCCAACAACCTGAACTGTTAACAAACAGGTGATGAAGCATTCTTCGTTGCCATATGTTATACTCGGTCCTAACCAGCATCGAAGGCTTGGTTGAGGAACCGGTATTGTGAGGATCATTAGAAGGAGTAGTCATCTCAGATTCAATCAAATTCAATTAAGCTAAAACCAATTTAGAACAAAACAACAACCAATTGAATCAAAAGAGATCTCAAAATAAATGAACGAAAGCGACAGAAATTCAATGATCTATAACCAGTTCTTGCGAATATGCTAATTCAATCAAACATAGATATCAATTAGCAGTTTCAATGATCAACTGTTAGATCAATCAATGATTAACCGGCTCTGATACCACTTGTTAGGATCAGTGATCTACGTTTGATTGATTAGAGAGAATAGGAGCGGAATTCTAACAATGAATTAGCCAATTCACAAGAACGAAACGATATTCAATGATGAACAAAAACGGTTATAGATAGAGAGAATTCTGCAAATATATTTCATTCAATATTCGCTTTCGTGGTAACGGAATGTCACAATTACAATTAGGTCGACACCTCTTATATAAGAGACGTGACGTCTACTGATGTCACTTGATAGTGACATCTAACAGAATTATTCCAACTGAAACACAACACTGAAGATGTCAAACAGCTGACATCTTCTTACAAAAATACTAAGTGTTATCAGTTACTATAACTACTGAAAAACATAAAACTACTGATATTACAACTACTGAAGAAGTACTCTTCAACTGTTGTGACAAACTACTGAAACTTCAGTACTTGGTCTTCAGACTTGAACTTCAGATGTTTCATAAGCTGATGAGTTCAGTAGATATCATCAGCTGATGTCTTCAGTCTTTGTCTTCAGACGTTATACACCAGTTGTTGATCTTCAGCACTTGTAGACTCTAAAGCTGTTGTACTTCAGTACTTTGGTCGTCCGCTTCAGCACTTGTGTTCTTTAGGTGTTCAGCTTCAGCACTTGTGTTCTTCAATTGTTCAGCTTCAGCACTTTTGTTCTTTAGATGTTGAACTTCAGCACTTTAGTCTTCAGCTGTTGAAGTCTTCAGCACTTGATCTTCAGCTGTTGGAGTTTTCAGCACTTGTCGAACTGCTGATGAAGTCTTCAGCAGTTGTTGTGATATCATATGGAACTTAGAGGTTTTCTGATCTTGGCTCATTGGTTCTTTTGGTCCAACAACAATTGTGGAGCTAAAGAATGGGAAACAGGCCAAATACCTGTCTGAGTATAATGGGCCTGAATCATTGTTTGAAGGAGGTGCTGAAGAGCTAACCATGGAGGAACAAATCACCTTCCTTGAGGCCTACACAAGAGAGTCATACAGACTCATCATGGGGAATAGATCTCATGAATGGGGTAACAACTCTATGTCCAATTCCCCAAAACAGAGTTCCCATTCATACTTTGCCAAACAAATTTTGAGACTTCTTCCCTGACCGGTGCTTAAAAGGGGTCGCTTCTGAGCTGATCTAGAAGACAAAAAGACCAACATTTTTGCCATAATAAGTGGGACAACTCTAATAAGTTTAGAGGTTTTGGCTGCATTGGTTCAGAGGGAGTTTGTTGGACCAAAAGAACCAATGAGCCTGATCAGAAAAACCTCTAAGTCCCACAGACATCACAACAACTTCTGAAGACTTGATCAGCTGTTTAACAAAGTCTGAAGACTGCAACAGCTGAAGATTGAAAGTACTGAAGTACAACAGCTGATGTTCTAAAGTGCTGAAGACCAACAGCTGAAGATTGAAAGTACTAAAGTACAACAGCTGAAGTTCTAAAGTGCTGAAGACTTCAACAGCTGAAGACTAAAGTACCGAAGAACAACAGCTGAAGTTCTAAAGTGCTGAAGACCAACAGCTGAAGATTGAAAGTACTGAAGTACAACACTGAAGTATAAAGACTGAAGACATCAGCTGATGACAACAGCTAAAGCTGAAGTACAAGTACTGAAGCCATCAGAGTTTGTTACAAGAGCTGAAGAAGCATTCTTCAATTGTTATGATGGTTTACCTTTCAGTAGTTTTCTTTGTTTCAGTATTTATAAAACAACTGAAGAGTATGTTCTTCAGTTGTTATAGTTTCAGTAGTTTCTTTTCAGTAGTTGTAATAATAGTTAACACTTAGCATTTTTGTAAGAAGATGTCAGCTGTTTGACATCTTCAGTAGTTGTGTTAACTATCAGTAGTTTGTGATAAATTATGTTAGATGTCACTATCAAGTGACATCAGCAGACGTCACATCTCTTATTTAAGAGGTGTTGACCTAATTGTAATTGTGACATTCCGTTACCACGAAAGCGAATATTGAATGAAATATATCTGTAGAATTCTCTCTATCTATAACCATTTTTGTTCTTACATTGAGTATCTCTTTGTTCTTGTGAATTGGCTAATTCATTGTTAGAATTCCGCTGCTATACTCTCTAATCAATCAAACGTAGATCACTGATCCTAACAAGAAACATGAATATCATTTTCAACAAAAGATAACACATAACCATAATGTCTTAATTGGGAAACAGAAATAATATTCCTAGCCAAACTAGGAGCATACAAAACATTCTTCAAGGTTACTTCCAAACCACTTGGAAGTTTTAGGATGTACTCCCCACGAGCTTCAACATTGACTTTGGTTCCATTGCCCATTAAGAGGCTAACATCCCCTTGATTGAAGTCCCTACTTCTTTTGAACTCCTGCAACAAATTGCAAATATGAGTTCCACATCCGGTATCTAATACCCATGTGTTAGAATATGTAATATTGAGATCAATATGTATCCTGTAAATTGTACCTGAGGTTGCCCCGCATCCCTCTTTTCTCTCAACTCTTTAAGATAGACTAGACAATTTCTCATCCGTTGCCCTATCGCACCACACTTGAAGCATGGGTCATTTGCAGCAACTTTCTGCTTCTTCTCCTTGGGCTTCGGAGGTACTGCCCTAACGACCATCTTCCCTTTTCCCCCAACGTGCCCCTTCCCTTTGGCAACAATTGCCTTAGGAGGGGGTTGAGACCTTTTCTTCCTCCCACCTTCATTGATGGTAAGAACGGGTAAAACCCTTTTACCCATTCCCGCATCGTCCGTTTTGAGCATTGAATGAAGTTCATTAATGCTCTTGTCCCATCCCTTCATGTTGTAGTTCATGACGAATTCTTCAAACCTTTTAGTTAGGCCATTAAGGATCAAATCCGTGGCCAACTCCTTTAAGACAGGACAATTTAGCCTTTGAAGGCGGTCGATGTGGCTTTTCATCTTAAGAACATAAGTTGAAACCGATTGGGATTCCTCCATCCGACAGGCATGAAGCGCTCGAACCATTTCGAAGCGCTCCACCCTAGCTTGTTGCTGGAATGTTTCCCGCAACTGGGTGATCATGTCATAAGCTCCGTGGAGCTCATATTCCTTTTGGAGGTCGGGTGTCATACTTGCTAACATTAGGCAAGAGACTTTGATGGAGTCTTCCATATATTAACCCCTTTTAATTTTATAACAATAACACACTATTATTTGTCATTGTTTAACTAATTTAAATAATGAAACAAATATTTCTCATGAACACATTATCTATATAATCATGTTCATTTACAAAAGCAATGTTTTTAGAAAACTCGGTTTCTAAATTGGTGCTAATATTTATTCGTATGATCACATCGACGGACAAATATTTATTGGTGTTTTTTGGCTTGTTATTGGGTATGACCTGACTTTGATCATATCACACTAGCTACATCAATTTAATATGTGTCTTGGGCAGATCACTACTTTCAAGAAGTACTTCAAGCTTTTGTGATCTGTGAATATGGTGCACTTCGTCCCGTAGAGATAGTGCCTCCAAATCTTTAATGCAAAGACCACGACTGCCAGCTCCATGTCATGAGTAGGATAATTGGCCTCATGAACCTACAACTGTCGAGATGCATAGGCTATAACTTTTCCTCTCTGCATTAACACACACCCCAACCCCGAATAGGAAGCATCAGAATAAACCACCAGATCTTCACTTCCATCGGGTAATGAAAAAATAAGAGCTTGAGTCAACCTCGCCTTCAGTTCCTCGAACGCCTTCTCTTGAGCTTGATCCCATATAAACTTTACATCTTTCCGAGTCAACTTGGTTAGTGGAGAAGAAATCTAGGAGAAGTCTTGGATAAACCTTCTATAGTAGCCCGCCAAACCCAAGAGGCTACGAATCTCGGATGGCGTCTTTGGTGACTTCCATTGCATAACCGCCTCCACCTTTGTCGGTGTTGAGTTTGTTGGACCATATCAAAGTAGTTTAACCATTTAAACATGAAAACACAGCGGATAAAAACCTTAATTTTATCATTTGTAATCTGAAAATTAAGGCTCATATCATATCAACAACAAACCCAAGAACATAAGGATCATTTATATGTGAATGGACTAGCTATCAACAAGAAATAACAACCAAAATAAGACATACAAACACCTTTGTAGAGCTGTTGAAAAACGTGATGTAGGAGGAAGAAAATGATGTTGTTGAACAGCCAAAACACCAAGGAAAGGTGTCCTCAAGCTTCCATACCCACAAGCATCAAGCAAAGACCACTCTTGCTAGGATTTGTACACCAAAAGCTCAAAGAACAAGCTGCTGGAACCCTTTCTAGCCGAGAATACCTTCAAGAAAAGGAGAGAATATGTTCTTTTGTTCTTGCATGTGTGAGAGAGAGTGAGAGGTGAAGTGTTGGGCCATTCATTGTGTCTCTTCTCAAGACACTTGAAAGACCAAAGAACCCCTTTAGGGGCGGCCGAAAATGTTTAGCCAAAAGAGTTTCCCCCCAAAACTTTTATAAAACAAAACAATTACAAGTTAATTATGAGTTATGTAATTAACCTATTAATTGTATAACTCTCACACTCTTATTATTTGATGTCATTTGACCAAAACAAATAACATTACAGATAATAATTATGCACAAAATATCCTAATAAGTTGTTCCATCTCATATGCAATTTATTTAGAAAACCCATTTTCTAAATTGGTGTAATTATTTAATTGCATGATCATATCATCACATAAATATTTATATTGGTATTTGCAAAGCTTGTTATAGGGTATGACCCGACTTGGATCGTAACGTACTAACCACATCAATGTTCTATGTGTCTTGGGCATAAAGAATCCAACAGTCGGGTCCACCATAATCCCATCAGGATTCACCACATGACCCCAGAATTGAACCTCGTGCAACTAGAACGCGCACATAGAGAATTTAGCATACAACTTCTCCCTCCTTAACGTCTCCAACACCTCCCGAATGTGACCGGCATGTTCATTCTCGCTCTTCGGATCAATCAGGATATCATCAATAAACACAATCACTGATTTATCCAACATCGGCCGACACACACGGTTCATCAGATCCACAAAAGCAGCTGGCGCATTGGTCAAACCAAAAGACATGACGAGAAACTAATAGTGACCATATCGCGTGCGAAAAGCTGTCTTAGGAATATCCTGCTCCTTTACTTTCAACTGATGGTAGCCAGATCAAAGGTCTATCCTTGAAAACTAACTGGCACCCTGAAGCAGATCAAATAAATCATCTATTCTCGGTAAGGGGTATTGGTTCTTCGCAGTCAACTTATTCAGCTCACGGTAGTCGATGCACATCCTCATACTACCGTCTTTCTTCTTCATAAATACGAACGGAGCACCCCAAGGAGAGATACTCGGTCTAATCAACCCCTTATCAAGTAGCTCTTGCAACTGCTCCATCAACTCTTTCACTTCCGTCGGAGCTAACCGATACGGTGCCCTTGCAACGGGTTAGGCACCTGGTATCAAGTCAATCTAGAACTGGTACATCTTCTGGAAAGTCACACTTGGTAAATCTTCTAGAAACACATCCGGAAAGTCACACACAACTTGTACATCACATAGTTGTGGTGTTGGCGCGTCCACATCCTTTACGTAGGCCAAGTATGCACTACATCCACGCCTCATGCACTTTCCCGCCACCACCACCAAAATCACTTTCGGGATCGTCGTGACTCAATTACCATAAACCGTTACCTTAATCCTGTCAGGCGCTGTCAATCGGATCATCTTCTTGCGACACACAATATTCGCTTCGTAGTCCGCCAACCAATCCATTCCTAGGACTACATCGAAACCGCCTAAGGTCATCACGAATGGTCTAATAGGAAACTTATGACCGTCTAGTTCTATGTCACAACCTTCTATCACCTCAAAAATCCTTGTAAGCTTACCTATGGCAGTTTCTACCTCGAAGGGCTCATCGATACATCTACCCTTAATGGGAAACTTAGCATAAAAGGCAGCAGAAATGAAACTCCTACTAGCACCAGAATCAAACAACACGGATGCAAGAGTTTGGTTTACTAGAAACATACCTGACACCATGTCGGAGTCTGTCCTAGCCTCCTCCCCAATCATCGTGAAAGCTCGGGCGCTTGCATTCTGCCCTTCTCCTCCAGCCTTCTTTGCTCCCGAATCTTCAGCCCTTGGCCTCTTACAATCTTTGCTCAGATGACCATTCTCCCAACAGTTGTAACACCTTGCAACCCCACAATCTCTAGCAATATGACCAGGCTTCCCACACTTGAAGCAGCTATTTGATCCCCATTTGCATTCTCCCGAATGCTCCTTCCCGCACTTACGACACTTCTTCAACCAAGACCAGACGTGACCACACATCGGTCACCCACCTTCGCCACCTTATTGTTTGGAGCGGCTCCACCACGTCCAAACCATTTCCCATTCTAGTTCCGGTCACCACCACCCTTCTTGCTCACCTCAGCCACCACCACCTCTCGCTCATCATATAATCTACCAGCCAAATAAACCGCCAACCTGAAAGTGTTCGGTCGGGCGGCGATTATATGCCTATGGATATCTGCCAGCAGCCCCTGGATGTATCTCTTGATCTTTCTTGACAGAGGTGTCACTTGATCCGGCAACAGACGTGCCATTTCATTAAATTTTGTGGTGTACTGCTAGTCTGTCATCGTTCCCACCTCCAGCTGCAGGAACTCTCTTTCTACCTTATCCATCTCTGTGAGGACATTTCCTCAACCACTAGCTTCTTCAGTTCAGGCCATCTCATTCTACCAATGGCCCTGCTACCCTCAGCTTCAACAATGTTGTCCTACCAGCACAAAGCCGAGTCCACAAAAGAGTGGGTAGCGAACTTCACCTTTTGGTCTTCACGGCACTCACTGATATCAAGAACTGCCTCCATTTCCCTCACCCAGCGATGAGTAGCAGCAGCAGTGCTGTTTCCATCGAAAGTAGGGGGCTTGCATCTCATAAACGTCCCATAGTTACAGCCTCGTGTCGCCTCCGGTGCAGGCTCTTCTTCTTCCTCCTCTTCATCATCAGAGAGAACCGTTTCTGGCTCTGGTTTCTCCCGTCCGCCCACGGACTGTTTTTCTCCTTTCGTTCCATTCTCGTATCGCCTTAATCACATCGGTCACCACAGACGGTAGGATTGTCTGCATAACCTAGTGGACTTCTTCCACCACAGCCTCCTTTATTGAGGCTCACACATTGGCGCTCTCGTCGCCACCCTCTGGATGAGGGGTCTCACGTTCATCAGGAACCACCTTCTCAACTCTAGGTCTCCCTCTCTTGGGTCGCGGGGCACCACTGTGACCTCCACCATGAGAGGCCTTTGAAGATCTACCACCGGCCATGCTCTAAGCGCACTATAAGATTCAAACACCAACATGGTCATTCAAGGGAAAAGCTCAGTTTATGTCAAGTATACTAAGTCCCTAATTACAGTGGCCAGTTGTGATTAGCCACTTACTTTACTATTCCTACCCCAAGCATTACTTGTTCTGACTACATCAGTATTTAAACCTACATACAACACATAACCACATACCATGCGCACATAAAATCAGTTAACTTTATGAAAATACCTGATGGCACGCAGCTACTCAGATTGGCATCCCATTCCCCTTTCTATCCCATTCACAGTTTAAGTTAAGGTTTATTTTGAAAATTTTACCCATTTCATTTAAACTTTGGCTTTGATACCAACTTGTTAGACCCCGTTCCCGAAGACCTCATAGTTGGTCATTCACAGCATTAAATACATTAGACATTATATATTAACGAGTTAAGTAGCGGAATTATTTTAACAAAAGCCATTCATTTCATTAAAAACACTGTTGCTGAGCAATACATTAAAGTTTAACCGAATACAAAAGAATTGTTTAATTTCATTACAAAACAACAGCGATAACAAGTATGAATGGATGCCAATCTTTCTCCTACTGAGTATCTTCACCCTCGTGCCATCCTCAACAATGTTTACCTGCCAACTGAAAATGTATAAAAGTCAGCGTTGCTTTGTGAGTTCTAGTTTTATAATAAAACATACATTTCAATCGTGAAAACCGTTCCTTACTTTCTTTCACAACCATACTATACTTTACATTCGTTCATGATCATACATCATACGTACATACAGGTAATATAAGTATTATCATCCATTACATTCGTTAACTTCGTTCATTTTATACTTTCGTTCTCCCAAGTCTGTTGCGACAATAGGGTCGCTCACCTCATTAACAATCCCAACGATGGCACGCTATCCGAGTCTCTTGCAACAATAGGGTTGCTCACCTCATTGCCAATCTCAATGATATTATGCTATCCGAGTATGTTGCAACAACATGGTTGCTCACCTCATGGCAACTTCACGATAGCACGCCATCCGAGTCTGTTGCAACCACAGGGTTGCTCACCTTATAGGCAATCTTAACAATTGCACCGTATTCGAGTCTCTTGCAACAACAGGGTTGATCACCTCATATATGTGCTTGCAATCCTTTCCTTCACTCATTCATCATTCAATAATGCATTCATTCTTACTTCATGTTCCTCTTTCATTTTCTTTCACTTTACGTTACATAATACTTCATTCATCCATTTATTAACACGACACGTAAAGCCATAAGAAAGATAAACATACGTCAGCATAAGGAACATATCATACAATCATACATAATCATCAAACATCATCAATCACACATCATCATGCCTAATCACCTATCTTACATCATATCATACATCACCATAGTAACAGTTATGACTTCAAAAAGTCAACTTACATAACCCCCGGGAACCTCCCAAGTCAAAGCCTAAATTACACTTTTCCCCCAAAAATCTTAAAATATTCTAAGTCCTTAGGTGCATGAGCACTATGTAGGCGCATGGACACTATGCAGGCGCATGGGGAACACTTACGCGCATGGGCAACTTTCAGGCGCATGGGCACTATGCAGGCGCATGGGCACTATGCAAGCGCATGGGCACTCTGCAGTGCATGAGTGCCCAGGCGCATGGGAATTCCTGGGCGTCTGGACATTTAGTCCATTCCAGGCTGATTCTAGGCACATGGGTACTATTTGGGCGCATGAGTTTTGGGCGCATGGGAACACTTAGGCCGTTATTTCGGTTGGGCACATGGGCCACTATTTAGGCGCATGGGCAGACTATAACACACTTAACATTATAACTCAGTTCCCAATCATCATCTATGGTGTTCTAAGCTTAAATCATACATCCTACTCTTTAGAAACACAACCATAACATCATCATACACAATATAGCCCAAAATCAAACCCCACCCGTAAACACATACAAATACACATACGGGTATACTACATAAACATTGTAAAAATCGTTTAAATACATTTTCAGCCCTAAAGAGTTTAAAACAAGTAGAAACCGGGGTCTAGAAACTCACCTGGTGCAACTTGGGTGTAACTTCCTTCTAACCATTTTGCAAATGAGTTCAAACACCTAAAAACCCCACCAAACACACACACCCGAACACATAAGCATATAACTGAGAAAAAACCCGTCATAAACACTTAAAAACCATGAATTCTTACCCTAAATTCGACCTTCTTCTTCTTCTTCTTCTTCAACCGAGAGTTTCTGCTCTCTCTCTCTCTTTCTTTAACCGAATGAAAAGTGATGTGAAGGGAGGGTGGGCGGCCATGCACACCTTTACACCAACTTTTGAAAGATTTTGTCCTTTTGACACTTTTAACCCCTCATCTTGGGTTTAATTGCATTTCCTTCTTTCATTCCTCATTTCTTATCCTTCTTTTTTTTAATAAAATTACTAGGTGTTACAATTTTTATCTACACAATCACAGTTCTCACTTTACAATCACAGCACATTTCTTCATAATTCATTTCTTATCTTGATAATCAGTGTAGTTTGGAAGACCTTCTTTGATAAATTTTTATTTTTGTACAGTTTTATAGAAATTAAAAAAATAAGAATAAAATAAAAGAAATAAAAATTTATGGGGAGAGTATAACTAAATAAAAATGATAAGAGAACTGGGAACTTGATTTGAGATGATTGAGAAATGATTATATATCTTCTTGAAATGTTTGTTTTTGCATGACTTGCATTTTTTAAAATAAGAAATGATAGTAACTGATGTTGTTATCTAATTCACATGTTATTTTTAAGTGCAAATAATATAAAAACAAACAGATTCATTAATGATATGCTTGGCAGACTCAGCCTCAAGAATAAAGTAGAGAGCATCATAACAATTTAAATTAAAACATCATGCTTAAGGATGTCTGGATTTACGCAATCATTTTGTCCTGCAAAAAAACTGAGTCCCGACAAAAAATTGGATTGAGAATTGATCTTTCACCCACCATGATACAAATCATATAAGCCATATCTTTGAGTCATGTTTGGTGTATTTAAGTATCTTGTGTTTGTGCTAATCTCCTCTGCTCTACGGAAGTACTGACCTGGAGTGATGATCTCCTTTGATGTACCATAGTACTAACCTGGAGCTCTCATAGGCATATGATTAAATGGTCATCTCCTTTGTTATATGTGAGTATAGACATGGAGCTCTGACCATTTTGGTCTAAGTTATGTCAAAACATCTAACGATGAATTCATCACAAAATGTAATATTCTGTCGATAATCACTTGCACACTAATGCACAAGCCTTGCTCTATAAAGATCGTTACTAACTTCAAGAAATCCTAAGGTTGGGTGAGGGTTTTTGCCAAATGATTGTGGGGTCCTAGCATTCTAAAGCATTTAATCGAACCTTAACGAATCATCTTCTGCTTGTTGAAAAAGATAGGGCATAGGTTTAAGTGGACAAATATATCTGCAATCGTTATTGAACTGTTTTAGAATTTCAAAATCATTCAAAGATTGTGATTAGATTCAGTTATAAGTGTGATCTCATTGCTTGTTGATGTTTAAATTCATCTTTGTGCTAAAGTATATCTTGAGGATGTGATCTCATGATCGATTCAGTTCTCGATAAAAACAAATAAAAAAATTGATATATAAAATTAAAAAAATTATAATAAATTTTCATTTCAAAATTCTTTTAGGACTTCCATATTATGTTGTTACAATTTTATCATTTTTCATGAATTTCACAGAAATTACGCACAAATGAACACGGGTTCGCTTGTTTTTCACACACAGATAAACACGGGTTTATTTTCTTAATATGAAATGATATAATTAGAAATGTCGAGATTGTGTTTGAGAATGTGTTTTAGATTTTTGGTTTAAGTGATGGCAGATCATCAGTTGAGCAGTGTACCTGATTAGAGAACCTTTTCCTCAAGTTTGCAGAAGATACCGACTAGGAATCCTCCTTTTACATCTTCTAAAGCACTCAAGATTAGAGATTTGGGAAAGATGTTCCAATATCTTTACAAAGGATGCACTCAAAAAGGGGGGCATATAAATAGGGGAGCTTATGAGATGAATTTTTTTTTTCATGAGTTTCAGAAAGATTCAAATTGAAGATCTTTCTACTATTGACTTCTCGATGCTGATTTCATTTGAAGACATGATAATGATATACTAAGGGGGCATATTGTTGGGGTTGTACAAGATAGTCTATATTATCAGCACAGTCAAAGTCAATGTCACAGTCAAAGTCATGGTCAAAGTCAACAAAAGTCAAACCCGACATGCTCAAGATGAAGAACCGAGACAAGACGTTGAAGATTTAGATGACTAGGAGTTATATTGTAATAAATATATTTTGTGTTAACAAAATTATTTTATCTTGTTTTTAGTCATTTTTATGCTTAATATGTAATTTTGTATTAATTAGCCTAAGTCTAGGGGGTTAAGTGCAATTAGTGAATATTAGTCTAGACTATAAATAGGTTAATTGTCATTAGGTTTTAGGGGATGGTTGAATGACCAATAGATTGAGAGATTACTTGTAAACATATTTTGCAATCTAATTGAAGATCAAAGGGGTTTTAATTGTGATTATCATATTTTTATCTATAATATTCATGATTTGATTCAAGTGTGATTATTCTGGAGTTATAGAAAACATCTCTCTAAAAAGAAAAAAGGAAAATTCCTATAAAGGAAGATGAAATAGTCAAAAAGAAATAAAAAGATAATCCTCGTAGCCTAGCTGGAATAGTTGAATTCCTTGATGAACATGAAAAGGTCGACGAACAGTTAAAGAAAAAAGTTGAGTTTGTAGACTTGGAAGATGGAGATCTTGAGGGAGGCTACTTGGTTGATGAACTAGTAATAAAGGACAACCCAGTGAAGGTTGAATCTTCAATGGAAGAAATGATTGAAAAGGCACAAACCAATGATTTGATGATTGAAGCAATGTTCTAGATTAACACGGTTATGATTGCAGATGAAGTGTTTGGCATGATAGATGAAGCCATGGTTGAAGTAGAAGATAAGCTGAACAAACTTCTTTACCCTTCATTAGTGACTGAGTATCAGAAGGCACAAAAACTCAAGTCACCTATTTCATTTACCCCAATCAAATCTCATAAGGCTGGAGCTCCATAATCCTAGTATCTGGATCCCTATAGTATGACTGACAGGGAAATAAAGCATAAAATATTTGAGCAAGGCTACACCAAACGAAAACTTAGGAATGTGAATACAAATTCCCTACGGGTTGCAATCCTCAGATTAATCAATGAGAAGAAAGAAATATTGAAGAAATTGGAAAAGGAGATTGTTAGCTGAAATCCAAGAACAAGGGTGTCAGCCCAAGGCATCTAGCTCACTCCAAAGGATCACGATGTATTGGTACCCATTCTTCACAAGAATCTTTAGTGGTTTATTGAGGCCTCCCAACTAAAGCTACAAGAAGGGCTTTCCAGCTCAGAGATGATTTAGGGTGGGTCTACTCTATATGGCAATCTAGATGTTAAAATCATTGCATGGAAGTTTGATAGTGACTTGAACATGTTCATGGTGAAAAGGAGGATCTCAGGGCTTGTTCAATTTTTCAAAGAGTGTACTGCTCTGGTGATCTCCCTATAGATTTTGACTTAAAAGAACTAACTAAGTTGGAATTGATCAACCACAACGCTATGTGCTAAGGACATGAATTTGAAGACATTTTGAGGATGTTCAAAAGAATTGACTTCAAATCTCTGAAAGCCATTTGTATCAAAAACGAAAAATCATTTTAGAATCCTCTTGAGAAGAAAAGGAAAGTGAAAGGGGTGAGGAGTTAGTATTTCTTGAACTGAATGTAAAGTCAACTAAATCATAACAAAGAAAGATGGTAGCTCGAACTCACATAACTAAACCAATCTCAAATATGTTTTATGATGAGAAAACATATGAGTTGGTTATAGAAAGGAAGAGGTGAGGAAAAGAGGGAGCTGAAATCAGGTTATTTAGTGGATATGAGGTAAGATTGCTTGATAAATCCTATATCCACTACATCTACACAAGACACTTTTGGGAGATGAACAATAAGCTTGGAGAGGCTGACATGTATTTCTTCTTTAAGTGTATCAAGATTTTGAATTGTAAGGTCCCGTTCCCGAGCATCTCACAGTTGGTCATTCATTGCACTTAAAACATTTCTAAAATATACATTTATTTTGCAGCAGAATTTAAAACTTTCATTAATAACTAAAAACATGTCATTTCATACATTTACAACATTTGTTTTCATCTCAAAATACAATGACATGTCAAAATACGGATGCCAGCCTCAAAACGCTCCCAGTAGCTTATGCATCCATGCCTGTAACTCCTTAGCATCAACATATACCTGCCAACTATCATGCATACAAAAGTTAGCAATGCTGAGTGAGTTCTAGTTTTATAATAAAACATACTTTACATTCGTTAAAACCGTTCTTTCAAAAGCATACTATACTTTACAACTGTTCGTGATCATACATCATGCGTACATACAGATAATATCATTATTATCTTCATCATTACTTTTGTTAACTTTGTTCATACAACGTATTACATTATCGTTCACTTCTCTTTCTAGATCCAGTCAGACTTTACCCTCTTCGTGGCACTCAGCCATGATTATTGAGGTCGAATGACAAGGATCATGTTTAGTACTTTATTACGATAATTCATTAACGTTCATTTCATCTCTTTGCTCATTACTCTTTATTACTAGAATCTTTTCTCGTGCAATATCCCCGACTCATGCTTGAAAGCTGATGTTGTGCCGGGGCCTGCTCACAAACCTCCGACTCATGTCTGAAGACTGACACAGCACCAGGATACAAGACAAAGATCCCTTATGAGTCAATCACAGGGATTAAACTCTATCCGAATCTGTTGCCACGCAAAGTTGCTCACCTCATTATCTCGTCTCATACAATATCTCTGACTCATGTCCGAAGACTGATACTGTGCCGGGGCCTGATAAACAAACCCCCGACTCATGTTCGAAGACTGACACAGTACTGGGATACGCGCCACGGATCTTGTCATCCGTCACTTTCGTCATATGCAGTACTCCCGACTCATGTCTGAATACTAATATTGTGCCAGGGCCTGCTCACAAACCCCCGACTCATGTCCGAAGACTAACACAGTACCGGAGTACGCGATCTGCATCCTGTCTCATGCAATACCCCCGACTCATGCCCGAAGACTAATACTGTGCTGGGGCCTGACAAACAAAGCCCCGACTGATGTCCAAAGACTGCCACAGTACCGGGATACGCGACAAGGACCTCTTTCGAGTCTGTTGCGACACAGAGTCGCTCACCTCATACATGTGCTTGCAAGCCTTTCTATACTTTCTCTTTTATTCATTTATTCATGCTTGCATTCATTCATTACGTTCCTCTTTTCATTATCTTCCACTTTACGTTACATAATACTGTCATTACATTCGTTAACGTTCAACGCAAAGCCAAGGGAAGACATACATACATAATAAGGAACATATACATAATCATAGAATACACCATCACCATACAGGCAACATCATACATGCATAACACACATCAAACATAAGTGATCACCTCATAACCAGGTTTATCTCCCCATATTACCCTTCAAAACCACTTAGACACCTTAAGTCCAAATTTGGGCGCATGGGACCTTCCAGGCGCATGAGCATAAAAATTGTAAGTGTAAAACAGTCTGGGCGCATGGGCACTATTTGGGCACTTCTGCCCTGTTCAGGCGCATCACCAACACTTAGCCGTTTCAATCACTTAGGCACATGGGCACTATTTAGGCGCATGGCACTATTTAGGCGCATGGCCAACACTTGGGCGCATGGCCAACACTTGGGCGCATGGCCAACACTCAGGCGCATGGGCCACTGTTTAGGTGCATGGACCCCCTCTGGGCGCATGGCCAACACTTAGACGCATGGGCCAACATGATGGGCGCATGGGCCACTGTTTAGGCGCATGACTCACTATTGGGTGCATGGCCAACACTTAGGCATCTGACCACTCATGTTGGGCGCATAAGCCACTGTTTAGGCGCATGAGCCACCTCTAGGTGCATAGACCACTATTCATGTTTATCAGAACATTCTGAAATATTTTCTATGCTACCAGCATCACCCGATTATCATTCTAATCATACCCAAGCACAGATCTAACATACTAAGGGCATCTAAGCATGCTGTTTGTCATCACTAACCCAAAATCATCACCATAACATACATACATACATACATCATTTCGAACATAAGGTTGTAAACCCATGGTTTTTTTCAAAATGTTTACTTAGTATGCATAATAGCCCCAAATCAGTTGAAAATCAGCAAAAGAGGGGTTCTAGAAACTGACCTCAAGCAGCCTTTGAGCAACACACTTCAAGTTTGAGACCCACCTTCGATTCAGCTCTTTAATCCCGAAAACAAACACTAAACAACTAGAACTTCGGTCAAGAACTCGAAACCCAGCTGAAACCGCTCAAATAAGAGAAGACTTACCTTTGCAGCTGCTTCTTCCTCTTTCTCTCTCTAGAACCGGGCTCTCTCTCTCTCTCTTCTTCTTTTCAGCCGCTTGAAGAAGGTGAAGAAGAAAGAATGGGCAACCATGCCCCCTTATAACCTTAAAGTAAAAAGTTTTGTACTTTGTACACTTTTTCCCTTCCACTTATGCACAATTTCTATTCCTTCCATTTGCTTTTCTTTTCCTTTCATTTAAATAGAAATTTGGGGTGTTACAAGTCTACCCCCCTCAAAGAGGTTTCGTCCCCAAAACATGTCTCTTCTCGAACAGTTACAGGTAACACTGTTTCACCTCTTCTTTGATTTTGCACTTAAACTTAGATACCTTTAGGCTTCACTGCACCTGCACAAGTGAAACCATCATCCTCCTTAGCCTATTCTTTTCTTCTTAATAGTAATGGTCACCGGTTGCTTCTCATGGTTGGGTACTTTGTCCATCACAGTGTTCTCTAGTAGCGTGATCATATCCTCATCGGTTGAACTCTTTCTTAGACGAGATGCGTGTAACATCAGATGAATTCCACTTAACTCATCGGGTAGCTCCAGACGATGTGTCACTTTTCCTACCTGAGCAACAACTAGGAATGATCCTCTACGCTTTAGTATTAGCTTTACTCGACTCCAAACCAAGCAATCCGCTTTCCTGGTCGAAGCCTTCCTCATACTTCATTGTCGTAGGTTGTCACCAAACTCTTGGTTTCGCATGATTGAGCAATCCATCTTTTTGCAACACTTGGGGTTTGAGTCATAGACTACTGATCAACTCACCGGAGATGCTTGTCTACCTACCTATGTCTGTCTTGAACAGCCTTGCAGGAACAAGCGCTCTCTCTCAATTCTATCACGCAATCCTCTAGGGCATTAGGTAACCTGGTAGACTTACTAATAGTAATTCTTACATGAAAGGGCTCATCGATCTCCCTACCCATAACGTGCAACTTACAACCGAAAGTAGTAGGAACGAGACCACTAGCATCACATTCAAATCATAGATGCACAAAATTTTAAATTACCAGAATCGTACCTAACGTCAAGTCGAAGTCTGCTCCAGCCTCCTCTCGATCAGGGCAAAAGCTCTAGCCTTCACCCTTTGTTCTCCTTCCTCGTACCGGAGCTTCCTACCCTCAACTTCTTGCAGTCTCTGCTCATGTGTCCTGTCTTGCCATAGTCGTAGCATTTAGCCATTTGACAGTCCCTCGCTCTGTGGCCTCCTTTACACACTAAAAACATACATTCAGTCCCCACTTGCACTCCCCCTCATGGCCTCTGCCACACTTGTTGCACCTCTCACCTTTTCTTTCTATTTTCTTCCGATCGTCATCCCTCGAAGCCGTACCTCCATACACAAATCCACCTATCATTGTCTCGCCTTCCTTTCCCTTTCTTAACATAGGCTTGCTTCTCCCCTTTGTCTGTCATCACCATCACCCCTCGCTCGTCGTACAACCTTCCCGCCAGGTCAACGGCTGACCTAAACGTGCTCGGTCGGGCAACGATCATGTGCCCACAGATGTCCGCCAACAAGCCCTGAATGTACCTATTGATCTGTCGCGAAAGAGGTGTCACCCGATCCGGCACCAGACGTGCCATCTCGTTGAACTTGGTGGTAGACTGTTGATGTGTCAGGGTTCCCGCCTCCAGTTGCAGGAACTCCCTCTCCACCTTGTCCATCTCTCGGTGAGGACAAAACTCCTCAATAACCAACTTCTTCAGCTCCGACCATCTTATTCTACTAATAGCTCTGTTACCCTCGGCTTGGACTATATTTTCCTACCAGCACAGAGTCGAGTCCACAAAAGAATGGGCAGCAAACTTTACGTTCTGATCCTAATGGCACTCGCTGATATTCAATACCGCTTCCATCTCTCTCACCTATTGGTGAGCTGTAGCAGCAGTGTCGTTTCCATCAAAAGTTGGGGGCTTGCATCGTTGAAACGCCCCATCATTATAGCCTCATGCCGCCTCCGGCTTAGGCTCTTCCTCTTCTTCATCTTCGTCATCGAAGAAAACCATTTCAGTCTCGGGTCGTCTCCTTTCGCCCGAAGGTCTACCCCTTTCCTGTCTCTCCCCATCTTTAACAGCCTTTATAAATTCGGTCACCACAGATGGTAGGATCGTCTGCATGACCAGGTGCACTTCCTCCCTGACTGTCTCTCTCATCGAGGCCCTCTTATTAGCATTCTCATCACCGCCCTCCTGATGAGGGGTCTTGGGTTCTTCATGAACTACTCTTTTAGCCCTAGACCTTCCTCTTGTGACCCGTGGTTCAGCACCACATCCACCACGTGAAGCCTTCGAAGATCTACTGCCAACCATCTTCTAACACACTATAAGATTCAAACACTAACGCAATCATTCAAGGTAATAACTTAATTTAGGTCAAGTATAGTAAGTCCCTAATTACAGTGGCCAGTTGTGATTAGCCACTTACTTTACTCTTCATACCCCAAGCATTTCCTATCCTGACTACATCAGTATCTAAATCTACACAATAGCACACAAACCACATAACATGCGCACATAGTGCCAGTTAACATTAACTTACTGTAAACGTTTACATAAAACCTTTACTTGCAAGCACGTAGCTACTAGGGCTGGCATCCCTTTTCCTTTTAGTCCCATTCTCAGTTTAAGATAAGGTTTTTCAAAATATTTACCCAATTCGCTTAAACTTTTGCTCTGATACCAACGTGTAAGGCCCCGTTCCTGAGCACCTCACAGTTAGTCATTCATTGCACTTAAAAGATTTCTAAAATGTACATTTATTTTGCAGCAGAATTTAAAACTTTCATTAATAACTAAAAACACGTCATTTCATACATTTAGAACATTTGTTTTCATCTCAAAATACAATGACATGTCAAAATACGGATGCCAGCCTCAAAACGCTCCGAGTAGCTTATGCATCCATGCCTGCAACTCCTCAGCATCAACATATACCTGCCAACTATCATGCATACAAAAGTCAGCGACGCTGAGTGAGTTCTAGTTTTATAATAAAACATACTTTACTTTCGTTAAAACCGTTCTTTCAAAAGCATACTATACTTTACAACCATTCGTGATCATACATCATGCGTACATACAGATAATATCATTATTATCTGGTGGATTGTATATGCCCATGACACGTAGAATATTGATACGGTTAGTACGTTATGATCCAAGTCGGGTTATACCCAATAACAAGCTTTGCAAACACAAACAATTATTTAATTGATGATATGATCATGCAATTAAATAATCACACCAAATTTAGAAAATAGGTTTCTAAATGTTCGATTTGTAGTGGAACAAATTATAAGGATATTTTGTTGATGAATTTTATTATTTGTAATGTTATTTAAATAGGTTTAAGTAATATTAAATAATAAAATGAAAGAGTCATTTAAATTAAAAGGGGTTTAATTTAAATAATGTACATGACCATTTAATGTGTGATTTTTTTTAAAACATTTGGTGGGAAAACCCCTTCTAGAAGGCTGATTTTCAGCCTCCCAAGGGTCCAATGGGATCATTTGATTTTTGCCTTGAAAACACACATTAGAAAGAGTGTGCAAAAAACCTTTCACACACATCATTTCACACAAAGAAGATTCTTCTCTCCTAAAACTCTCTCGGCCAGCAGGAAGTTCTAGGGAGCCTTTTGATTGATCTTGGTGTTCTTCTCCCTAGCAAGAAGGTGTTTGCTATAGAGTTTGGGGTATACAAGCTTGAGAGGACCTCCCTTTTGACGCCTTGGTCATTTTCTTGGAGCATATCCTCATCCATTTCGACTCTTTTGCTGCTGAAAGGTAGCTTATGGCAGCCTCTTTATGGCTGTCCATAATATATGTTTTGTGTTTACATAGCTAGTTTTATTCACATATAAAAGGTCCTTTGTTCTTGGCTTTGTTTGTAACTTTATAATATCAATTTGAAAACAAAATTTTCAGTTTATAAACTATGTTATAAAGTTTATTTCCGTTGCGTTTTCACAAAGTTTAAATGGTTAAACTATGTTTCATGTTCTAACAAACCCCAACATTGGCATCTAGAGCCGGTTATGTGGATAGCTAGCTTGTTTTGTCCTTGAAAAATTCGTTTTATCGGACTTTAAAACCCCTTTAGGGGCTGCTATATTCATGTATTATGAAACCCCAAACTTTCAAAGTTATATCACACATGCTTGTGATTAAACTTGAAAGACATGTATGTTGTATTGTTTGTTTGTTTGGACAAGATAAAACCCAAAATTTCAGTTTGTGTTGGCTGAAATTTCATGGGTTTTAGTGGGGATTCATTTTTGTTTTGGATGATATGATAACTGTTCATTATGGTGCATAACCTAGCCCTTGACCTTGTGTTATTTGGATGATTGTAATGGTTGTATTTATTCATTCAATTGGGTTGTATAATCATTTATTTGTGTTTGGTTTAAAGCGTAATTTATTTATTATTGAGATGTAATAAAAAGATTAGGTACCTTTCATTTTACTAGAAATCTGGTATTAGCATATAATATCTTGTAATATGAAGATGTACGCGTTAGAAGCACAAAGGGAAGACACAAGAAACATGGAGCATTTGGATGCGGTTTCAAGTGGGAGGTTCATGGAAGCCTTTTGTGTTGTGTTTTGTCCCCTTAGGAATGTCCTATGGACCACACTTGTGAGGGCAAACAAGTGTGGCCATTTTAGATGCTATGGTTATGCACTAATATTTGTTTGATTATGATATTGTGGTTGATTGCGTATATATGATATTTGCTTAACAATCCTTCAGTAATCATAACAAACTATCTAAATGGACCTTAATCATTAAAAGGTAATAAAAGGTTATTAATATTGTTTAATGATTTTAAAGATTAAAAGGGTTTTAATCAATGTACCATAGGGTATCTTGTATTTGAAAGCATGCAAATATGAATACATAGAGTTTTCTAAACTGGAATTATTAAATCTCTAAATATTTATAAATTAAGATCAACACCTTCCTTTTACACAACACTTGAGTCACTCGGGACTCTTAGTGGGATAAATGTCACCTAACCATTTTGTGGGAACTTGTGACTTGAGGTGACAATGCCATATTCATGGGATAAAGGTCACCTAACCGCTTATTTTGGCAAACTCACACATGTGTGTAAGTAGGGTGTCTTGATTTGCAAACCATGTCAAATGGATCACCTACGATATGGTTTCCAAATGGTGTTGATGGGATTAACATGCCGACTTTACATATGATGTTTCAAGTCGATCCCATACCTCTAGAAGTTGCAAATGGTTGCAATCGTCAATCGTTGACTACCTAATTAATTTAAATCGTGGGATAAAGGTCACCTAACCACTATTTAAATGTAATGTGGGTTCTAGATATTAATATGAAAATGACCTTAAAAGGTATTAATTATTAAAATAACAATATCGAAAATACTAAAATTGATCTTTGTTAAAATTTTGTAGATGGCCACCAATAACAATGAAAATCATGACAATTCATCCACGTCCGCCCAATCTTTACGAGCGATTCTCCAAAAGGAACGTCTAAATCATAACAATTTTATCGATTGGTATCGAAACTTAAGAATTGTTCTCAAGCAAGAAAAACGATCATATGTTTTAGACGACCCTATCCCCGATCAACCTAGTGAGGATGATGAGGAGGCCTATAACGATTGGATGAAGTACACTGAGGACTCTGTCCAAGTGTCTTGCCTTATGTTGGCAAGCACGACTCCGGATCTCCAGAAGGAGTATGAGAATCATGGAGCTTATGACATGATAACCCAAGTGAAGGAACATTCCAACAGCAAGCGAGGGTTGAGCGCTTCAAAACGGTTCGAGCACTCCATGCATGTCGTATGGACGATAACCAATCAGTTTCATTTTATGTACTTAAGATGAAAAGTCACATTGACTGCCTCGAAAGGCTAAATTGTCCCGTCTCAAAGGAATTGGCCATGGATTTGATCCTTAATGGCCTTACCAAAAGGTTCGAGACGTTCGTGTTGAACTACAACATGAATGCTTGGGACAACAGCATTGGTGAGCTTCACTCTATGCTCAAAACGGCCGAGGTGGCCATGGGTAAAAAGGTTTTACCCGTTCTCACCATTAATGAAGGTGGGAACAAGAAGAGGCCTCATCCTAGACCTAAGGCAAGAGTTGCCAAGGGTAAGGGACCTGTATGGGGAAAGGGGAAAGGGGTGGCAAGGGTGCCACCCAAAGCACAGGAGAAGAAGCAAAAGGTTGCTTCTAATGACCCATGCTTCAAGTGTGGGGAGGCTGGACATTGGGCAAGAAATTGTCCTGTCCATCTCCAAGAGTTGAAAGCAAAGAGGGATGCCGGGCAGACCTCAGGTACCATATACATGATCCATATTATTTAAACTTAATATCCTCTGACACATGGGTATTAGATACTGGATGTGGAACTCACATTTGCAATTTGTTGCAAGGGTTCAAAAGAAGTAGCAACTTCAACAAAGGGGATGTTAGCCTCCACATGGGCAATGGGGCTAAAGTTCAAGTTGAAGCCCGTGGCAACTACATCTTGAAACTTCCAAATGGTTTGGAAGTAATTTTGTACAATGTTTTGTATGCTCCTAGTTTGACTAGGAACATTATTTCCGTAGCCCTATTAAAACATTTTGGATATGTATTATCATTTATTGGAAATGAATCCATGTTAGTTTGAATGACATGTTTTACTTTAAAGCTATTCTCATCAATAGTATCTATGAATTGGTTCGTGAAAATACATTGAATAATATCTTATTGTACCAAACTAGTACCAAGAAACTCATATTGGATTTGAGTGACAGTTACCTTTGGCATTACCGTCTTGGTCATATAAACAAGAAAAGAATACAAACACTACAAAAGAATGGTCTTTTATAAACAAGTGAATGTGATTCATTTAATGTATGTGAGTCTTGTTTACAAGGTAAAATGACCAAGGCACCTTTTAGTGGCAAAGCCGAAAGGGCAAAGGATTTATTAGGTATCATATATTCGGATGTATGTGGTCCTTTTAAACCTATGACAAGGTACAATGAAAGATACTTCATTACCTTTACTAACGACTATAGTCGATATGGGTATGTGTACTTATTAAGACACAAAGATGAAGCTTTGAAATGTTCAACATCTTTTAAAATGAAGTACAAAATCAACTCAATAAGTCAATTAAAATTCTCCGTACCGATAGAGGAGGTGAATACCTGAATGATGCTTTTAGTGACCATCTTAGAAGTTGCGGGATTGTCTCACAACTATCTCCACTAGGAACACCACAACATAATGGCGTGTCCGAGCGGAGAAATCGAACTCTATTGGATATGGTTCGATCTATGATGGCTAGAAGCTTATTACCTCTATCATTTTGGGGTTCTGCTCTGCTCTCTGCGGCCCGTATTTTGAATATGGCCCCAACCAAGAAAGTGGAAAGGACACCTTATGAAATATGGCATGGAAGGGTTCGATCATTTTCAGATTTGAGGGTGTGGGGGTGTGAGGCTTATGTGAAGACTCCCACCTCGAACAAGATAGAAAGCCTTTCCACTAAGTGTATCTTTATTGGATATCCAAGAGATTCTATGGGATATTATTTCTATGATCCAATACAACAAAAGGAGTTTGTTGCCAAAAAGGGTGAGTTCTTGGAAACCAAGTTCCTTATGGAAGGAACTGGTAGTAGAACTGTGGATCTTGAAGAGGATCAAGAACCGCAACCCGATACACGTTTGGTTGACACTAGCACTCAACATGAGGATGTTGAAAGTGATCAAATAGTTTATCAATACACAGAAAACGTTCGCAGATCTGGTAGAACTAGTAATCCACCTGAAAGTTACGGATTTTTCACAGATGGATGCTATATGGATTTTTCACTGATGGATGCTATGTGATAGATTCCAATGAACCAATCACATACCATGATGCGTTGTCCAATTCGTATTCTGACAAATGGCTTGAGTCCATGAACGTTGAGATGCAATCCATGTATGACAATCAAGTATGGGACTTGGTTGTACCACCTCTTAACTCCAAAGTAGTTGGAAATAAGTGGGTTTTCAAGAAGAAAACCGATATGCATGGAAACTTGGATACTTATAAAGATAGACTTGTAGCAAAGGGTTTCACTCAAACTCAAGGGGTTGACTATGATGAAACTTTCTCACCTGTTGCAATGCTAAAATCTATTAGGATATTGTTTGCCATAGCTGCTCATTATGATTATGAGATTTGGCAAATGGATGTCAAAACCGCTTTCCTGAATGGATATCTTGTGGAAGATGTCTATATGGCTCAGCCTGAATGTTTTGTCGATCCAAAACATCCTAACAAAGTATGCAAGTTAAAGAAATCAATCTATGGATTGAAACAAGCATCGAGAAGTTGGAATAACCATTTTGATGAAGAAGTAATTAAATTTGGATTCATCAAGAACGCTGATGAAGCTTGTGTATATAAGAAAGCTAGTGGGAGTCACTTTCCTAGTATTGTATGTTGATGACATACTACTATTTGGAAATGACATTCCAACCTTGGAAGGTGTAAAAACCTAGCTTGGAAGTTGTTTTTCCATCAAGGATCTTGGTGAGGCCGCCTATATTCTGGGAATAAAGATCTATAGGGATAGATCAAGGTGGTTGATTGGTTTAAATCAAAGTGCATACATTGATAAGATCTTGAAAAGGTTCAAGATGGAGAACTATAAGAAAGGTACGATACCTATTCAAAGAGGAACAATATTGAGCACGACTCAATGTCCAAGCTCAAAGGATGAGCAAGCTAAAATGAAGGCAATCCCTACGCATCTGCTATGGATCCATCATGTATGCAATGATATGCACTTGGCCGGACGTTTCATGCTCCTTGAGCATGACAAGCCGATACCAGCAGATCCTGGAAGTAGTCATTGGATGGCCATTAAGAACATACTTAGTACCTAAGGAGGACTAAATATATGTTTCTAATCTATGGATCTAGTGATGAGGAACTCGTTGTAAAAGGTTACACGGATGCGAGTTTCCAAACCTATCGTGATGATTCACGATCACAATCAGGATACATTTTCATTCTAAATGGAGGAGTTGTCTCTTGGAAGAGCTCTAAACAGAATGTGGTGGCTTTATCAACTACAGAATCTGAATATGTTGCCACCTCATTGGCAGCTCAAGAAGCTGCATGGTTGAAGAAATTCATTGCCGACCTAGGGGTTATCCCTTCCATTCAGGACCCCCTACAGATCTTTTGTGATAACGAGGGTTCGATTGCTCAAATCAAGGAACCTCGTGCTCATCAAAAGACTAGGCACATTGAGCGGAGATTCAACTACATACGAGATGAGTTGAGAAAGGAAAGATATGTATTCGTAAAGTTCACATAGATCAAAATATTGTGGATCCTCTTACGAAGCTCCTAGAAAAGGCAAAGCATGAAGGTCATACCTGTGCCATGGGACTTCGATATTCTAGTGATAGGATTTGATTTGTAATTTCGTATTTGGATATTTGGAACTCCCTTACTAATTGAGTAAAATTATTTGGTCATAATATTTCAATGAATGTTCCAATTTAGCATGTTTAATCCATGGGTAAATTGTTTACTCTAAATGTCCGTAGTCGTTCATACTTGTGGGAACAAGTATGAGGCTAAGATTATTATGAATTTGGATTGGTGGATATTCATAAGGAATGAATATAGAGCAATTGGTTGCTGCCAAAGTTCATAGAAAAATGTGGGATACAAATATTGGACTAACCCACATCTCAAATTTTACTACATGGAATCTTCTAGATTGATCATAAGTAAATTTGAGTAAAGACGAATATCATTTGGTATCCTCAGACCTGAGATACATATTGGGTTTTGATATTCACCAAGTGTTATACCTTGAGCTAGTTCTTCACTGCCCTGAAATAATGGACAGTTCGTAAGGCTATGTTCAGGCATGACACGAGGTGTTTTGTGAGAAATGTATGTAGTCAAGATGGAATTTGTTCCTCTTGTAAGTTGAGAGCAAGATGTCTAAGGCCTGATTAAGTTAAATCAACAAGGAATGATCATTCTGTGTCCTTGGATTTAACATGACATATGTAACAAAAGGATAAATGATTAATTCACCTAAATTATTTCAAGTTGGATACTTAAATGGGATGATGTTATTGAATGGCTATAAGTCATACGTATTAAGGGTGGTAAACCGTTGTTAGGCGGTATTTACTGCTTGCATCAATTTTCTATGAATCTTGTGCAAGTGGGAGTTGTTGGATTCTATATGCCCAAGACACGTAGAATATTGATGCGGTTAGTACGTTATGATCCAAGTCGGGTTATACCTATAACAAAATTTGCGAACACAAACAATTATTTAATTGATGATATGATCATGCAATTAAATAATCACACCAAATTTAGAAAATAGGTTTAAAATGTTGCATTTGTAGTGGAACAAATATAAGGATATTTTGTTGATGAATTTTATTATTTGTAATGTTATTTAAATAGGTTTAAGTAACATTAAATAATAAAATGAAAGAGTCGTTTAAACTAAAAGGGGTTTAATTTAAATAATGTACATGACCTTTTAATGTGTGATTTTTTTAAAAATTTGGGGGGAAAACCCCTTCTAGAAGGTTGATTTTCAGCCTCCCAAGGGTCCAATGGGATCATTTGATTTTTTCCTTGAAAACACACATTAGAAAGAGTGTGCAAAAAACCTTTCAAATATTGTAACACCCCGAAATTTCTATCTAAACCAAAGGAAAAGAAAAGTAATAGAAAGAATAAAAATTGTGCACAAGTAGAGGGGGATAAAGTGTACAAAGTACAAATCTTAATATTTTAAGATTTTAAAAGGGCATGGTCACCCATATCAAGCAGAAAGCTGCTTGATCTCGGAAGAAGAAGAGAGAGAGGAGAGCGGGAAGACGAAGCTAAAAAAGGTAAGTCTTCTCTTGTTTAAGCTTGGTTTTAGTTGAGTATTGAGTTCTTGACCAAAGTTTTGGTTGTTTAGTGTTTGTTTTCGGGATTCAAGGTCGACTGAACCGAAAGTGGGTCTCGAACAGGAAGTTTGTTTCTCAAAAGCTGCTTAAGGTGAGTTTCTAGAACCCCTCTTTTACAGATTTTCAACTAATTTGGGGCTATTATGCATACTAAGTAAACGTTTTTAAAGAACTGTGGACTTACAGCTTTATGTACGAATGTTGTATGTATGTATGCATGTTATAGTGTTGATTATGGGTTAGAGATGATGTTTAGCATGGTTAGATGGCCTTAGTATGTTAGATCTATGTTTGGGTATGATTAGAATGAGAATCGGGTGAAATTGGAAACATAAAAACATTTCAAATTGATTCAGACGAACATGAATAGTGGTTCATGCGCCCAACAGTTGTCCATGCGTCCAGCATGAGTGGCCAGACGCCTAAGTGTTGTCCATGCGCCTAAGGGTGGGTCATGCGCCTAAATGGTGGCCCATGCACCCAGCATGTTCGCCCATGCACCTAAGTGTTGGCCATTCGCCCAAGGTTGGCCATGCGCCTAAATAGTGCCCATACGCCCAAGTGAAGAAAAGGCTAAGTGTGGACCATGCGCCTAGATAGTGCCCATGCGTCCCAGAGATTGAAACGGCTAAGTATTGGCCATGCGCCTAAGCAAAGCCCAAGCGCCTAAGCAGTGCCCATGCACCCAAGTGCTTGAAACGAGTAAGTGTTGGTGATGCGCCTGAAGAGGGCAGAAACGCCCAAACAGTGCCCATGCACCCAGACTGTTTTATACTTAGATTTTTATGCTCATGCGCCTGGAATGACCCATGTGCCCACTTTGGACTTAAGGTTTTCTAAGTGGTTTTTAAGGGGTAATATGGGGAGATAGGCCCGGTTATGATGTGATGGCTTACGTTTGATGTGTGTTATGCATGTATGATGTGCCTGTATTGGTGATGATGTATGTTTATGTTTATGTGTGTTCCTTATTATGTATGTATGTCTTCCATTGACTTTGCGTTGAACGTTAACGAATGTAATGAGAGTATTATGTAATGTAAAGTGGAAGATAATGAAAAGAGGAATGTAAAGAGTGAATGCATGCATGAATAAATGAACGAATAAAAGAGAGAAAGTATAGAAAGGCTTGCAAGCATATGTATGAGGTGAGCGACTCTGTGTCACAACAGACTCGAAAGAGGTCCTTGTCTCGTATCCCGGTACTGTGTCAGTCTTCGGACATGAGTCGGGGGTTTGTGTGTCAAGCCCCGGCACAGTATCAGTCTTCGGACATGAGTTGGGGGTATTGCATGAGACAGGATACAGATTGCGTACTCCGGTATTGTGTCAGTCTTCGGAGATGAGTCGGGGGTTTGTGAGCATGCCCCAGCACAGTATCAGTCTTCGGACATGAGTCGGGAGTATTGCATATGATGAAAATGACGGATGCTAAGATCCGTGTCGCGTATCCCGGTACTGTGTCAGTCTTCGGACATGAGTCGGGGGTTTGTGTGTCAGGCCCTGACACAAGTATCAGTCTTCGGACATGAGTCGGGGATATTGCATGAGACGAGATGATGAGGTGAGCGACTCTATGTTGCAACAGACTCGGATGGAGTTCAATCCCTGTGATTGACTCGGATAGGATCTTTGTCGCGTATCACGGTGCTGTGTCAGTCTTCGGACATGAGTCGGGGGTTTGTGAGCAGGCCCCGGCACACAACAACAGTCTTCGGACATGAGATATTGCGAGAGACAAGATTCGAGTAATAAAGAGAAATGAACGAAAGATAATGTATGAAAGAATGAACGTATGAACGAACCTAAATGAATTATCGTAATAATGTACTGAACAGGGTCCTAGTCATTCGACCTCAGTAATCGTGGCTAAGTGCCACAAAGAGGGTAAAGTCTGACTGGATCTAGAAAGAGAAGTGAACGATAATGTAATACGTTGAATGAACAAAACTAATGAACGTAATGACAAAGATAATAATGATATTATCTGTATGTACGTATGATGCATGATCACGAATGATGTAAAGTATAGTATGCTTTGAAATTAAGTAAAGAACGGTTTTTACAGAGAAAAGTATTTTATTATAAAACTAGAACTCACTTAGTGTCGCTGACTTTTGTATGCATGATAGTTGACAGGTATATGTTGATGCTAAGGAGATGCAGGCATGGATGCATAAGCTACTGGGAGCATTTTTAGGCTGGCATCCGTATTTTGACATGTCATGTATTTTGAGATGAAAATTAATGTTGTAAATGACATGTTTTAGTTATAAACAAAAGTTTTAAATTTCGCTGCAAAATTAATGTATGTTTTCTAGTGTTTTAAGTGCGATGAACCACCAGCTGTGAGGTGCCCGAGAACGGGGCCTTACACACATCATTTCACACAAAAAGGATTCTTCTTTATTGCATGACACAGTACCAGGATACGTGACACGGATCTCATCATCCGTCACTTTCGTCATATGCAATACTCCCGACTCATGTCCGAAGACTGATACTATGCCGGGGCCTACTCACAAACCCCCGACTCATGTCCGAAGACTGACATAGTACCGGAGTACCCGATCTGCATCCTGTCTTATGCAATAACCCTGACTCATGTCCGAAGACTGATACTGTGCCGTGGCCTAACAAACAAACCCCCGACTCATGTTCGAAGACTGACACAGTACCAGGATACGCGACAAGGACCTATTTCGAGTCTGTGCGACACAGAGTCGCTCACCTCATACATGTGCTTGCAAGCCTTTCTATACTTTCTCTTTTATTCATTTATTCATGCATTCATTCATTCATTACATTCCCCTTTTCATTATCTTCCATTTTACATTACATAATACTTTCATTACATTCGTTAACGTTCAACGCAAAGCCAAGGGAAGACATACATACATAATAAGGAACATATACATAATCATAGCATACACCATCACCATACAGGCAACATCATACATGCATAACACACATCAAACATAAGCCATCACTCATAACGAGGTCTATCTCCCCATATTACCCCTTAACAACCACTTAGAAACCTTAAGTCCAAATTTGGGCGCATGGGACCTTCCAGGCGCATGAGCATAAAAATTCTAAGTGTAAAACAGTCTGGGCGCATGGGCACTATTTGGACACTTCTACCCTGTTCAGGTGCATCACCAACACTTAGTCGTTTCAATCACTTAGGCGCATGGACACAATTTAGGCGCATGGCACTATTTAAGCGCATGGCCAACACTTGGGCGCATGGGCCACTGTTTAAGCGCATGGACCCCCTCTGGGCGCATGGCCAACACTTAGACGCATGGGCCAACATGCTGTGCGCATAGGCCACTGTTTAGGTGCATGACCCACTCTTGGGCGCATGGCAACACTTAGGCATCTGGCCACTCATGTTGGGCGCATGAGCCACTGTTTAGGCGCATGAGCCACCTCTGGGTGCACGGACCACTGTTCACGTTCATCAGAACATTCTGAAATATTTTCTATGCTACCAACATCACCCGATTATCATTCTAATCATACCCAAGCACAGATCTAACATACTAAGGGCATCTAAGCATGCTATTCGTCATCACTAACCCAAAATCATCACTGTAACATACATACATACATACATACATCATTTTGAACATAAGGTTGTAAACCCACGGTTTTTTTCAAAATGTTTACTTAGTATGCATAATAGCCCCAAATCAGTTGAAAATCAGTATAAGAGGGGTTCTAGATACTCACCTTGAGCAGCCTTTGAGCAACACACTTCGAGTTCGAGACCCACCTTCGATTCAGCTCTTTAATCCCGAAAACAAACACTAAACAACCAGAACTTCGGTCAAGAACTCAAAACCCAGCTGAAACTGAGCTCAAATAAGAGAAGACTTACCTTTGCAGCTATTTCTTCCTCTTTCTCTCTCTAGAACCGGGCTCTCTCTCTCTCTTCTTCTTTTTAGCCACTTGAAGAAGTGAAGAAGAAAGAATGGGCAACCATGCCCCTTTAAAACCTTAAAGTAAAAGGTTTTGTACTTTGTACACTTTTCCCCTCCACTTGTGCATAATTTCTATTCCTTCCATTTTCTTTTCTTTTCCTTTCATTTAAATAGAAATTCGGGGTGTTACATGAACATGGCTTATGTTCGAATCAATACAAAAAGAGAATATAAAAGAAGAAAAATACTCCTCTCTAGTTGGGGAACTTTGTTAAGATGAAGGTTCATGCAAAAGGATCTTTGCTAATCCATATGGATTGATTATCCATATTGTCATTTAGGAGCCCATTTCCCTGAGCCAACTGCCTATGATGTTGTATACTCAATCAGCCAAATGAAGATACATGTCCTAAGTAAAGACAAGATAGTTGAGACAAGGGATTTCTCCAACATGATAAAAGCTATCTTGGATCTAACTTTGGCAGACCCAAATGGAGCTCCAACATCAGCCCAACATCCAACAAAATCTATACAACCCTTATCTACCATTAAACCCTTGAAGTACTTAGGTTGTATATTCATTAGGGAGAGTATTGTTGGACCCTGAAAGAATCATACATGGCAATTTAAGAGGTGATTGATGGTTGTTCTACTAGTATAATCCCATAAGTCCAAGATCCTACAAGTACAAGAAAAAATGCGGGTGAAGATGGAATAGAAGCCAAGTGTTGGCTATCTGCATTTGTTTATGAGGATGACCAAGAACAAACACTGACAAGTATTTGTTCATCCGCATAGACAAATGTGGATGGTCAAAACAAATGTTGTTAATAATTTTTTCTTCTGCATTAACTAATGCGGATGTTGAGAACACAAATGCATTAGTGTTTGTTCATCTGCATATGTCAATGCTAATGGCCAAACACTAATGTTGAAGAAAGTTATGCTGATGAAGAACAAGACATCTGATAGGTTCAAATGGATAGACCTGTGTTAATGATGCAATATAATTGACAATTATATGAACAAAGTAATCAAACTTGTTGGGTTTCTTGGACCATTATCAAAGTTGTTTGACCATTTAAACATGAAAAATGCAGTGGAATAAAACCTTAATATTATGATTTGTGATCTGAAATTAAGGCTAATAACATAACAAAACAAACCCAAGAACATAGTATCAAATATATGTGAATGGATTAGCTATCAAGAAGACATAACAACCAAACATTACCCATAATGCTACCTTTGTAGAGCTGCTGAAAAACGTGTGATAGAAGGAAGAAAATGAGGTTCTTGAACGACCAAAATACCAAGGAGAGGTGTCCTCAAGCATCCATACCCACAAGCATCAAGCAAAGACCCTTTTGCTAGGATTTGAACACCCAAAATGAACCAAGAAGGCTGCTGAAACTTGATTCCAGCCGTGAGTAATCTTCAAAATGGAGAGAACTTTTACCTTTTTTGGTTCTTGCATGTGAGAGAGAGAAAAAGGTGGAGTGTGTGTGACTAGTTAATGGAGTGTGCTATGTGAAACAAAGAGGCACACACCCTTGTGAAGGGGCGGCGTAAAATATGTCAATTGACAGTGTTTTCCCCCTAAATCTATTCTGCATTTTAAACTAGTTATTTTATTTAGTTACATATTTAACCTTTTAATATATAACATTACAAATAATACTCATGAACAAAATATCCTTGTAAGTTGTTCCATCTCGTATGCAATTTATTTAGAAAACCTATTTTCTAAATTGATGTATTTATTAAATTGCAAGATCACATCATTAATTTAATATCAATTGGTGTTTGCTAAGCTTGTTATTGGGTATGACCCGACTTGGATCATAACGTACTAACCACATCAATGTTCTATGTTTCTTGGGCATAAAGAATCCAACAATCTCCCACTTGCACAAGATTCATAAAAGATTGATGCAAGAAGTAAATACCGCCTAACAACGGTTTACTACCCTTAATACGCATGACTAAAAGCATTCAATAACATCATTCCCTTCAAGTATCCAACTTGAAATGATTTAGGTGATTCAATCATTTATCCTTTTGTTATAGATGTCATGTCAAATCCATGGATAGAGAATGATCATTCCTTTTTGATTTAACTTAATCAGGTCGTAGACATCTTGCTCTCAACGAATAGAGGAACAAATTCCATCTTGACTACATACGTTTCTCACAATCACCTCATGTCACACTTGAACATAGCCTTATGTACTATCCATTATTTCAGAGCAGTGAAGAACTAGCTCAAGGTATAACACTTTGGTGAACATCAAAACCCAATATGTATCTCAAGTCGGAGGATACCAAATGATATATGCCTTTACTCAAATTTACTTATGATCAATCAAGAAGATTCTATGTAGTTAAATTTGAGATGTGGGTCAGTCCAATATTTGTATCCTACAAATATCTATGAACTTTGGCAGCAACCAATTGCTCTGTATTCATGCCTTATGAATATCCACCAATCCATGTTCATAATAGTCTTACGTTCATATTTGTTCCCACAAATATGATCGACTACGGACATTTAGAATAATAAACATATTCATGGATATATACATGGTAAAAGTAACATAACTCAGAATAACACAGATATATAAAAGAGTTAAATAATAAATTGTTCCAAACTTTTAAATACTAAACAGATCAGCTCTAATCACTAGAATATTGAAGTCCTAAGGCACAAGCATGACTTTCATGCTTTGCCTTTTCAAGGAGCTTCGTGAGTGGATCCGCAATGTTTTGATCGGTGTGAACTTTACGAATACATATCTTTCCTTTTTCAACTTTATCCCTTATGTAGTTGAATCTCCGCTGAATGTGTCTAGTCTTTTGATGTGCACGAGGTTCCTTGATTTGTGCAATCACACCCTCTTATCACAAAAGATTTCTAGGGGGTCTTGAATGGTAGGGACCACCCCTAGATCGGTGATAAATTTCTTAATCCATGCAGCTTCCTGAGCTGCTAATGAGGCGGCTATGTATTCGTATTCTGTAGTGGACAATGCTACCATGTCTTGTTTTGAACTCTTCCAGGACACTGCTCCTCCATTCATAATGAAGACATACCCCGATTGTGATCGAGAATCATCTTGATCAGTTTGCAAGCTCGCATCCGTGTAACCCTTTACAACAAGTTCCTCTTCACTAGACCCGTGTATTAGAAACATATCCTTAGTCCTCCTAAGGTATTTCAATATACTTTTAATAGCCATCCAATGGCTATTACCTGGATTCTGTTGATATCTTCTTGTCATGCTTAACACGCATAACACGTCCGGTCTAGTGCATATCTTCACATACATGATGGATCCTATAGCAAACGCATATGGGATGTCCTTCATTTGATCTTGCTCATCCTTTGAGCTTGGACATTGAGATGTACTCAATATTGTCCCTCTTTTAATAGGTACCATACCTTTCTTAGAGTTTTCCATCTTGAACTTATAGATCTTTATTCCTAAAATATAGGCGGCTTCACGAAGATCTTTTTGGAAAAACAACTTCCAAGCCAGGTTTTAACACCTTCCATGGTTGGAATATCATTTCCAAAAAGTAGTATGTCAACAACATACAATACTAGGAATGTAATTATGCTCCTACTAGCCTTCTTATATACACAAGCCTGATCAATGAACCCAAATTTCTTGATCTCTTCAACAAAACATTGATTCCAACTCCTTGATGCTTGTTTCAATCCATAGATTGATCTCTTTAACTTGCATACTTTATTAGGATGTGTTAGATCGACAAAACCATCAGGCTGAACCATATGAACAGTCTCTTCAAGATGTTCATTAAGAAAAGCGGTTTTGACACCCATTTTCCAAATCTCATAGTCATAATATGCAGCTATGGCAAATAATATCCTAATTGACTTTAGCATTGCCATAGGCGAGAAAGTTTCATCATAATCAACCCCTTGAGTTTGAGTGAAACCTTTTGCTACAAGTCTTGCTTTCTAAGCATCCAAGTTTCCATGCATATCCATTTTCTTCTTGAAAACCCACTTACATCCAATCAGTTTGGAGTTAAGTGGAGGGTCAAACAATTCCTGAAATTGCTTCTCATACATGGATTGCATCTCTACGTTCATGGCTTCTAGCCATTTGTCACAATTCGAATTGGACATTGCATCATGGTATGTAGTTGGCTCATCGGAGTGAACCAAATGGCATCCATTCAAGAAAAATCCATATCTTTCAGGTGGAATGCTAACTCTACCAGATCTGCTTTCATTTTATATGTATGCATCAACCTCTTGATCATCATCAACAACCTCTTGTTGATTGCTAGTGTCAACCAAACGTGTATCGGCTTGTGGATCTTGATCCTCATCAATTTCAACTGTTCTATATGTTATCCCTTCCATAAGGAACTTAGCTTCTAAAAACTCTGCCTTTTGAGCAATAAATATTTTTTGCTCTGTTGGATCAAAGAAGAAGTATCCTATACACTCTTTGGGAGATCCAACAAATATACACTTAGTGGATCGACTTTCCAACTTCTTTTGGGTGTTTAGCTTAACATAAGCTTCGCAACCCCATACTTTTAAATATGATAGCGATGGAACTCTTCCATGCCATTTTTCAAAAGGTGTCGAATCCACTTTCTTGGTTGGGGCCATATTCAAAATACAAGCCACGGAGAGCAATGCGAAACCACAACATGATAGAGGTAGTGAGCTAATAGCCATCATAGATCGAACCATATCCAATAGGGTCGGTTTCTCCTTTCGGACACACCATTATGTTGTGGTGTTCTGGGTGGAGTAAGTTGTGCGACGATCCCACAACTTCTTGCATGATCCTGAAAAGCCTCACTTGGGAATTCACCTTCTCTATCTGAACGATGAACTTTGATAGTTCTATTGAGTTGATTTTCTACTTCATTTTTGATGATTTTGAACATTTCAAAAGCTTTATGTTTATGTGTCATCAAGTATACATAACCATAGCGAGTATAATCATCGGTAAAGTTAATGAAGTATCTTTCACCATTTCTAGTCATTGTTTTCAAAGGACCACATACATTCGAATGTATGATTCCCAATAAGTCTCTTGCCCTCTCGTTAGTACCGCTAAAGGGCGACTTGGTCATCTTACCTTGTAAACAAGATTCACACTTATCAAATGAAACATTTTCATTTGTTTCCAACAGACCATTTTTTGAAGTGTTTGAATATGATTCTTGTTTATGTGACCAAGATGATAATGCCAAAGATAAGAATCACTTAAACCCATTTTATGTTTCTTGGTGCTTGTTTGGTATAATGAGTTATCAAAGGATGAATTATCATGAACCAATTCATAGATACCATTTAAAGGCATAGCCTTAAAATAAAACACATCATCCATACAAACATAAATATCATTGTTAACAAACATTAATTCATAACCACTTTGTTTTAAAAAGGAAACTAAAATTATGTTCCTAGTCAAACTAGGAGCATACAAAATGTTCTTAAGAATAACTTCCAAACCATTTAAAACTTTCAAAATGTAGTCTCCTTGGGCTTCGACATCAACTTTTGTTCCGTTGCCCATGTAGAGACTTGTGTCTCCCTTCTTGAAGTGCTTATTTCTTTTGAACCCCTACAACAAATTGCATATGTGAGTTCCACATCCGGTATCTAATACCCATGTGTTTGCAGAAATAACATTTAAACCAATATGAATCATGAAAGTTGTACCTAAGGTTTGGCCAACATCCCTCTTGTTTCTCAACTCTTTGAGATAGGTTGGACAAATCCTTTTCCAATGTCCTATCTCACCACACTCAAAGCATGGACCGTTCTCCATTACCTTAGGTTTCTTAGGCTTAGGCTTTGGAGGTTCCGCTTTAGCCTTCCCTTTCCCTTTGCCTTTCATGTACCCCTTTCCTTTGGCAACATTTGCCTTGGGATCGGGTAATGGCCTTCTTTTATGTCCTCCTTTATTGATCGAGAGTACAGGTAGAACCTTTTTACCCATCCCTGCCTCAGCTGTTTTGAGCATTGCGTGAAGCTCACCAATGCTCTTGTCCCACCCGTTCATATTGTAATTCATTATGAACGTCTCAAAATTTTTTAGTTAGGCCATTAAGGATCAAATCCATGGCCAGCTCCTTTGAGACGGGACAATTAAGCCTCTCGAGGTGATCAACATGGCTTTTCATCTTAAGAACATAAGATGACACCGATTGGGTTTCTTCCATGCAACACGCATGAAGCGCTCGAACCGTTTCAAAGTGCTCTACCCTAGCTCGTTGAAGGAACATTTCCTTCAATTGGGTAATCATGTCATATGCCCCATGATGCTCCAAGTCCTTTTGGAGTTCAGGAATCATAGTTCCCAACATGAAGCAGGAAACCTACATGGAATCCTTAGTATACTGAAGCCAATCGTTCTAGGCCTCAACATCCTCAGGGTGGGGTTGGTCAGGAATGGGATCGTCAAGGATATATGCATTTTTCTCTTGCTTGAGAACAATTCTCAAGTTTCGAAACCAGTCCATAAAGTTATTATGGTTAAGACGATCCCTCTCTATGATGGTTCTTAGCGATAAGGTATGGACGGTCGGGGTGGTAGCATTATTGTTTGCGGCCATTTCTACAAAATTTACAAAGTTCATATTAGTTTTTCTGAAAATTTTATTTTAATCATTAATACCCTTTTCATGTCTCATAGACAGTTAATAATTAAAATCTAAAATCCAACGTTACATTTAAATGATGGTTAGGTGACCTTTATCCCATTATTTAAATTAACAAGGTTGTCAACATTTGACTATTACAACCTTTTGAAACTTCTAGCCTTATAGGATCGGTTAAACATCTTATGTTTAGTTGGCATGTAAAATCCCATCAACACCATTGTATGCCATGCTTCAGTGAACCTACGTACATGGTTTCCAATTCAAGTCGTCCTACTTACACGCACGTGTGAGTTTACACATACCAGTGGTTAGGTGACCTTTATCCCACAAATACATTAAGCCCACCTCAAACACACAAGTTCCGTAAAAGTGGTTAGGTGACCTTTATTCCACAAATAGTTCTCAAGTGATTCGAGTGTCGTGTAAAAGGATGGTGTTAAACTTGTTTCCAAGGGGATTTTAGCTTCCATTAATTCTAGTTTTGAAAACTCTATGTACCTTGTATTTGCATGCTTTCAAATACATGGCACCCTATGGTTCTTTTTTTAGTAAAACCCCTTTTTATTAAAATCATTAATCCTTTTAATAACCTTTTATTAGTCACTTAATGATTATAAACCATAAATTTTCAGCTTGTAATGTTTGTTAATTAGTTTGTAAGCACATCCAAATATCAAACAACCATCATATAACAAACAACCTAACAAGCATAATCAAACAATCACAAGTACAAAACCATAGCCACTATGTTCACAACACTTGTTTGCCATCACAAGTGTTGTTATTTGGTCTTTCCTAATGGTTGAACACAACACAAAAGATGAGATCTCCAAAGACCCCTAGTTGAAGTTGCATCCAAATGCATCAAGTCCTTCTCTTTGTGCCTTCCCTTGTGCTTCCAACTTGTGCATCTTCTTTTACAAAATTTATATCCTAATACAAATTTTCTAATAAAAGAAAATACACTTAATCTATCTATTACATCACCATTGAATGAATAAATAAATTACATCAAAATACAAGCATGAAAGAATAATATTACAACCCAATATGAAAGAAATAACCAAAACAAACGTTAATCCAAAACCAAAACAACACAAGGTCAAATCTAGGCTATGCACCAATATGAAACAACATATACAACATTCAAGAACCAAAATAAATCCCCATTTGACCCTAAATTTTCAGCCAACATAAACCAAGAATTTAGGGTTTTGTCCAAACAAAACACAATCAACCATTTGACATCTATCTTTCAAGGTTTAGTCATAAGCATGTAAGATATAACTTTGAGAGATTGGAGATTCATCATATCATCACAAAACAGGCCCTTTAAGGTTGTTAAAGTCCTATAAAACCAATTTTTTCAAGGACAAATGAAGCTAGTCATCACATATCCGGCTCTAGATGCCAATGTTGGGTTTGTTGGACCATTATCAAAGTTGTTTAACCATTTAAACATGAAAAATGCAGCGGAATAAAACCTTAATATTATGATTTGTAATCTGAAATTAAGGCTAATAACATAACAATAAGAAACCCAAGAACATAGGATGAAATATATGTGAATGGACTAGCTATCAAGAAGAAATAACAACCAAACATTACCCATAATGCTATCTTTGTATAGCTGCTGAAAAACGTGTGATAGGAGGAGAAAATGAGGTTCTTGACCGACCAAAACACCAAGAGACGTATCCTCAAGCATCCATACCCACAAGCATCAAGTAAAGACCCTTTTGCTAGGATTTGAACACCCAAAACAAACCAAGAAGGCTGTTGAAACTTGATTCCAGCCTTGAGTAATCTTCAAAATGGAGAGAACTTTTACCTTTTTGGTTTATGCATGTGAGAGAGAGAAGAAGGTGGAGTGTGTGTGACTAGTTAATGGAGTGTGCTATGTGAAACAAAGATGGGGTTTTCCCCCTAAATCTATTCTCCATTTTTAAACTAGTTATTTTAATCAGTTGCATAATTAACCTTTAATTATATAACTCATACACACTTTTATTATTTGATGTTATTTAACCAACTTAAACACATTACAAATATACCCATGAACAAAATATCCTTATAAGTTGTTCCATCTCGTATGCAATTTATTTAGAAAACCCATTTTCTAAATTAGTGTATTTATTTAATTGCATGATCACATCATCAATTAAATATCAATTGGTGTTTGCTAAGCTTGTTATTTGGTATGACCCTACTTGGATCATAACATACTAACCACATCAATGTTCTATGTGTCTTGGCATAAAGAATCTAACAAAACTACGCAAATATAACAAAAATTCATAGAAGTTTAATTGATAGATGCAAAGGATTACAATATACAATATAAGAGAATTCTAACTATTCTTTAAACGTCTACCTCCACAAGAATACATATAATCCGATTTACACTAAACGAAGAAACTAAGGAACATATATTTATAAATAAGTCCCTACACTATGACAAAAACAAATCTAAACACTAAATGCTAATCTTTAAGGACTCCAACAATACTCCCCTTAAGATTTGCATATGGTCTTCAGTCAAAATAGTCTTCAGTTAAAATAGTCTTCTAGCTCCCTTTTCATCTTGAACATTGGCTTTTTCTTGTACAACTCTGGTTCTCGTAAAGGTTTCTTTATCGAAGAGTTGAACTTTCCTGTCAAAATCCCATGCTCAGGTTTAGATTCATTTGTTTTGAGATCCATAGCATCCATCATGAGGAGAGTTTCCTTTGACAGACTTGCTATATCTTGCATAAAACTCAAATGAATTTGATTGATCTTTTACATACATATATACATATACATATTGCAAGATTGGTTTTTATACTCAATACAAGTATTGTTCTTTCAAACTCACTAAGTAACACTCGGGTTTTGATGAATCATAATCCTTCTAAGAGTTGATGATAATATACATATTGTAGAGATTAATGAAGAGGCTAATGCAACCTAAACATCTTTAGTCTTTCCTGCATGTTGCACAAGTGCATTGAAGTGGTATACTTTGGAAGTTTCACATGTGCTACAGAAATACTCTAAGTGTGAAATCTTCCGAAGACAAGACCAACATCTTCCGAAGCCAAAGATGAAGTCTTCCGAAGCTTCAAGTTCATGAAGACAGATTTCTTCCGAAGACTTTTAGTAACATGCTTTATCTGATGTACTGTTCCATAAAGCTAGACACCTTTCCGCTGTAACTCTGCAAGTCACCAACTAACATGGTTTGGTGAAAAGGTCCATGCTTTTGGTAACTGTACATTGAGGTCTTGAGTCTGTAACTTTCTACTTTATGTACTTTATCCTTTTTGTAATAGATAAGGATGTGAGCTATGGCATGTCATAGTCACTAGTCAAAAGGCAATCTTCCTTTTGACTCTACAATTGATTTTATGTGTGTCTAGTTAATTGTATCCGGCTGGCTTACAAAGTATAGCCGGCTGTAGGATGTTGTATAAGTATCTCATGTTCTTGTATCTTTCGAATATTCTTTGTAACACTTATAATAGAACATAGAGAAAGCAATATATTGCATTCTGGACAACCAAACACTTGTGCTCTTTGTGTTCTGTCTCATATACTACTTGTGTTCTTAGTGTCATCACTTGGTTAATCCAGTTTACTGTTTGATCTAAGTTTAGTTTATCTCCTCTTTGTGTTGTTGTGTTGTAACTCATACCCTTCAACATCCTGCATTTGGTATCAGAGCATTCCAGGCTCTTGATATATGATCTCACCATCTTTAGATCCCTCACACACACAAATACTAAACTTTTCAAATGGCAGCCATTTCCAAAACTGATATGGAAACTGGAACCATGAACAAGTCCCCACTGATCACTCTTGATGAGTTTGAAACCTGGTGTTTAAGAATGGAAGGTTTCATCAGGTCTCTTGATTCAAGAATATGGGAGTCTATTGAGAATGGACCTTTCATACCCAGCACACCTTCTACTACTGGTGCTGGTATGATTCCCAAGATGTGCAAACTACTCTGATGAAGATATGAAGAGGGTAGAGATAGACAGAAAAGCCATGACAGCACTTCAAACTGCCCTTCCAAACTCTGTATACAGAGGTTTTAAGAAGTGCAAAACAGCCAAGCAGCTGTGGGATGCATTGAAACTGATGTATGAGGGTTCTTCTGAAGCCAAGGAGAACAAGAAGGATCTCCTGAAGTAGTAGTTGAAAACTTCACCTTCAAAACAGGTGAAACCATGACTTAGTAGTACTTCAGGTATGTTGAGATAGTGGATACCTTAATGGATAGAGGAGTTTCTCTTGAAAACAGAGACATTGTAAGGAAGTTCATGTCCTCACTTCCTAGGCAGTGGACACACTACTGTGTGGTGATCAAGAGAATTGAAAATCTCAAAGCTCTTACTCTGACTGAGTTATATGGGATTCTTAGTGGCTACCAGATGGAGACGAACATGCAAGGTTCATTTGGAAACTCCAACAATCAAATAGGGTCAGCCCTACATGTGGTTGAAAGGGACAGCATAGAACCCAAACATCATCTCTTATGCTACCCTGACAACTCACCCAAGGGTCCTTTCATCACTTTTCCAGAGACACCAAAGGAGAACTATACTCAAGGTAGCCCATTCCAAGAGACAAGCTCTTCTCAAGCTTTTGTGTCTTCTAATGAAAGTTGTGGGAACTCTCTTTTCATTCTTGAAAACCTGGACTGTATCCATCTAGATGATCTGGAATACATGGAAATAGTCCAGCAAATGGCTCTTCTCACTCACAGAGCCAAGAAGTTCTACAAGAGGACTGGAAGGAAGTTTCCAAGCAATGCAACCAGTGGAAAGTTTGGACTGGACAAAGGCAAAGTCAAGTGTTACAACTGTAACCTGATGGGCCACTTTGCCAGAGAGTGTAAGGCACCTAAAACAAATGGTGGCCAAACAAAATCCAGACCAAACTACACTAACAAAGCTCTCCACAATAAGAAGTCAAAGCAACAAGCTGATGTTGCTGTTGAAGAAGGAGGATTTGACTGGAGCTTTTAGGTTGAAGATGCCTCTCCAAACCAAGCACTGATGGCAGATCATGATGAAGCCAAGGTATTTGAACAACTTTGTACTCCTGAATGCATTGCTAAAGTTAACAAGTACAGGTCCTATAACTTGGAACTGAGATCTGATATTGAGTCCTTAAACATTTTAAAATCTGATTTTAGAAAGTCTGAAAATGATTATAAGCTGAAAATAGAGGACTTAGAGAAAATTTTAGTTTTAAAACATGAACACACAGATTTTAGGACTCAAATTAAAGATCTCATAACTAAGTTAACTGAGTGCCAGGCTGAGCTTGTGATAAGCAAAGCCAGGGCAGAAAAGAGTGTTCTTGAAGAAGAGACCTTCAAGAACATGATATCCTCATCCCTGCACAACAAAGTGTGCTATCAAAATAGATAGGGACTGTGATCCAATGAGATAGCTCCTCCACACACAATCTTGTCAGTAAGATCTCCTAGGTGTGGAACTTGTGAAGATGAGCTTCCTCTCATAATCCTATGAGCGAGGAGGATGAAGAAGAGATAGTGAAGAATCCCTCTACAAAGAGTGAAGAGGAGGATTCCAAGAAGGGCCACTATCCTTCTGAGGAGAAAGTGAAGACTGTGATGACCAAGTCCATGAGAAAGAACTTGATCAGAGAGAGCAAAAGGAAGGCAAGGAAGGCTCAAGAGATCAAGGCTACTTTTGACTCTAAGCAGAAACAAGTTTTTATTTCTGTAGGGTTTAAAGTGGTAGGGACTGAAGGCATCAACCAAAACTCTACTAAGAGTTATGGTTCTTGCTCAACTCATGTCAGCAGTAAGAAGAAACGGATATGCTGTGTACCACTGCTGCACAGCCTTGTCCATCAAACTCCAAGCACAGTTCTCAGCCCAAGAGGACTGTCTCAGCATCTGCAAAGATGAAGGTGGAGAAGGGAAGTGACCAAAGACAGTCTTACTCTCAAGACAAGGCTCTTGTGAAGAAGAAGATGAATTGTGTTATGTGTGACAGCACCACTCACATTGCAAAGGATTGTCCCTTCAATCCTAAAGGTATGTCCATATGGCCAAAACAAAGGCTTCAAAGAGTTCTAAGAAGATTCAAGCTTCGGAAGGAAAACCAGTTTCCTTAAGAAGTTCCAAATCTAACAAGAAGGGAAGTGGAAAATTCTCTTCGGAAGAACATTTGGTCTCGGAAGAAAAGATTCTTCTGAAGCACTGAAGTCTGCTGCAGTGTTTGCAGAATCTTTTGAAGGTTCAATCATCAAAACTTATGAAACTCCAAAAGTTTCTAAATTTTTTAAGGTAAAGTCCAAGACTCCAAAGGTTGTGTGGACGTCTAAGAAATACCAAGTGACTGAGATTTCTCCATCAAAAGCAGCTCAAGATCCTTTTTGTACAACCATAGGATCTATTACTGTTAATTTACCTTCTGCAAGTGAGCCCAAGACAAGCAAGGCTTGGGTTTCCAGATGTAACTAATCATTCTCTTTTGTGCAGGGATAGCTGAAGACAGACAGAAATGTCTGGATCATAGACAGTGGCTGCTCCAGGCACATGACTGGTAATAGGTCACTACTCCAAAACTTTGAAAGAATTGATGGAGGAATGTTGCTTTTGGAGGAGATGAAGGTGGTTACATTTCTGGTAGGGGCAAGGTCACAAATGGTAAGCTCAGCATAGAAAAGGTAAACTTTGTAAAGGAGCTTGGATACAATCTTCTGAGTGTATCTCAATTTTGTGATCAGAGTCATAACATGCTCTTTACTGAGCATGAGTGCATTGTTCTTTGGCCTGGTGTGGTCATTCCTCATGAGCATATCATGCTTAGAGCCCCAAGGAATGGAAACATGTACAAGATGGATTTGCAAGAAACCTCTCCCTCTGGAGAAGTTTCATGCTTTCTTTCTAAAGCCAATAATGATGAGTCTTTCCTATGGCATAAAAGAATATGCCATTAAACTTTAAGAAATGAATAAATTAATTAAGCATGACTTGGTAACTGGAATGCCAAAGAAAGAGTTTACAAGTGATGACCACTGTGTTGTATGCCTGAAAGGGAAGCAACATAAGGTATCTCACAAGCCTAAGGAAAAGAACTTAATCACTACTCCCTTACACTTGTTACATATGGATCTCTTTGGCCCCACTAGTGTAATGAGTTTAGGAAGGACCACATATTGTCTAGTGATCACAGATGACTTTACAAGATTCACTTGGGTTTTCTTCCTTTGAACTAAGGATGAAACTCCTGAGATTCTAAAGAATTTCATCTTAAAGATTGAGAATCAATCTGATCACAAGGTCAAGATCATAAGATGTGATCAAGGAACCGAATTTAAGAACCATATCCTTGACACATTCTGTGATGAAAAGGGTATTACAAGACAATTTAGTGCTCCTAGGACTCCTCAGCAAAATGGTGTTGCTGAGAGGAGAAACAGGACACTAATTGAAGCTGCAAGAACCATGTTGTCTGACACTAAACTGCCCATCACCTTCTGGGCAGAGGCAGTCAACACCGCCTGCTATGTGCAGAACAGAGTTTTAGTAGTTAAGACTCATGGCAAGACTCCTTATGAACTTTGGCACAAAAGGAGACCTTTCATTGGTTTTCTCAGGTCATTTGGATGTCCTTACACCATCTTGAATACCAAAGATCAAATTGCCAAGTTTGCTAAGAAATCAGATGATGGACACATTATTGGATACTCTTCCCAAGCTAAGGCTTATAGAGTATACAATCTCAGAACTAGAATTGTTAAGGAGTCAGCCAATGTGACTTTCAATGAACACACACCTTGTGTTACTGGTTCTGGTCCGGATTGGCTGTTTAATCTTGATTTGGTTACCAACTGTTTTAGCAAATCTTATGAGAATGTTTCAGGATCTGCAAAAAATTTGAATACAGATGATCCTCATCCAAGATTTGAGCTAGGAAGATCTTCAAGACACATATCTTCAGCTCCAGTTGGAACCACTTCTGCAAATGAGGTTTCTATCAGCCCTATAATGACAAATTCAGTTGATACATCTGGTATGCCTTCAAATTCTAGCTCAGAGGCTCTACAACCAGATAAGAACACGTCAACTGTGGAAGAGAACAATGGTGTTGGTGACAGTGACCAAGAATTTCTTGATGCCACTAACCACACTGTGGATGAGAACATCAATGATGTCACACACTACTTGGATCAAGTTTCACTTGAAAAGTGTGCTGATGTGGTGGGAGATACATCTATGCCAATCTAAATTTATCAAATTTAGATCTTTCTGAACAACTTGCTGTGATCCCTCAGCTTAGGATCCACAAGTCTCATCCTACCATAAACATCATTAGAGATGTTGTCTCAGGGGTAAAAACAAGGGGACAAACCCATGAAGCAAATGTTTGTCTTCATTCTTGTTTTCTATCCCAGATCGAGCCAAAGAAAGTTGATGAAGCTTTAAAGGATTGAAGTTGGGTTGAAGCTATGCATCAAGAGCTGCTTCAATTCAAAAGGCAGAAAGTTTGGAACCTTTGTCCTCTTCCTTCTGGGAAGACTACCATTAGAACCAAATAGGTGTTTAGGAACAAGAAAGATGATAGAGGCATCATCATCAAATACAAAGCTAGACTGGTTTTTCAAGGATACACACAAGAAGAAGGGATTGACTACACTGATGTCTTTGCTCTTGTGGCAAGAGTAGAAGCTGTTAGGATATTCCTGGCATTTGCTGCATCCAAGAACTTCAAGGTTTTTCAACTTGATGTGAAGTGTGCCTTTTTTATGGAGTCATAGATGAAGAGGTTTATGTCAAACAACCACCTGGTTTTGTAGACCCTGATCATCTTGATTATGTCTGCAAGCTTGACAAAGCTCTCTATGGGCTGCATCAGCCACCCAGGAAGTGGTATGAGACATTGTCTGAGTATCTCTGTAAACATGGATACAGGAGGGGTACTATAGATGGAACTCTCTTCATCAAAGGACAAGGAAAAGACATATTGCTAGTTCAGGTATATGTGGATGACATCATCTCTGGTTCAACTAATCCAAAGCTCTGCAAAGACTTTGAGAAGTTGATGAAAGACAGATTTGAAATGAGTGCCATGGGGAAACTCAATTTCTTTCTGGGAATTCAAGTGAAGCAAGTTGAAGATGGCATCTTCATAAGTCACACTTGGTCTATGGTATCCCAGGAATTCTGACTTCAATCTGTATGCCTATACAGATAGTGATTATGGTGGTTGCAACATGACTGCAAAGTCTACATCTGGGGGATATCAATTTTTGGTGGAAGGGTTGTCTCATGGGAATGCAAGAAACAATCCTGTGTCTCTGCATCAACTGCTGAAGCTGAATACATTGCTGCTGCAAGCTGTTGTGCTCAAGTACTTTGGATTCAAAATCAGATGCTGAACTATGGGTTAAACTTCAAAGAGACTCCCATTCACATAGACAACAACAGTGCTATCTCAATCATAGAAAACCCTATGCAGCACTCAAGGACAAAGCACATCAATATTAGGTATTATTTAAGAAGAAATAACTATGAAAAAGGATTAATTAAACTAGTCAAGGTTCACACAGATGAACAATATCTGTTTACAAAGGCTTTTGATGAACAGAGATTTAAATATCTTATATCAGCTATTGGGATGATAAACCTTGATTAAGCTTTTCTTAAAACTAATTCTTATTATTTCTTAAAATATGTGTGTCCTAAGTTGTCTAGTTCATCACTTTCATAAGCGCATGTTTTCTTTGGATGAAAAATTTCTTTTTGAAGACTTTCCTTAGATTTTTTTTAAATTTTTGATACTTTGAAAGTTTTGTTTTTAACTTCAGAAGTAAAGCATGTCTTCAAATTAAATAACTGTCTAAGAAGGTTACCTTCGGAAGAGTTCAAAATTTATCTTCCGAAGCTTAAATATTTGTCTGAGACACTTACTAAATTTTATGGACTATTTACTTCCGAAGCAAAATTAACTCTTGGAAGCTTTGTCTGTTTACACACAAAGCACTCAAGCTTTAATTTTTCTTCCGAAGCAAAATTTTCAAATCTCTCAGAAAATTCTTCCGAAGTCATTTTAGCTTCGGAAGCTTTTTAATTAAAACTTCTGTAGATAATTAACCTTCGGAAGCTTTTTGACTTCCAAGAAAACTACTGTTTGAGCAAAAAGTAAACTACATTTCAGAGGTGGGACCGACATTTGGATTTCAAAGTTTATCCTATTTCATTAAACTTTATCTGAAATCCTTCTCATATATAAACCCAACGGTTTCCCCCTCTTTCTATCATCTGTTCTTCCTCCAAACCTAAAAACCCAAATTTCTCTCTGAAATTTCTTTCTTTCTTCTTCCTTCGTCCTTAAGCTACTTCAAAATGGCCAACCTTGCTCACAAAAATGATCCCAACTTTACCATGCAGCTACATAGACAACACAATCAAGTTGCTCTGTTACGCTCTGAGAAAGATCCTCATTTCTCAGAGGTTTGTCGTTTCTTGTCTCTGTCGAACTACTTCACCTCCCTCACCATTGATCCTCCACTCTTTGAGGATCAGCTGCTTGAATTCTGGAAGACCTGCCAAGAGGTCATTATGGATGGGGAGAAGGCACTGTCGGCCACAGGGTAGGGGAGAACAATCTTCATCACTCCGACCATTATCAACAGACATCTTCAGCTGGATGATGAAGAAGGTGAGGTGTTCTTCCCAAAGGAAGCTGTTAATCATTCCTTTCAGCAAATGGGGTATGAGGGAGATTTCTCTGTAAAGACATTCAGGAAAGGGAAGGTCCCATCCCAATGGAGATTCTTGCTCCATGTGGTCATCCATAGCTTATCAAACAAGCATTGTGGATGGGACCAGATTCCTGAAGATCTCTCCTTCATAATCCATGGAATGGTTCAAGGGGTCAAATTCAGGTACTCTCAGTTTGTTTATACAAATTTGCTTGCTAATTAGACTCCTTAGAATATTACATGTTTCCTAGATATGTCCAGTACATTCTCAACTGTGAACTGGGCTCACAGTTAAGGGGAACAGGTAACATTCTTAAATTGGGACAGATGAAGCCCAACATCTTTAAAATATTGAGAAAGTCCACTGTTGGATTCTCTGGCGTAGAAACAGCCCTAGTCCCAAAAATGTTAGAGCTCATTGCTCAAGGTGACAACCTAGCAGCACAAGCTAGTGTTGAACCCACACCTGCTACTTCCCAGCCACCCACACAGCCTCAAATCTCCATCACCTACCAAAGAAAATCCAAATGAATCCTTGCTCAGACTATTCAGCCTGTGGAGGCCCCCATATACTCACCATATAAGAAGAAATGGACGCTGGAGCTCCCATTTCTCATGTGGAGCAGACCACTCCCATCTATTCAAGAATCAGTGCTGAGGTTCCTCATGCTCAGCCTGATGAGCTCATTAGCCCTACTGCGTTAAGCCATCACTCTGAGTCTCAACACTCCAGTGATCAACCTTCAGGGGATAGTTATCATCCCCAGCCTATAGATCTCAACCAACTAATTCCCAACCTTGACTTATATACTGATGAAGATATAGGTTTTAGTGAGTATAATGAATCTCTCTTCTTTCCCCCTACTCAAAGAGAGATAAGTACTCCTGAGTCTCCAACATCTATCCCACATCAGTCATCTACAACTGAGGTGGACACTTCTGAACCTGTTCAGGATGTCCATATGCAAGAGGCTCTCACTTCTGAAAGTGATTACATCATTAAGACCTCAACCATGGCAACTCAGCCCACTAACATCTCAACTGAGACTGCCAGTGAGCAGAGGAAATCCAATAGCCAAGAACTTAGAACTGGTCATGAGAGAAAGGACTCTAGTCCAATCTTCTCTACCCCCAGTGATTCTTCTGATGAAGATGAGGGGGATCTGAGACTAAAAGTGCACAAACTGTCTAAAACATGCACTTACCTAGTCTCAAAGGTCAGTCACCTTGAATCTTAGGTGACTACCTTACAAAACAGGATCAATGATCAGCAACTTGAGATTTCTTATCTAAAGGAAAAACTAGTTGGGAGACCCTTAAGGAGAGCTCAACCAAGAACACAAGAACCTGTGGATGTGATTGACCTATCCTCCAGCTCACCTATGCAAGTGGGTGATGCTACCAAAAAGGGGGAGAAAATCATTCCAGCCACAGAACCTGGGAGTTCCTCCGCGAGAATGGACATTGAGGACTCACCATCCTCACTTGCAACTGTGCATTCTCAGCAACCTCCTCTAGTTCACATTGATGTGGACTACACAGACTCCTTCATACAGAGTCTGTTTGAGGATGGGATACCAAGGGCTATGTCACCATCATCATCCTTCAATCACATTATTGGGTGGAGGTATGACAAAAACAGGAGAGCCCTTATTATCATAAGAGTTCAAGGACAGCAAGAAGTCTTTAATTTTTAAAACTTGGACTGCTATGAAGGTTTGGATCTAGTCAACATGCCACTTGTCAACCCAAGCCAATCAAGACAAGCTGACAGACTGGCTAGAAGAATCCAAGACAAGATCATTGCAGAGTTCAGTCTAAGAAGAAGACTAAGGCAATCAGGCAATATCATCGGTTAACTGGATGTTGAGGCGGACCCTAAGATTAGCTTCATAGGGGAAACCTTGACTGAAGGCCCAGTGATATAACCTGAGAGCCTTGTCTCATCATCTCTAACTGCTGCAGAGATCCATATTCCTTCTGAGACATCTGCTAGTGAAGGTGCTTCTCAACCTCTCTCTGGCCTGAGCTCAGATGCTGTAACGAGCAATGAAGGCCAAAGCTCTCTCCAACCTGAGTCACAAAGGTTTGAGAGTGATAAAGGGAAAAGAAAAATGACATCTGAGGAGATTGAGGAGGAGGGGAGAGAGAGAGAGGAAAAGGAGGCTAAGGGGAGAAGGTTCCTCTACTGAGTCTCCAAGACTCATGGAGTCTGCAATCAGGGCTGCCCCCAGAACAGATACTCAGAATGATGAGTTAAGGGCAGTTAGGATCAACTATCTACATACTAGGAACTATGACATAGATAATATCATTTCTCTCCCCTTGGATGAATTGAATGAGCTGGTTGATCTGGAAAGATCAAGAGAGAAGAATAAGGCAGAAGATGCATAACTCCTAGTACAAGTCAAAGAAGAGAGAAGAAGGAAAAGACTGTACAAAGGTATGCCTACCCTCTCACCAGTTCAAGAAAGTCCTGAACAAGAGGATGTGGTTCAACAAGAACCTCAGGTAGATAAGGAAGAAGACATAATAAAGATGATTAACTAACTGAGTGCCACAGGCCTCTATCAGGCAGATACACTCCTTCCCTTACCTTATGACTATATTGAGTTTGAGTACTTAAAACAACTCGAGCTTGAGTTAGTCAAGGAAAGAAAGACAACAAAGAAAAAGCTAAAGGAAGAAGCTGCAAAGTCAAGAGTCATCATCCAAAAGAGCATGAAGAAGTCTGCTGATAGGCAGAGGATGATGAGCTTCTTAAAGCTGTATGGATTCTCCGGAAGGAGGCTTGGACCCATGTCTCTATCCACTATCGAGGAGCATAACTGGATAATCAAGCAGAAGATTAAGAGTGGAGAGCTCACTGACTTACACTCCACTCCAAGTCAGGCCCCACCTGAAGTGGAGGTTAAGGTTGAACAAACAGACACAACACAACCTGGACCCCCTGCTAATGCTCAGCAAGCTTCATCTTCTGATCTGCAGCAGGGTCAACCTCCTTCTCCATCTAAACCTGAGAGAGAGGAAGTCCCAACTGAGAAAGACAGTGAAGATCAATCTGGTGTTGCAGGCCAGTCTTCTCAGTTAAAATTTGGAAAGAGAAGCAAAAGGATGGCTTCTAAACCAAAGTCTAAGAAGAATAAGAAGCCTGAATCCCCTTCTGAACCTCAGGATGAATCAGAACAGCCTAAGGATGTCCAGCTAGAGGATGCTCAATCAAATCCAACTTGAGTAGCTCCTCTAGCATCAGGAAGACCCATCTTGTCATGGACATACACCACAAATCCAGAAAGGTGGCATGTTATTAGAGATCAAGGCATTGAAGACATCTATACATGGCAAGATATGTTTCAGTTTCCTCTGCATGATCTCTTGATATGAGAAGACACTTTGAAAACCTGAAGGATCCTGATCATCTTATGAAGAAAGGAATGGTGATCATCCTAATGAGGACTGTTAATATCTGAAGTTTTCTAAGTGTTTTGGTAGCATCAGCCTAGGGGAATTTTGTAGAGATTAATGAAGAGGCTGATGCAACCAAAACATCTTTAGTCTTTCCTGCATGATGCACAAGTGCATTGAAGTGGAATGCTTCGGAAGTTTCACATGTGCAACATAAATACTCTAAGTGTGAAATCTTCCGAAGCCAAGACCAACATCTTCCGAAGCCAAAGATGAACTCTTCCGAAGCCTCAGAGACAAAGTCTTCCGAAGCTTCAAGTTCATGAAGACAGATTTCTTCCGTAGACTTTTAGTAACATGCTTTATTTGATGTACTCTTCCATAAAGCTGGACACCTTTCCGCTGTAACTCTGCAAGTCACCAACTAACATGGTTTGGTGAAAAGGTCCATGCTTTTGGTAACTGTACATTGAGATCTTGAGTTTGTAACTTTCTACTTTATGTACTTTATCCTTTTTGTAATAGATAAGGATGTGAGCTATGGCATGTCATAGTCACTAGTCAAAAGGCAATCTGCCTTTTGACTCTACAATTGATTTTATGTGTGTCTAGTCAATTGTATCCAGCTGGCTTTCAAAGTATAGCCGGCTGCAGGATGTTGTATAAGTATATCATGTTCTTGTATCTTTCGAATATGCTTTGTAACACTTGTAATAGAACATAGAGAAAGCAATATACTGCATTCTTGAAACCAAACACTTGTGCTCTTTATGTTCTGTCTCATATACTACTTGTGTTCTTAGTGTCATCACTTGGTTAATCCAGTTTACTGTTTGATCTAAGTTTAGTTTATCTCCTCTTTGTGTTGTTGTGTTGTAAGTCATACCCTTCAATGATTTTGCACTTAATGATTAGGAACCATAAATTTTCAGCTTGTAATGTTTTTTAATTAGTTTGTAAGCACATCCAAATATCAAACAACCATCATATAACAAATAACCTAACAAGCATAACCAAACAATCACAAGTACACAACCATAGCCACTATGTTGACAACACTTGTTTGCCATCACAAGTGTTGTGATTTGGTCTTTCCTAAGGGTTTAACACAACACAAAAGATGAGATCTCCAAAGACCCCACTTGAAGTTGCATCCAAATGCTTCAAGTCCTTCTCTTTGTGCCTTCCCTTGTGCTTCCAACTTGTGCATCTTCTTTTACAAAATTTATATCCTAATACAAATTTTCTAATAAAAGAAAATACACTTAATCTATCTATTACATCACCATTGAATGAATAAATAAATTACATCAAAATACAAGCACAAAAGAATAGTATTACAACCCAATATGAAAGAAATACCAAAACAAACATTAATCCAAAACCAAAACAACACAAGGTCAAGTCTAAGCTATGCACCAATATGAAACAACATATACACCATTCAAGAACCAAAATAAATCCCCATTTGACCCTAAATTTTCAGCTAACATAAACCAAGAATTTAGGGTTTGTCCAAACAAAATACAATAACCATTTGACATCTATCTTTCAAGGTTTAGTCATAAGCATGTAAGATATAACTTTGAAAGATTGGAGATTCATCATATCATCACAAAACAGGCCCTTTAAGGTTGTTAAAGTCCTATAAAACCAATTTTTTCAAGGACAAATGAAGCTAGTCATCCACATATCTGGCTCTAGATGCCAATGTTGGGTTTGTTGGACCATTATCAAAGTTGTTTAACCATTTAAACATGAAAAATGCAGCGGAATAAAACCTTAATATTATGATTTGTAATCTGAAATTAAGGCTAATAACATAACAATAAGAAACCCAAGAACATAGGATGAAATATATGTGAATGGACTAGCTATCAAGAAGAAATAACAACCAAACATTACCCATAATGCTATCTTTGTATAGCTGCTGAAAACGTGTGATAGGAGGAGAAAATGAGGTTCTTGACCGACCAAAACACCAAGAGACGTATCCTCAAGCATCCATACCCACAAGCATCAAGTAAAGACCCTTTTGCTAGGATTTGAACACCCAAAACAAACCAAGAAGGCTGTTGAAACTTGATTCCAGCCTTGAGTAATCTTCAAAATGGAGAGAACTTTTACCTTTTTGGTTTATGCATGTGAGAGAGAGAAGAAGGTGGAGTGTGTGTGACTAGTTAATGGAGTGTGCTATGTGAAACAAAGATGGGGTTTTCCCCCTAAATCTATTCTCCATTTTTAAACTAGTTATTTTAATCAGTTGCATAATTAACCTTTTAATTATATAACTCATACACACTTTTATTATTTGATGTTATTTAACCAACTTAAACAACATTACAAATAATACCCATGAACAAAATATCCTTATAAGTTGTTCCATCTCGTATGCAATTTATTTAGAAAACCCATTTTCTAAATGAGTGTATTTATTTAATTGCATGATCACATCATCAATTAAATATCAATTGGTGTTTGCTAAGCTTGTTATTTGGTATGACCCTACTTGGATCATAACATACTAACCACATCAATGTTCTATGTGCCTTGGGCATAAAGAATCTAACAAAACTACGCAAATATAACAAAAATTCATAGAAGTTTAATTGATAGATGCAAAGGATTACAATATACAATATAAGAGAATCCTAAGTATTCTTTAAACGTCTACCTGCACAAAAATACATATAAACCTATTTACACTAAACGAAGAAACTAAGGAACATATATTTATAAATAAGTCCCTACACTATGACAAAAACAAATCTAAACACTAAATGCTAATATTCAAGGACTCCAAGAATACTCCCCTTAAGATTTGCATATGGTCTTCAGTCAAAATAGTCTTCTGTCTCCCTTTTCATCTTGAACATTGGCTTTTTCTTGTACAACTCTGGTTCTCGTAAAGCTTTCTTTATGAAAGATTTAAACTTTCCTGTCAAAATCCCTTGCTCGGGTTTAGATTCATTTGTTTTGAGATCCATAGCATCCATCATGAGGAGAGTTTCCTTTGATAGACTTGCTATATCTTGCATAAAACTCAAATGAATTTGATTGTTCTTTTACATACATATATACATATACATATTGCAAGATTGGTTTTTATACTCAATACAAGTATTGTTCTTTCAAACTCACTAAGTAACACTCGGGTTTATGATGAATCATTATCCTTCTAAGATTTGATGATAATATACTAAGTAAATCAAAGTAAACACAAGAGAAAAATTTTCGAGATACTTGAATATATTACTTCTTAACTTAAAGTTTTACATGAGTTGCAATGAGAAACTATGTATACTACTACCTATAGTTGGATATACGTTGATACCAGCTGGAAACCTTAGACTAAAGCAAATACTACAAGGCTAAAGTTAAGTTATCTTAGATAAAGTATTTTCTAAGATATGGTAGTTATTACATGTCCATGACTTACCTTTTGTCACCAACCAAAGTTGGCAACTGTACTAACTAATAAGGTGTGAACAGTGGAATAAAGTCAACTGCATGGACGTGGGAAGTGCATTGCAGTATCTCAGAGATTTGTAGCGGAGTGTCAGAGAGACCATACTTATGTCTACTAGTTCATAGTAGCTACTTTCGAAGGTTAACTGGCTTCAAAACCACTTGTTCTCCTGAAGCCACTTATGTTTTGGAAGTGGCTACTTCTTCCGAGGCTTCCTTGGGACTTCATACTTCGGAAGTTCCTACCACCTGGAATCCAGCTGAGATGAATACATCCTTTTGCTTTGGGTCAATCTTCAGCTTAGATTCAGCCACTTTCTTGGCAGTTTTTGTAGCTGCCCTAGCTTGACTTCTTCTTGCTTTGGTGGTTATGGGTTGATTATCACTTGTAAGAGGGGTTTAGTTTACCTGATTCTTCCCTATGATGGTCTCCAAAGTTGAATCACTCTTTGACTCATGGGAAGGTGGGTCAGCAGTTGGAACCTCTTGCTCTTTAGTATCACATCTTGGTTTTCTAATAGACTCATAAGAGTGTGGAGGACCAATTTCATTAGTTCCCAACCCACCTTTGTTTTGATAACAAAGTTTGGAGTGAGAGGATGATGCAAGAATGGCTTGGAAGTTTTTCTTTGAAATAACATGCTTGCTAGCTTGAGCTCAGCTGTGATAAGCTGGCCTTGAACCTCAGACAATTTAGATATTAAATCCTTGATTTGAGTCTTGTAGTTTGTATGTTCACATGGACACAGTCTTGTAGTTAGTTTTAGCCCTTTAAAATAAGTTTATAAGAGATATATAGACTCAATATCAGATTTAGTTTCCATATTGTAGTCCCGATATAACTTAACCTTAGATATACAAGAGTATAGAGATGTTCATATTCCTTTGAGTTGTTTGTTCTAGCCATGAGTGCTTGAGTAGTGGTGACATCTTGCACCATAAAGCTCCAATCAACTTCTTGACCTACAGCTACTGTTTCAGTTGACTTCCCAATGGCTTTAGGTGTAGAGGAATGTAAGGAGGCTTGTGAGGTTCCCGAATTTGACTTGGGAACCTTACTTTCCCTTGCAAAGTGACCAAGTTCGTTATAGTTGTAACATTTGCCTTCGTTTTGTCAAACCCAAACTTGTTGCTAGTTGGGTTTTAAGGGAACTGCCTTCCACTTCATTTGAAGAACTTCTTTGCTCGGTAGGTCAGCAAAGCCATTTGTTGGACTATGTTCAAATACTCTACATCATCTGGACTTGAAAGGACCCGTTCCCGGGATGCTCACAGCTGGTCAACCATCACACATAAACATATATTTACATTATCTTTAATAAAACATTGCAGCGGAAACATTTAAACAACCATTTCATTTCATTATAATTGCTTTTGCAAAATAATACATCGATGACTGATTACAAAATAACTTGTTGCTTATATTGCAAAAACATTATACAAAAAGAGTGCCATCATAAAATGAGCCAAGTAGTCGCCCCGTGCCATCCTCAACAACCATCACCTGCCAACTAGAAACACATAAAAGTCAGCGTTGCTAAGTGAGCTCTAGTTTTAAATGAAATATACTTTACTTTCTTCAAAACCATTCTATACTTTCATACATGATCGCACATCATACGTACACATAGATAATATCATTATTATCTTTGTCAATCATTCGTTAACTTTCTTTCATTTATCGTACATCATTATCATTCACTCTCATTCATTTTCATTCATAAACTTCCTTACTTACCTTTTGTACATTCATTACTTGCGATGACATGTATAGTACCCCGGACATTATGCACGAAGCTGGTTACTAGGCCTGAGGTCTATCAAAGACCTTGAACATTATGCACGAAGCTGACTCGAGTACCTAGGGCAAGTACACTCATTACTATCTTTTATCTTTCATTCTGGATCAATGCCATACTCTATACCCTGAACATTGTGCATGAAGCTGGTTACTGGGCCTGAAGTCTTTTATAGACCTTGAACATTATGCACGAAGCTGACTCTAGTACTTAGGGCAAGCGGAAAAGATCTCATACGTATGGTCAATCACAAAGATTAGACCTTAGTGTGCATCCATCTGGGATAGCTAACCCACACACAGTTGAGCTAACACCTTTCATTGGGTGTGAACCTCCATACTTTGCTTGCAAGACTTTCTTACTTTCATTCATTCATTAATGCACACATTCTTTCTTTACGTTATATTTTCATTATCTTTCGCATTACGTTACATAATACTTTTCATTTCATTCATAAATATTCAACGTAAAGCCATGGAAAATAAACATACAAAACAAGGAACATAAAGATAACCATAGAAAACATCACCATACAAGGCACCATCATTCATGACATAACAATCATCATACATGCAATAACATACCTTATACATCATCAAAAGCCAACTTACTTTATCCCATGGAACATCCCAAGTCAAGGCCTACATTTTCTATTTTCTCTATAAATTCATAAAATAATCTAAGTCTTAGGCACATGGGCACTATGCAGGCACATCGCCTTTCAGGCGCATGGGAAGTTCTGGGCGCATGGGCACTATTGGGGCGCATGGGCAACACTTAGTCATTCTAGGCAAATTCTAGACGCATGGGCACTATGTAGGCGCATGAGTGCCTAGGACCAAAGGCTGCCTAGGTGTCTGAACACTTAGCCAAATTTCAGCCTTTTCCTGGCGCATGGCTACTATTTGGGCGCATGGGGTTTTGGGTGCATGGGAACACATAAACTGTTTATACCGTTAGGCGCATGGACCACTATTTAGGTGCATGGGCAGTCTAAATCACACTTAAATAACTAAATTCAGTCCCTAATCATCTTTTGACATATTCTAAGCTTTATACATTCTAAGCCATTGAAACACATTCGTAATGTCATCATAACCATAAACACACCCAAATCAAACCCCACCCGCAAACCACATTCACACACATTCGTACGGGTGAAGAACCCGTATTTATAAAAAGTTTCATACATGTATTTCCAGCCCTAAATTTTGTTAAACAAGTAAAAAGGGGGTTCTAGAACTCACCTTAGCAGCCTCTTGGGTATGACTTCCTTCAAAACCCATTTGCTACTAGCTCAACACCTAAAACCCACCAAAGCGAACACAAATGAACACACAACACATATAAGCATACAATCAAGGTTAAGGCCAGTTAATAACACTAAAAACCCATGAATTCTTACCTTGAATTCAGGATTCCTTCTTCTTGTTCTTCAGAAACCCAAAAACTTTCTGCTTCTCTCTCTAAAAGAACCCGATGACAAGTGAAGTGTGAGACAAAAGGGCGACCATACCACCTTTATTCATCAACTTTCAAATCATTGTCCTTTTGGACACTTTTTACCGCTCAACTTGGGTTTTATAGCTTTTTTCTCTTTTCCTTCACTTCTATTCTTTTTTTCATAACTTTTAAAATAACTGGGTGTTACAAGTCCACCCCCTTTATATAAGTTTCATCCCCGAAACCTATTATTCCTCAAAAAAATATGGGTAATGTTGTCTTATTTCCTTTTCGGTATCCCACATAGACTGAGATCCCTTGCTGTGTTCAACTGTACATGCACAAGAGGAACTACTTTATTTCTTAATCTTTTCTCCACCACTACAGCCTTCCCTTTGCACTTATGATCCTTTGGCATGATAGGAGTGTTGGTACTATACTCCTTTCCTGAATCAGAAGTGCCTACCACATGGAAGTCAGCTGAAATGAAAACATCCTTTTGCTTTGGGTCAATCTTCAGCTTAGATTCAGCTACTTTCTTGGCAGTTCTTCTAGCTGCCTTTGCCCAGTTTCTTCTAGATTTGGTGGATAAGGGTTGATCATCACAAGTAGAAATTTGTTGATTTACTTGTTCCTTCCCTGTGGTGGTCTCTATTATTGCATAATTATTCATCTCAAGTGAAGATGGTCAGTAGATGGGACCTCTTGCTCTTTAGTACCACACCTTGGTTGTCTAATAGACTCATAAGAGTATGGTGGAGTAATCTCATTGGTCCCCAACCCACTTTTATTTTGATAACAAATTTTGAAGTGGGAGGATGATGCAAGAATGGCTTGGAAGTTTTGCTCAGAAGTAGCATGCTTCCTTGCTTGAGCCTCAACTATTACTTGCTTGGCTTCAGCCTTAGTTAACTTGGTTATTAAATCCTTGATTTGAGTCCTGTAATTTGGGTGCTTATGTTTTAAAGAAGCTTCAGGCTTCTTAAAATAAGCTTTTAAGATGTTTAAGGACTCAATATCTGATTTAGTTACCATGTTATAGTCCTAGTACATTTTAACCTTAGCAATACAGGTTGGAGTATAGAGATGATCATATACCTTGGGGTCTCAGGGAATGTGATGTAAGGCCCAAAAGAGTTGGATGGCTGCTTTGAGTAAGATAGGTACTACTGATGTTAAGGGGGTCTTGAGCCTTCAGCAACCATAAGAGCATTGCTAGCAAAAAGGCGTGAAGGTCTGCTTCTTTGATGACCACTCTTGTTTTCCATCTCTACACGGTGTCCATCTAGAATACCATATAGCTCAGTCATTGTGAGTGTGTTGAAGTTCTTTGTTCTCTTGATGGAAACACAATAGAACATCCACTTATTAGGAAGTGCACTCATGAATTTCCTTGAGAGATCTCTTAATTCAGGAGCTATTCCCACAAACTTAAGGGAAGAGATAAGATCCATGTACCTAAAGTATTGCTGATGTAAGGTCTCTCCAACAATATGAGTAAAGTTCTGAAATTGTTGCTTCAGGGAATCTTTCTTTGAATAATTGGAGTTGGAGTATATCAGGGTTAAGCATGAAACAGTCCTTTAGCTGTCATGCAATTCTCAAACCCCACCATGATGGAGTTGGGAATTGCTGTCATTAGAACTGTCATTGCTTTTTCATCAATGTCTATCCGCTTGAGGTCTTCGTTAAAGTAGTCCTCCACTACCTTCTCTATCATGGCACCACCACCAGCAGGTGAAGCCACCTTTTGCTTGTAGGGACCGTGGGCAATGTATTTCCACATGCGGCTATCTTGATATATGGAGAACCCTTCTATACGTCTGCTCCATTGTCTAACGTTCTCTGGGTGATGATGGGTGCTTTAGTCATTGTCCCCATTTCACATTCAGATTTCTGGTTAAGGGCAATGTTTTGAGTGTAGTAAAAGAGTGAGTGAAAAAAAGGTTGATTAGGATGGTTAGTTCACACAATCAAGAGCCTAAGAAGTTCTGATACCAATTGCAAGATCAGATTTTATACTTAACACTCAAACTCACTAGCAAACACTCAAGAAGTAGAGTTCTTCTAAGAGTTGATTATAATATAGTAAGTAACACAAGGAAAACACAAGAGAATGATTTTCAAGATACTTGTATATATTACTTCTTAACTCAAAGTTTACAAGACTCTTACAAGCTTACTACAAGAGTTACAATGAGAAACTATATATACTACTATCTACAGCCGAATATACTTTGATACCAGTTGGGATCCTCTAACTAAAGCAGATATTACAAAGCTATAGTTTATGGTATCTTAGATAATGCCTTATATAAGATATAGTAGTCATGACATGTCCACGACTTACCTTTTGTCACCAACTAAAGTTGGCAACTTGTACTAACATATATATAAAGGTGAACAGTGGAATAAAGTATGGTCAACTACATCGCCTTTTCGGAAAACGCCATGAAGTATCAGAGCTCTGTAACGGAGTGTCGAAGACCATACTTATGTCCACTGGTTCATAGTAGCGTCTTCCAAAGTTTAATTAGCTTTGGGAGAACAAGTTCTTTCGAAGCATTTTTATGCTTCAGAAGAGGCTGCTTCTTCTGTGGCTTGGGGACTTCTACTTCAGAAGTCATTGTCTTTGAATTATTCTAAGTCTTGAAGTTTGGAAGGGAAGAGTTTGTGTTCGGAAGTTGGAGATTTTCATTTCGAAGGTGATTCTGCACTTTGTCTTCGGAAAAACTCCATATCCTTCGAAAGTTCCATATTTAGCTTCATAAGTCCTTTACAAGTTGTACCAAAAAATAATCTAAGTGTTTGGTTTTGGTTGCACCACCCTTCTTTTGATCCAACATCTCCCTCGTACCCCATATGCTCAAAGGAATAATTGACAACCTACTTTGGGAAGAACAACTTACCTTCTTCATCATCCAACTAAAGATGATTGTTGATGATGGCCAGAGTTATAAAGATTGTCCTCCCCTACACTGTGGCAAATAGTGCCTTCTTCCCATCCATAATGACCTCTTGGCAGGTCTTCCAAAATTCAAGCAACTAATCCTCACGGAGAGCAGTATCAATGGCAAGAGAGGTGAAGTAGTTTGACAGAGCCAGAAAATAGCAAACCTCTCAAAAAATATCATCTTTCTCAGAGTTCAACAGAGCAGTCTGGTTGTGTTGCCTGTGAAATGGAGAAATCAAGGTTGTTTTGGAGATTTAGCTTTAACATTTTGAGAAGCTTAAGGGTGAATGAAGATGAAGAACATATGCAGTTTGGGAGAATTTAGGTTAGAGAAATAGTGCAAATAAAGAAGATAATGAAAGAGGGTTTATATGTGAAAAGTATCTGAGGCAAAGTTAATGAAATAGGATAAAGTTTGAAATCCAGAAGTCGGTCTCACCTCTAAAAAGTTGTTTTCTTTTGCCCAAAAAGTAGTTTTCTTGGAAGTTGAGAAATCTTCCGAAGGTTATTTTGCTTCGGAAGTTCATGAAGAAAAGCTTCCAAAGGCAAATTGACTTCGGAAGATATTTCAAAGATTTTTGAAAATTTTGCTTTGGAAGAGATTTAGAACACAGACTGTTTATTCTATGAAGAATAAAAGCTTCCGAATGGAAATTGCTTTCGGAAGAAAATTGTTCTTATAAAACATACAAGTATTTAAGTTGATTTTAAGCTTCGGAAGATATTTCAGAAATTCTTCTGAAGGTAAAACTACTTAAGTAAATATATGTTTGCTAAGTCATAAGTTTTTTTCGAATGTAATTTAAATCTTCCGAAGGATAAAGAGATAAAAAATTTCCAAAATCTAAGGAATGACATTTAAAAAGATTTTACTTCCAATAAGAACAAGAGCTTATGAAGGTTATATAATAGACAACTTAGGACATTCAGGTTTTAGAAATAAAATGATTGAGTTTTAAGAAAAGCTACTCAAAGTTAATCATCCCAATAGCTAATACAAGATATTTGAATCTGTGTTCATCAAAAGCTTTGGTGAACAGATCACATATTGTTTATTTGTATTAACTTTGACTAGTTTGATTAATACCTTTTCAAAGTTATCTCTAATCATATGATACCTGATATTGACGTGGTTTGTCCTTGAGTTCTACACAGGATTTTCCATGATTAAGATAGCACTGTTGTTTTCTATGTGGATGGGAGTCTCCTTGAAGTTGAATCCATAGTGCAGCATCTGCTTTTGAATCCAAAGCACTTGAGCATAGCAGCTTGTAGCGGCAATGTATTCAGCCTCAGTAGTTGATGCAGATACACAAGATTTTTTCTTATATTGCCAAGAGACTATCCTTCCACCAAAGAAATTGACATCCCCCTAATGTAGACTTTGCAGTCATGTTGCAACCACTATAGTCACTATGTGTATAGGCATACAGATTGAAGTCAGTGTTCTTTGGATACCAAAGAACAAGTAATACAACACCTTTGAGATATCTTAATATTCTTTTGACACTGATTAGGTGTGACATCTTGGGTTTGGCTTGATGTCTTGCATAAATACATGTACCAAACATGATATCAAGCCTGCTAGCTATAAGGATATAAGAGACCCAATCATTACCCTGAAGAGATGCTCATCAACATACTCCTCCTCAAGATCAGGTCCAAGGGAGTGGTTTCTGGCTAGGGTGTCTTAGCAACCTTACAATCAATCATGTTGAATATTTTAAGTATGTCTTGAAAATACTTTGACTGACTTATGAAGATGCCATTTTCTACTTGCTTCACTTGAATTCCAAGAAAGAAATTGACTTCCCCCATGGCACTCATTTCAAACTTGTCTTTCATCAGCTTTTCAAAGTCTTTGCAGTGCTTTGAATTAGTTGACCCAAAGATAATGTGATCCACATGTACTTGAACTAGCATAATGTAATTTCCTGTTCCTTTGATGAAGAGAGTTCCATCAATAGAACCCTTCTTGTAGCCATGCTCACAAAGATACTATGATAGGGTCTCATACCACTTTATTGGTGCTTGGTGCAGCCCATAAAGAGCCTTATCAAGCTTGTAGACATAATCAGGATAATCAGGATCTACAAACCCAGGTGGTTATTTGACACACACCTCTTCATCAATCACTCCATAAAGAAAAGCACACTTGACATCAAGCTGGTAAACCTTGAAGTTCTTGGATGCAACAAAGGCTAAAAATATGCTGACAGCTTCAAGTCTTGCCACAGGAGCAAAGACATTTGTGTAGTCAATTCCTTCTTCTTGGGTATACCCTTGAACAACTAATCTAGCCTTGTTCTTGATGACAAGTTCTCTATCATCCTTCTTATTTCTGAACACCCGTTTGGTTCCTGTAGTAGTCTTCCCATGAGGAAGAGGACATAGGTTCCAAATCTTCTGCCTTTTGAATTGAAGAAGCTCCTCTTGCATAGCTTCAACCCAACTTCCATCCTTTAGATCCTCATCAATTTTCTTTGCCTCTATCTGGGACAAGAAACAAGAGTGAAAACAAACAATGCATCATAGGTTTGTCCTCTTGTTCTTACCCATGTATCAACATGTCCAATGATGTTTGTGGAAGGGTGAGACTTGCGGATCCTTAGCTGAGGAATCACAACAAGTTGCTTAGACGGATCTAAATTAGAGAAATTCAAATCTGGAAATAAGGATTCACTCTCCATATTAGCACACTTATCAAGATTAACTTGATCCAACAAGTGTGTAACATCATTGATGTTATCATCAATGGAGTGGTTATCAACATCAAAATATTCCCGATCACTATCACCACCACCATGCTCTCCAAAATTTGAAGCTCCTTCTCTGAGTTGTGTGCCTCTAAACTGGAAATAGAAGGCTTTCTAGAAGCACTAGCAGGATTTGTCATTGATGTGCTAGTAAAAGCATCATTTGTAGGATTTGTTACCATTGGAGCTGAAGATGTGTAGCTTTAAGGTTTTCTTAGCTCAAATCTTGGATCATGATCACCTATAGGTAATATATCTGCAGAACCTGAAACATTCTCACAAGATTTGTTAAAATAGTTGGTAACTAAATCAAGATCAAATAGTAAATCAGGACCAAAACCTTTCACACTAGGAGTGTGCTATTGAAAGTCACATTGGGTGGCTCTTTAACTATTCTAGTTCTAAGATTGTATACTCTATAAGCCTTAGCTTGGGAAGAGTATCAAATAAAGTGTCCACCATCTAATTTCTCAGCAAACTTGGCAATTGATCTTTGGTATTCAAGATGGTAGAAGGACATCCAAATGACGTGAGAAAACCAATAAAAGTTTCCTCTTGTGCGAGAGTTCATAAGGAGTTTTACCATGAGTCTTAACCACTAAAGCTCTATTTTGCACATAGCAGGCAACATTGACTACCTCAGCTCGAAAGGTGATGGGTAGTTTAGAGTCAGAGAGCATAGTTCTTGTAGCTTAAATAAATGTCTTGTTTCTCCTCTCAGCAACATCATTTTGCTGAGGAGTCCTAGAAGCACTATATTGTCTTGTAATACACTATTCATCACAAATTCTATCAATGCTTTGGTTCTTGAATTCAGTTCCTTGATCACATCTTATGGTTTTGACCTTGTGACCATATTGATTCTTAATCTTTAAGATGAAATTCTTCAGAATCTCAGGAGTCTCATCCTTAGTTTTAAGGAAGAAGACCCATGTGAACCTTGTAAAGTCATCTATGATCACTAAATAGTAAGAGGCACTTCCTAGTTCATTATACTGGTGGGGCCAAAGGGATCCATATGTTACAAGTGTAGGGGAGTAGTGATGGAGTTTCTTTCCTTTGGCTTGTGAGATACTTTATGTTGCTTCCCTTTCAGGCATGCCATACAATGATCATCACTTGTAAACTCTTTCTTTGCCATTCTAGATACCAAATCATTCTTAATAAGTTTATTCTTGTTCTTAAAGTTTACATGGCACATTTTTTTAAGCCAGAGGAAAGATTCATTACTATTTGATTTAGAAAGAAAGCATGAAACTTCTCGTGAGGGAGATGTTTCTTGTAAATCCATCGTGTACATGTTCGCTCTCCTTGGGTCTCTAGGAAGAATATGCACATGATGAATGACCACCCCAGGCTTGAGAACAATGCACTCATGCTTAGTAAAGAGCATGTTGTGACTCTGATCACAAAATTGGGATACACTCGGAAGACTGCACCCAAGCTCCTTGACAAAACTTACCTTTTCAATGCTGAGCTTACTATTTGTGACCTTGCCCCTTCCTGTAATGTAACCTCGTGCATCCCCTCCAAAAGCATCTGGTCCTCCATTAATTCTTTCAAACTTTTGGAGTAGTGACCTATTGCCTTTCATGTGCCTGGAACAGCCACTGTCAATGATCCATATATTTTTGTTTGTCTTGAGTTGTTCCCGCAGAAAAAAGATTGGTAGTTATGTTTGGAAACAGAAGCCTCATTGGTCTTGGGCTCATCAAAAGAAGTTGAAGACAATGCAACAATAATTGATCCTATAGTCATGCTAGAGAGGTCATTTGCTGAAGTTAATGAAGAACTCTCAGCCACTTGGTCTTTCTTGACGTCAACACCACCTTTGGAAGCTTAGACTTGACCCTCAATACTTTGGACGGTTTGTTGACTTCGAGAGTTTTGATGAATGGGCCTTCGGAAGATATTGCTTTTACTACAACAAGCTTGAGTACTTCAGAAGTATTCCTTCCTTCTGAGACCAAAGTTTCTTCCGAAGGCAAGTTTCCACTTCTCTTCTTATTCATTTTGGAGCTTCCAACGGAAAGAGATTTTCATTCCAAAACTTGCTTCTTCTTCTCCAGACTCTTAGAAGTTTCTTTCTTTGTAATGTGAAGAGTACTCTTTGGATTGTAAACACAATCCTTAGCAAAGTTATAGGTATTCCCACACATAACATAGTCCATTTTCTTCCTTCTAGGAGTATTCTTTTCAGAACAAGGCTGAACTTGATCACTTTCACTCTCCATCTTCATCTTCTCAGATGATGTGGCAATTCTTGTGGGGTTAGAACTACCTTTGGAGCTTGATGGTTCATATTGTATAGCAGTGTTGCACAACTTATCGGCCTTCTTCTTGATGATGGGATGATTTGGACATGAACTAGAACTCTTGTTGTTGGAATTCAAGTTAGTGTCTTCAACTTTAACCACTTCAAATCCTGTAGAAATAAAGACTTGTTTTTGTGCAGAGTTGAAGGTGCCTTGATCTCTTGAGCCTTCTTTGCCTTTCTCTTGCTCTTTCTCATCAATGTTAGACCCTAAAAGGATCATACATGCCGATTCAATTGGTGAGTTGATGGTTGGTCTGCTGGTAATCCCACAAATCCAAGTATTAATGCGAATGATGAATATGCATAGAAGACAAGTCTTGGCTAACCGCAGTTGTATATGCGGAAGACATAGAACAAATGTTGACAAGTATTTCTTCTTCCGCATTAACAAATACGGATAGCCTAAAAGAAATGCTGACAAGTTTTGCACATCCTCATTAACTAATGTGGATGTCTGACAACAAATACGCATGTGCCTGTTCTTTCGCATTTGTCAACGCGGATGACTAAACACTAATGCTGAAGACAAAAGAAGAAATTCTGATCAAGATCAACTCATCCGCATTAGTCAATACAGATGAACAAAAGAAATATGGATGAAAACTTAGACTTGTTCTGATGTATAGGTCAGGGGTAGTTTAGTTATTTTGTAAAAAGAATCTTGTCAACCTATAAATAGAAAGTATGTGAGGTGACTGTTGATAGACAATAAGAATATTTTTGTTTAGTCATATGTTATCAAGGTGTATTGTTACTGTTTAATGCTCAAACCCTATCACTCATTGTATTCAATCACCTTCATTGATACAAAGTACATTTATGAGTATTTCTTGTATTTAATGTTTATTGATTGTTTGATTCCGCCATATAATCATTAACTCAATCATCATTTTCAATCCTTGTGAGAATATCAATCTCACAACCCAGTCAATTGGTATCAGAGCTTTGGCTCTTGGTTCTTTTTCAGATCTGCCTAGATCTAAACAGAACTCAATTGATCTGGTGATTGAGTTTCTAATTGAGTGTTCTACTACCTTTACTTAGTAAACTGCAGAAATCTCTTCAGCTATCACCGTTCATTTGAACTGAAATTCAAGAACAAACCCGTGAACAGTTATTACAATAGAAATATATAAACAGCTTCACATCTAGTTACACATAAAATTATTTGGACTATTTGGACTAAGTTAAAACTTAACAATCAAACTAAGTATTATTCCGCAAGGTTAAACAACAACTAGTTTAAATGAATTCACATAGTTTCTCTCAACTTGGCCATACTCCAAAACCACCCATGCTTAAATAAAAATCAGAGTTTAGGAAATGGAAAATTACATTCATGAACTATATCACAGGTGTAGATCCGGACTACTGGATTTTAATATGCAAAGGCCCTCACATACCGGTAACTCTTTCCGCTGATCAAACTGCAATGTACAAAACCACACAAATTCGTATTGAGGATCTCACACTTGATGATGATGACTACAAAAAGAGAAAAGTTGATCTCAAAGCTTATTTTATACTCACTCAAGCACTGAAAATGGATGTGCTAAAAAGATTAGAAAAGTATGGAACTGCTAAGCCATTTGGGATGCACTACTGATAATGTGTGAAGGAAATAGTAAAGTTGTTGAATTAACAAGAATAAACTTGTAATCAATATGAAACCTTTAATCACTCCAAGGGAGAGTCAATATCTAAACAACTATACAGATTTGTGCAGTTGGTTAATGACATAGAGATCATGGGGGTAACTTATAAAGTTAAAGAGCTACACAAGAAGATGCTTCACAGTCTTCCAGAAAGTTGGAAACAAAATGTGACAATTCTGAAAAACACTCTTGATCTAGAGAGTACCGCCTTGGATATCATGATTGCCAAGATAGAAGCTCTGGAACTTGACAAGAGAAGCAGAAATCTTGGTGGACCCAAAGTTATTGAAGCTTACAAATTCCCTATAGATACCCACTCTGTAGAAAATACTTTCATTACTGAGGATGATGATTTTCTTTCCTTAAGAGATCAAGTGAAGACAACAGATTTCATTACACCTCTATCAACTAACCAGCCATCAACATCATCACAACCAATAGGGTTCTCTGCAACTCCCTCAACTACTCCTGATGATGCAAGACCAGAAGAGCAAAAGGCAACATACAATGCCTATGTTGCTAGCTTTGAGGCTTATCTGGGTGGCAGACTCACTTCTACTTTTCTAATCCAAGAAGACTTGGAAGAAATGGATCCTGATGATATGGAAGAAATGGATTTGTAGTAGAAAATGGCTATGATTGCAATGAGAGAAAAGAAGTTTTTTTTAAAAGAAGAAAGCTTAGCCTTGTTGAAAATACCAAACTTGGATATGATAAATCCAAGGTGAAGTGCTTCAACTTTGGCATGACTGGCCACTTTTATAGAGAATGTAATGCTCCTAGAAGAAACAACAATTTCCAAAGGAATTCTTAAATTCAGTCATCTCCACAACCAAGCACAAACATTCACTCCAATAATCACCAACAACAGTATCATTATCAACAACAACAACAACAATCGTATCACAATCAACCACAACTGACTAATTAAAGCTCATGGAAGCAGTCAATCATCTTCAAATGCTGTTGTTATCAAGAAATATAGGGTATGTGCTTGGAGCCTGTATGTAGAGGAAGTAAAGCCTCAATTCCAGAATCATGCGCTCATGGGTCACATCAATGATGGTCAATCTCCCATGCCATCTGAGGTAAAATCTAACCTTTGTAGTTGCATTACCAAACTGCAAGGTTATCGAGAGCACAATCATAAACTGGCTAAAAAAATAAAAGAAGAAAAGGTCAACTCAGAGATGCTTAAAAAAGAAATTAAAGGCTTTGAAATCAAAATTAAATCTCTCATCTCTGATATTGAAAAATTGCATGGTGAGAAGTACACTCTTGCAGCTGAGAATGAGCAACTAACTGAAAAGTTAGCTTAATCAAAAGCTAAACAAAGACTTAGTGAAGTGAAACTTGAAAAGTTTCTATTGTCTTCAGTCAAGCTGCAAGAGATGCTTGACTCATAAAAGGATCCCAAGGATATGTCTGGGATGGGTATAACTCTTGTCCTCCACCCTACAATGACAACTACACTATCATGCCTAATTTGTTACACTCAAAGAGCAAATTGAACCTAATACTATTGAACCATAAAAATAGTAAAACAAGTCATAAATCCATAAAACAAACCAAATGTTTACCTTGAAAGAAATGATGAGAAAATCAAATTAGGTCACCCAATTAAAATCAAGGAGTGTTCAGACAAGACAGTGAATGTCATTAAACCAAAAAGCCTAATCAAGGCCATTGTCCCCATTGTGAAATTTATACCTTCTATTTCAAAAGGAAAGAAGAAAATTGTGAAGTCCGTGGAACCTTCTACTGAAAGCAGTTCTGATAATGAGATTAAATCTCCAAAAAATTCAAGCAATTCAGGCAAGGTTTCACTGCAAAAGAAACACAAGAGCTGACTGATTTCAAAAATGAAAATTCAGTCAGACCCCCAATCATCAAAATCAAGAAAAGTAGTAGGTTTTGACATATGCAATAAGGAGCATGTTGATCAGTTTGAGCAAGAAGTAAAGAATGGGTTGTGGAAACGAAAATAGTCTAAAACAGTCAACAAAGTAGTGTTATGAAGCAAACTACTAAAAAGGCTGATTTTGATTCCTCCTTTAAACCAAAGATTGTGACTCAGTTGAGAACGGGTAAATCAACTATGTCTGCTAAAGCGAAATTAGATTCAAGAAAGAAACATATGTATTGTGACATATGTGACATGTTTAATCACAATATAGAAGAGTGCTTTTTTAATCACTAGTGCTCTATCTGTGACATGAACAATCATTCTACCTAAAAACTACTATTTTAATAAAAAAAGTTCAGCCTGAGATATGAACATTCGCAATACATCTGATTGTTCCTTCAATCAAAAGGGATTGAAAATTCTTCAAAATAAACCCATCTCAACAACATCATCTGTAAAACCCACTGTCAGAAGTCATTTTCATGACAATCAATCTAGGATGTGTAGATCAAATAATGACAGGAGTAACATGAAAGAATTGTGGAATAGTCAAGAAACAAACATCACAACATCAAGCAAACGTCTCATCTTCCTAAACCAAAAATAATATTTGATATAAAAAATGGTTCAAAATTCTTCAAAGAAATAGGAATCAAAGGTTTCATTACTCCTCTGACTCTTTAGTTGATGTTGATGAGATGACACAATCAAAATATCATCAGAAATCTCCTAGGTCACCTCCCTCTATATCATAATTTAGAGGAAACATCAAGAGGTCACCATCATGGATAGAAATAAGAAACGCAAGACCATTATGCCTTGGGTTCCACATTTTAATTAGATCTTCTGTGCTTGCAGGGTTATCCTTATAGGTCCAATAGCTTATGGTACATGGATTGTGGATGCTCCCGACACATTACTGGAGATCATTCCTCCTTCAAGACTTCAAGCATATACAAGAAACTACTATGGCATTCGGAAGAGATTCCCAAGGTGGAAGAATTACTAGTGAAGGATTTGTGACAAATAGGATGCTGAGCTTTGATATAGTGAATTACTGTGAACTACAGAACCTCAACCTACTAAGCGTGTCTCAGATCTGTGACAAGAAATATTCAACTCACTTTACCGACACGCATTGCTACATTCTGAAACCAAGATATCCGATTTCTAAAGAATGGGCTATCCTGAAGACTCCGAGGAAGAATAACACCTATGTCGTAAACCTAAATTCTACAACACCAATAGATGAGACATGTCTTCTGTCTAAAGCATCATCTGATAAGTCTCAGCTTTGGCACATATGTTTGGGGCACATATGTTTGGGGCACACAAACATTAAAAACATGAACAAATTGGCCAAAGGAAATCATGTTGTTAGGGTTCATGGATATTATTGTAATGTTGTTTAATTTGGTTAAATAACATCAAATAATAGGATTGTGTGTATAAGTATATAATTAAACGAGTAATTTCATAACTTATTCTAATTACTTGTTTAACAAATTAAAAGGGAGTTTTTGGGGGGAAACCAAAATAAACACTTGGGTTCGGCCGCCCCTAAAGGATGTTGAATCATTTTTGTTTTAATTAGTGCTCTTGTAACAAAACACACACACTCTCCATCCAGCCCTCTCTCTCTCACATGCAAAATCCACAAGAGGTTTCTCCTTCCCCAATATTGAAGAAATAGAAGCTGAAAATCGTTTCAGCAGCTCTAAGAAATGGAAGCTGAAAATCGTTTTCAGCAGTTTTCTTTGTGCGATTTTGTTGTCAAAACCTAGCAAGATAGGTGCTTGCTTGATGCTTGTGGGTATGGATGCTTGAGGACATCTTTCCTTGATGTTTTGGCTGTTCAACAACATCATCTCTTCACCCAAAATCGTTTTTCTGCAGCTTTACTAAAGGTAGCATGTATGGCTTGTTTTGGGTTGTTATTTCTTGTTGATAGCTAGTTCAAACACATATAAATGATCCTTATGCTCTTGGGTTTGTTGTTGTTATGAAATGAACCTTAATTTTCCGATTACAAATGAACATATTAAGGTTTTATCCGCTGTGTTTTTAATGTTTAAAATTGTTAAACTACTTTGATATGGTCCAACAAACCCAACAAGCATTACCCACGATTGTTTGAGGAATATGAGGTTTCGGGGACGAAACCTATATAAGGGGGGTGGAGTTGTAACACCCGGATATTTAGAGTCAAAGAAAGAAAGAATAAAGTGAAGAATAAGAAAGAAAGATATTTTACCTAAGTTAAGGGGTAAAAAGTGTCAAAAAGGACAAAAGGTTTGGAAAAGTGGGTGTAAAAGGTGATGGCTGCCCATCAGTCTCTCTACACCCACAAAATTGGGATCTTGCTACAGAGAGGAAGAAGAGGAGTTGAAATTCTTGGATTCTGAATAACAAGAGATGAAAAGTTTGAATTCAAGATAAGAATTCATGTGTTTAAGGTGTTCTTGACTGGTTTCATCCTCGGTTGTTTGCTTATGTATGTTGTGTGTGTTGATTGTGTGTTTTTATTTGCTTTCTAGGTGAGAACTTGTAGCAATCGGGCTTTGAAAGAAGTCTTACCCAAAGAGGCTGCTAAGGTTGTTAAGGTTTGATAGAACAAGTTTCATAGTTTAACCATTTAAACTTTGTGTAAACGCAGCGGAAACAAGCTTTTATTACATGGTTTGTAAACTGAAATTTCAGGTTGCATCTAGATTTTAAAGTTACAAACAAACCCAAAAACAAAGGACCTTTTTATGTGAATAAAACTAGCTATGTTCACACAAACAAACATTATGGACAACCATAAAGATGCTGCCATAAACTACCTTTCAGGAGCCAAAAACGAAATGGATGAGGATGATATGGATCAAGAACGAACGACCAAGGCAACAAAAAGAAGGTCCTCTCAAGCTTGCATACCCCAAGCTCTAATACAAACACCTTGATGCTAGGATTGAAGACCAAAAACCGAATGATAGGACTGCTAGAACCTTTTCAGCCGAGAATCCCTTTAACAAAACAGGAAAACCCTTTTTCTTGTGTTGTGGTTTTGCATGTGAGAGAGAGAAGAAGATGGAATGAATCTTTGTACAATTGTTTGTTTCCAAGACACTTAAAACAAAACCAAGAAGTGGTTCACCCAAATGGGGCGGCTGAAACTACTTGGGTTTTGGTTTTCCCCCCATAAAATTAAAACACAATTGACAAGGATTATATAAGTTATTCATATAATTAACATTTTAATTGAATAACTCATACACACTCACTTATTGTTTGAAGTTATTTAAGTAACTTAAATAACATTACAAACAATATCCATAGACAAAATATCCATATAAATTGTTCAATCTCATATGCAACTTATTTAGAAAACCCATTTTTTAAATTGGTGTTTTTATTTAATTGTATGATCATATCATCAATTAAATATTATTTGGTGTTTGCTAAGCTTGTTATTGGGTATGACCCGACTTGGATCATAACGTACTAACCACATCAATGTTCTATGTGTCTTGGGCATAAAGAATTCAACAATCTCCCACTTGCACAAGATTCATAGAAGATTGATGCAAGTAGTAAATACCGCCTAACAATGGTTTACTACCCTTAATACGCATGACTTAAAGCCATTCAATAACATCATCCCCTTCAAGTATCCAACGTGAAATGATTTAGGTGAATCAATCATTTATCCTTTTGTTACAGATGTCATGTTAAATCCAAGGACATAGAATGATCATTCCTTGTTGATTTAACTTAATCAAGCCTTAGACATCTTGCTCTAAACGAATAAGAGGAACAAATTCCATCTTAAATACATACGTTTCTCACAAACACTTTGTGTCACGCCTGAACATGGCCTTACAGGGCAGTGAAGAACTAGCTCAAGGTATAACACTTTGTGAATATCAAAACCCAATATGTATCTCAGGTCAGATGATACCAAATGATATTCGCCTTTACTCAAATTTACTTATGATCAATCTAGAAGATTCCATGTAGTAAAATTTGACATGCGGGTCAGTCCAATATTTGTATCCCACAAATATCTTGAACTTTGACAGCAACCAATTGCTCTATATTCATTCCTTATGAATATCCACCAATCCAAATTCATAATAATCTTACCATCATACTTGCTCCCACAAGTATGAACGATCACAAACATTTAGAGTAAACAATTTACCCATGGATTAAACATGCTAAATTGGAACATTTATTGAAATATTATAACCAAATAATTTTATTCAAGTAGTAAGATAGTTCCAAATATTCAAATACGAAATCATTGTGATCAAATCCAATCACTAGAATATCTAAGTCCCATAGCACATGTATGACCTTCATGCTTTGCCTTTTCTAGGAGCTTCGTAAGAGGATCCGTAATATTTTGATCTGTCTGAACTTTGCGAATACATATCTTTCCTTTCTCAACTTCATCCCGTGTGTAGTTGAATCTCCGCTCAATGTGCCTAGTCTTTTGATGATCACGAGGTTCCTTGATTTGAGTAATCGCACCCTCGTTATCACAAAAGATCTCTAGGGGGTCTTGAATGGAAGGGACAACCCCTAGTCGGCAATGAATTTCTTCAACCATGCAGCTTCTTGAGCTGCCAATGAGGCGGCAACGTATTCTGATTCTATAGTTGATAAAGCCACCAGATCCTATTTAGAGCTCTTCCAAGAGACGGCTCCTCCATTCAGAATGAAAATGTATCCAGATTGTGATCGTGAATCATCACGATCGGTTTGGAAACTCGCATCCGTGTAACCTTTTACAATGAGTTCCTCATCACCAGATCCATAGATTAGAAACATATCTTTAGTCCTCCTTAGGTACTTAAGTATGTTCTTAACATCCATCCAATGACTGCTTCCAGGATTTTGCTGGTAACGGCTTGTCATGCTTAAGGCGCATGAAACGTTCGGCCGAGTGCATTTCATTGCATACATGATGGATCCAATAGCAGATGCGTATGGGATTCCCTTCATTTTATCTTGCTCATCCTTTGAGCTTGGACATTGAGTCGTACTCAATACCGTTCCTCTTTGAATACGCACCGTACCTTTCTTAGAGTTCTCCATCTTGAACCTTTTCAAGATCTTATCAATGTATGCACTTTGATTTAAACCAATCAACCGCCTTGATCTATCCCTATAGATATTTATTCCTAGAATATAGGTGGCCTCACCAAGATCCTTGATGGAAAAACAACTTCCAAGCCAGGTCTTTACACCCTCCAAGGATGGAATGTCATTTCCAAATAGTAGTATGTCATCAACATACAATACTAGGAAAGTGATGATGCTCTCACTATCTTTCTTAAATACACAAGCTTCATCAGCATTCTTGATGAATCCAAATTTAGTTACTTCTTCATCAAAACGGTGATTCCAAGTTCTTGATGCTTGTTTCAATCCATAGATTGATTTTTTTAACTGCATACTTTGTTAGGATGTTTTGGATCGACAAAACCTTCAGGTTGAACCATATAGACATCTTCCTCAAGATATCCATTTAGGAAAGCCGTTTTGACATCCATTTTCCAAATCTCATAATCATAATGAGCAGCTATGGCAAATAATATCCTAATAGACGTTAGCATTGCAACACGTGAGAAAGTTTTATCATAATCAACCCCTTGAGTTTGAGTGAAACCCTTTGCTACAAGTCTTGCTTTATAAGTATCCAGGTTTCCATGCATATCGGTTTTCCTTTTGAAAACCCACTTACATCCAATTACTTTGGGGTTAAGAGGTGGTGTAACCAAGTCCCATACTTAATTGTCATACATGGATTGCATCTCAACATTCATGGCTTCAAGCCATTTGTCACAATCTGAATTGGACAATGCATCATGGTATGTGATTGGTTCATCAGAATCTATCACATAGCATCCATCAGTGAAAAATCCATATCTTTCAGGTGGATTACTAGTTCTACCAGATCTGTGAACGTTTTCTGTGTATTGATCAACTATTTGATCACTTTAAACATCCTCATGTTAAGTGCTAGTGTCAACCAAACGTGTATCGAGTTGCGGTTCTTGATCCTCTTCAAGATCCACAGTTCTACTACCAGTTCCTTCCATAAGGAATTTGGTTTCCAAGAACTCACCCTTTTTGGCAACAAACTCCTTTTGTTGTATGGATCATAGAAATAATATCCCATAGAATCTCTTGGATATCCAAAAAAGATACACTTAGTGGAGCGACTTTCTAACTTGTTCGAGGTGGGAGTCTTCACATAAGCGTCACACCCCCACACCCTCAAATATGAAAATGATGGAACCCTTCCATGCCATATTTCATAAGGTGTCCTTTCCATTTTCTTGGTTGGGGCCATATTCAAAATACGGGCCACAGAGAGCAGAGAAAAACCCCAAAATGGTAGAGGTAATGAGCTTCTAGCCATCATAGATCGAACCATATCCAATAAAGTTCGATTTCTCCGCTCGGACACGCCATTATGTTGTGGTGTTCCCGGTGGAGATAGTTTTAAGACAATCCCACAACTTCTAAGATGGTCCCTAAAAGCATCATTGAGGTATTCACCTCCTCTTTCGGTGCGGAGAATTTTAATTGACTTATTGAGTTGATATTGTACCTCATTTTGAAAGATCTTGAACATTTCAAAAGCTTCATCTTTGTGTCTTAACAAGTACACATACCCATATTGACTATAGTCGTCAGTAAAGGTAATGAAGTATCTTTCATTAGACCTTGTCATAGGTTTAAAAAGACCACATACATCCGAATGTATGATACCTAATAAATCCTTTGCCCTTTCGGCTTTGCCACTAAAAGGTGCCTTGGTTATTTTACCTTGTAAACAAGACTCACATACATCAAATGAATCACATTCATTTGTTTTTAAAAGACCATTCTTTGAGAATGTTTGTATTCTTTTATTGTTTATATGACCAAGACGGCAATGCCAAAGATAAGTATTACTCAAATCCGATTTGAGTTTCTTGGTACTAGTTTGGTACAATAAGCTATCATTCAATGTATTTTCATCAACCAATTCATAGATACCATTAATGGGAATAGATTTAAAGTAAAACATGTCATTCAAAGTAACATGGATTTCATTTCCAATAAATGATAATACATATCCAAAATTTTTTAATAGGGCTACGGAAGTAATGTTTCTAGTCAAACTAGGAGCATACAAAACATTGTACAAAATTACTTCCAAACCATTTAGAAGTTTCAAGATGTAGTCACCACGGGCTTCAACTTGAACTTTAGCCCCATTGCCCATATAGAGGCTAACATCCCCTTTGCTGAAGTTGCTACTTCTTTTGAACCCCTGCAACAAATTGCAAATATGAGTTCCACATCCGGTATCTAATACCCATGTGTTGGAGGATATTAAGTTTAAATCAATATGGATCATGTATGTAGTACCTGAGGTCTGCCCGGCATCCCTCTTTGCTTTCAAATCTTGGAGATGGACAGGACAATTTCTTGCCTAGTGTCCAATCTCCCCACACTTGAAGTGTGGGTCATTAGAAGCAACCTTTTGCCTCTTCTCCTATGCTTTGGTGGCACCCTTGCCACCCCTTTCCCTTTTCCCATTACGGGTCCCTTACCCTTGGCAACTCTTGCCTTGGGTGTCGGATGAGGCCTTTTCTTGTTCCCACCTTCATGGATCGTGAGAACGGGTAAAACCCTTTTACCCATGGCCGCCTCGGCCGTTTTGAGCATAGAGTGAGGCTCACCAATGCTTTTGTCCCAAGCATTCATGTTGTAGTTCAAGACGAACGTCTCAAACCTTTTGGTAAGGCCATTGAGTATCAAATCTGTGGCCAATTCCTTTGAGACGGGACAGTTTAGCCTCTCGAGGCGGTCAATGTGACTTTTCATCTTAAGCACATAAGATGAAACTGATTGGTTGTCGTCCATACGACATGCGTGGAGCGCTCGAACCGTTTCGAAGCGCTCAACCCTCGCTTGTTGTTGGAACGTTTCCTTCAGTTGGGTTATCATGTCATAAGCTCCATGATGCTCATACTCCTTTTGGAGATCCGGAGTCATGCTTGCCAACATAAGGCAAGACACTTGAACAGATTCCTCAGTGTACTTTATCCAATCATTATAGGCCTCCTCATCATCCTCACTAGGTTGATCGGGGACAGGGTCGTCTAAAACATATGATCGTCTCTCTTGCTTGAGAATGATTCTCAAGTTTTGATACCAATCGATAAAATTGTTATGATATAGACGTTCCTTTTGGAGAATGGCTTGTAAAGATTGGGTGAACGTGGATGAATTATCGTGATTATCATAATTATTGGTGGCCATGTAACAAATTTAACAAAGATGAATTTTAGTATTTTCGATATTGTTATTTTAATAATTAATACCTTTTAAGGTCATTTTCATATTAAAATCTAGAATCCAACATTACATTTAAATGGTGGTTAGGTGACCTTTATCCCACGATTTAAATTAATAAGGTGGTCAACGATTGACGATTGCAACCATTTGCAACTTCTAGAGGTATGGGATCGACTTGAAACATCATATGTAAAGTCGGCATGTTAATCCTATCAACACCATTTAGAAACCATATAGTAGGTGATCCATTTGACATGGTTTGCAAATCAAGACACCCTACTTACACACACATGTGAGTTTGCCAAAATAAGCAGTTAGGTGACCTTTATCCCACGAATATGGCATTCTCACCTCAAGTCACAAGTTCCCTCAAAATGGTTAGGTGACCTTTATCCCACTAAGAGTTCCCAAGCGATTCAAGTGTTGTGTAAAAGGACGGTGTTGATCTTATTAAATTTTACAAAAGGTATAGAGATATTATAATACAAGTTTAGAAAACATTATTTTACATATTTGTATGTTTTCAAAACAAGATACCTTATGGTACATTGATTAAAACCCCTTTTAATCTTTGAAATCATTAAACAATTTTAATAACCTTTTATTACCTTTTAATGATTAAAGCCCATTTAGATAGCTTGTTATGATCATGGAAAGGATAGTTAAGCAAACATCATATGTAAAGTCATCAACCACAATACCATAATCAAACAACCATGAATCAACCAAATGTAAGTGCATAACCATAGCATCTAAAGTGGCCACACTTGTTTTCCATCACAAATGTGGACCATAGGACATCCCTAAGGGTCAAAACACATCACAAAAGTTCCATGAACCTCCCACTTGAAACCGCATCCAAATGCTCCATGTTTCTTGTGTCTTCCCTTTGTGCTTCTAACATGTACATCTTCATATTACAAGACTTTAAGTTCTAATACAAGATTTCTAGTAATATGAAAGGTACCTAATCTATTTATTCAGCCCAATAATAAATAAATTACACTTTAATCAAAGCACAAACAATAGATTATACAACCCAATTGAATGAATGAATACAACCCAATTGAATGAATGAATACAACCATTACAAACATCCAAACAACACAAGGTCAAGGGCTAGGTTATGCACCATAATGAACAATAATCATATCATCCAAACAAACAATGAATCCCACTTAAAACCCACTAAATTTCAGCCAACTAAACTAAAATTTCAGGTTTTATGATGACCAAATAAACAACAAATATAACATACATGTCTTTCAAAGTTTAATCACAAGCATGTGTAATAATTTTGAAAGTTGTGGATTCATAAAACATGAACACATCAGCCCCTAAAAGGGGTTTCAAAGTCCCATAAAACGAAATATAACAAGGGCAAAACAAGCTAGCTTCCACATAACCAGCTCTAGATGCCAATGTTAGGGTTTGATAGAACAAGTTTCATAGCTTAATCATTTAAACTTGTGTAAAAGCAGCGGAAACAAGCTTTTATTACATGGTTTGTAAATTGAAATTTCAGGTTGCATCTAGATTTTAAAGTTACAAACAAACCCAAGAACAAAGGACCTTTTTATGTGAATAAAACTAGCTATGTTTATAGAAACAAACATTATGGACAGCCATAAAGATGCTGCCATAAACTACCTTTCAGAAGCCAAAAACGAAATGGATGAGGATGATATGGATCAAGAATGAACGATCAAGGCACCAAAATAAGGTCCTCCGAAGCTTGCATACCCCAAGCTCTAATACAAACACCTTGATGCTAGGATTGAAGATGAAAAACCGAATGATAGGACTGTTGGAACCTTTTCAGCCGAGAATCCCTTTAACAAAACAAGAAAACCCTTTTTCTTGTGTTGTGGTTTTGCATGTGAGAGAGAGAAGAAGATGGAGTGAATCTTTGTACAAGTGTGTGTTTCCAAGACACTTAAAACAAAACCATGAAGTGGTTCACCCAAATGGGGCGGTCGAAACTACTTGGGTTTTGGTTTTCCCCCCAAAAAATTAAAACACAATTGACAAGGAATATATAAGTTATTCATATAATTAACATTTTCATTGAATAACTCATACACACTCACTTATTGTTTGAAGCTATTTAAGTAACTTAAATAACATTACAAACAATATCTATAAACAAAATATCCATATAAATTGTTCAATCTCATATGCAAGTTATTTAGAAAATCCATTTTCTAAATTGGTGTTTTTATTTAATTGTATGATCATATCATCAATTAAATATTATTTGGTGTATGCTAAGGTTGTTATTGGGTATGACCCGACTTGGATCATAACGTACTAACCACATCAATGTTCTATGTGTCTTGGGCATAAAGAATTCAACAAGTGTGAGTTCTATAACCCCTATTTTTTGTTGTTTTAACTGATTTTGGGACTGGAAATGCATGAATGTATGTTTTTACAAAACTGGGTTTTATACCCGTATGTTTGAATGTGTGTATGTTGCGGGTATGGTGTGATGTTGGACTGTGTTCATGCTTGATGATGTTATGGTTGTGTTCCGAAGGCTTAGAATGCATGATTTAGCTTAGAACATGATAGATGAGGTTTGGGGACTGAATCTGCTATTAAGTGTTCCCTAGGCTGCTCATATGCCCAACAATAGTTGATACGCATAAGTTTAGAAAAACTACTTAAGTGTTGAGAAATGCAGATGAATAAATGTTGAGCATTGACAAATGCGGATGCGAAAGTCAATGAGGATGAGAAAATAAATATGGGTGAGTAAGTTCATGCGACTGAGGAAATAAAGATGAACAAAGTAAATGTGGATGAAAAAATGCGGATGAGTAAGTTCACACGACTGAGGAAATGCGGATGAACAAAATTAAATGCGGATAAACAAATGCAGATAAGTAAGTTCACACGACTGAGGAAATGCGGATGAACAAAGTTAATGCGGATGAAAAAATGCGGATGAGTAAGTTCATGCAACTGAGGAAATGCGGATGAACAAAGTTAATGCGGATGAACAAAGTTAATGCGGATGAACAAATGCGGATGAGTAAGTTCATGCGACTGAACAAATGCGGATGAACAAAGTTAATGTGGATGAACAAATGCGGATGAGTAAGTTCATGCGACTGAACAAATGCGGATGAACAAAGTTAATGCGGATGAGTAAGTTCATACGACTGAATAAATGCGGATGAAGAAGGTTAATGCGGATGAAGAAGGTTAATGCGGATGAACAAATGCGGATGAGTAAGTTCATGCAACTGAAGAAATGCGGATGAACAGAAGGAAATGCGGATGAACAAATATGGATGAACAAAAAAAGAAATGCAGATGAAAAAAAAGAAATGCGGATGAACAAAAAGGGAAATGTGGATGAATACTTAGAATATTTCCTGACTTTTTAGGGAAAAAGTGAAATGTAGGCTTTGACTTGGGAGGTCCCTCGGGTTTATGTAAGCTAACTTTTGAGGTCATAGATGATGTGATGGGGATTGTATGATGATGTTGTGACGTATGATTGATGCTTATACATGATGGTATGTATGATGTATGTTATGTATGTATGATGCCCTGTATGATGATGTTGACTGTGTATATTGATGTTCCTTACATTGTATGATTATTTTCCCTTGGCTTTACATTGAATGTTAATAAATGAAATGAAAGTATTATGTAACGTAAAGTGGAAGATAATGAAAAGAGGAACATGATGAATGAATGCATGCATTAATGAACGAAGGAAACTAAAGTAAGTCTTGCAGGCCTTGTATGTGGAAACACGCCCAATGAAGGGTGTTAGTTCGATGGTGTGTGGTTTAGCTACCCTAGAAGGATGCATACGTAGTCTTTCTTTGTGATTGACCATTTGTATAGAACCTTTGTCTCTTACCTCTTGGTATTGTGGTCAGGCCACCAGGGGCAATGTATGGGGCTCTACGATAGACCTCGACCCAGTACTGGGTTTATGTGTGACGTATGGGTTATAGCACAATACAATGGTACACTTGAATTTACCCTGGTAATGTGGTCAGGCCACCGGGCGCAATGTATGGGGTTCTATGATAGACCTCGGCCCAGTACCCGCTTTATGCATAACGGTGGGGTAAAGTTCATGGTTTTTGATGGAATGAAAAGAAGTAATGATGAACATATGAATGAAAGTTAATGAATAAATAATGAAGATAATAATGATATTATCTATGTGTATGTATAGTGCATGATCATGTATGAAAGAAAAGAATGATTTTAATGAAAGTAAAGTATGTTTTACTTAAAAACTAGAACTCACTGAGCAACGCTGACTTTTTATGCATTTTTCCAGTTGGCAGATGAGCATTGCTGAGGATGGCGTGGGGCAACTACTTGGAATTTTAGATGGCATTCTTTTGTTAATGCTTTTGCATTGTAATGCGAACAAATGAAATTGTGTAATGAATGTTGTATTATTTTGCAAAAGCATTTGTAATGAAAATGTTGTATTAAAATGTTTCCACTGCAACATTTATTTCAAGTTAATGTAATTATATGTTTTATGAGCGATGATTGGCCAGCTATAAGCATCCCGGGAACGAGGCCTTACAAGGCATGTATTGACTTGTGTAAATGTATGTATGTGTAGTAACCTAAACACACCAGGTAATGATACTTTATGAATCTCTTTCACCTATATAAAGTTTCGTCTTTGTTATGCTAAGCAAATACTTGAGGAAACAAGCACATAGTGCAGATGTATTGATCCAAAAAATTCCCAATAAAGAACACATCCAAATTTGATGAATCTACAACAACAATCCATTCTATGTGAATGAACAAATGAATCCAATCATGGATCACCTTCCAAAGTGAAGTGAAAAGAATCCCAATGAGGATCAGTGAAAATAAGATCTCATGACTTAAGTAACCTGGTCAAGAAGTTGTGAAAAAGTTCTACCATGCATTATATAAAGATGGTTGATCATTCCACGCTCTTGTGTGTGAAGTACATGTTGAATAATCAAATCAACCAAAACATGATAAATACCACATGCATCAAAATATCAACCAGGTATGAGTTTAAGAAGACCAACATACCTTTAATCAATAAGTTTATAAACATGTTCATTTTATCACAAAAGAATGCACATGTGTGATATAAGATTGATATGATCCCAACAAAAGCTATACTTCTTTTCTCTCTTAAATCAGAAAAAAATGAAAATTAATTCATATTCAAAAGATTTAATTGTTTAAAGTTTCTATCCATATATGGATATGAACTTTAGAGGGAGTAATTTTAAAATTTTGACCAGTTAGTACAGATATTTACTATCTTTAATCACTTTCTTAAAACTTCTAGTTAAATAAAAAAGAGTTCGTCTATGTTGGTGCAAAAGTTATACTATATTATCTCATCTTATGCATTTGCTTGGAAACATAAGAAGCCCAAGATCAATCAAATAATGGGAAACTTGTATCACTTCTAATATACAAGTCAATCCAAGCAAGAATTGATAACCTCAACAATAGTCAACAACTTCATAAGACAATTCAATGAAGATAGTTCTTCATAATAAGAAAAACCAAAACATAAACATTAAGTTTTAATTAAGTTCAAAAGTTAATATGGGTATGTGAATTAGTTAATGCGGGTGAAGGTAACCCATGCATATAACCAATTCGGGTAACTGTTTATGTCAAAGTGAAACAAGTACTTAATCTCTTCTGTCACCATAATGATGATCAAGAAATATGGACAACTTCACTGTTCAGCCGTATTTGTTGAAATAAATATGGATAAAGGAATTTTACTCTGTCGCATTTGCTACTGTGAATAAATGCTCGTTAACTTTGTTCAACCGCATTTGCTAGAGTGAACAAATGCTATTAACTTTGTTTGACCGCATTTGCTATAGTGAACATATGCTGGTTAACTTTGTTCAACCGCATTTGCTACAGTGGACAAATGCTAATAACCTTTGTTCAACCGTATTTGCTACAGTACACACAAATTCTTTCAAGTATTCTACTTCCAAATTTGTAACAGTACATGAATACGGATGACCAAAACCTTTCCGCATTTGCTACAGTGCAATTTAAAATTTGACCGCATTTGTTCTGAAACTTATAAGAACTCGTAAAAGACATTATTTGATTACTTAAAGCAATTTCAAAAGGTCATCTAATACTTTTCAAATTTGAGAGACTTTAAAGTGCGACGAACGAAACTCACTGTTCTTCGTCAATCATCGTCACCATTAAACAACCTGCGTTCTAAGACTCATCTCATATAATCATTCATTAGTTTTGATTCTCTACAACATTAGTATCGAACAAAAGGTGAAAATATTTAAATTTTTGACCTAAAATGTCGAACTTTTGAACTGGTAATGAACATAGAACCCTAGGATAATAAAGGAAACTCGAAATCAGACTGATTTAAGAAAAGATGATCATTTTAGACTATAATGAACATGCTAACTCAGAATAATAATAATCAATAAGGAAAACTCAAAATCATGTTCATCGTATGAACAAAGAATAACAAAAGTTGGAAATGTTGAAAACAAATCTTGAATCTAAAAGTTAAAAAGAGGTTAAAAACATCAAATATTATCTTTCCAAACATGAAAAACAAAATAACAGTTAATTTTCATGATAACACCAAGCTTTGGAGTGATTCCTATGGAACAGTACCTTCAAATAGTCATTTTTGACCATCAAAAGTCAAACTAATGAATCTTGCATGATGTATGATTTAAATTCAGATAAGTATTTTCAACAATCTAACTCATATGTCTCTAATGCAGGGTACATGGCAAATCTCACCTAGAGCAAGCTCCATAATGTCAGTTGTTATCTTGACCCTGATGTACCTGAGCCTGAAGGTCTAAGAGACATGATCCGATTCATCTCTACTACAAGAGTGGCTCATGCAATCAAAGTTAGACCTATCATCTATGAGAGATTCATAAGGTCGTTGTGGAGTACTGCTATAGTGATAGAGATAGATGGTGAGAGACCTCCATCGGGAAGGAGCAATGATGACCATACTATAACGCCCCGTTCTCGGGACGCTCACAGCAGGTCAATCATAGCACATAAAACATATATTTTCATTAACTTAAAGAAGATATTGTAGCGAAAACATTAAAATAACATTTTCATTAAAAATTCTTTCCAAAATAACACAACATTGGTTACACAATTTCATTTGTTCGCATTACAATGAAAAAACATTAAACAAAAGAATGTCATCCAAAAGAGCCAAGTAGCCACCCCGTGCCATCCTCAGCAACCTTACCTGCCAACTGGAAAATGGATAAAAATTCAGCGTTGCTGAGTGAGTTTGAGTTTTAAATTAAAATATACTTTACTTCCATTTAAAACCGTTCTTTACTTTTGTATGTGGTCACACATCATACGTAGACATAGATAATATCATTATTATATATTCCTTTACTGTTCGTCACATCATTTCTGTAACTCTTTCTTTCCGTATCACATTCTTTATCACTATCTGGATCAGTGTCTTCAGCTATGCCCCAAACAAATGGGGTACTGGGCTGAAGATCATAAACGACTTCCACACCGCACATAGCCTGGTACCAGCACCGAGGTAAGCGACAAGATCCCAACTGTATACAACACCTCCAACATTATGCATAACTCGGGTGCTGGGCCGAAGATCATAAATGACTTCCACACCTCATATAGCCTGGCACTAGCATGGAGGTGAGTAATCACTATATCCAATTGTATACCACACCTCCAACCTTATGCATAATTCGGGTACTGGGCCGAGGATCATAAATGACTTCCACACCGCACATAGCCTGTCACCAACACCGAGGTGAGTAATCACTGTAAACCATATACCAAACTGTTTGTCAGTCACAAAGACTGGAACCCCTGTCTATATCCTTAAGGGTTAGCTTTACCATAAGTAGTTGAGCTTACGACATTTTAAAGTCGTGCACCTCTGTACATATTGTTTGCAAGCCTCTCTCTCTATACTTTCTTTTTCATTAATGCATGCATCCATTCATTACTTTCCTCTTTACATTATCTTCCACTTTACATTACATAATACTTATCATTTCATTCATTAACATTCAACGTAAAGCCACGGGAAAATAAACATAAATAATAAAGAACATCAACATACAGGGCATCATCATACATACATAACATACATCATACCATCATGCATAGCACCAACCATACAACATCAATCATCCCGATCATAACATCAATGACCTCAAAAAGTCAACTTACATAGCCCCCCGGAACCTCCCAAGTCAAACCCTACATAACACTTCTAAGTGTTCATCAGCATTTCCTATTGTTCATCCGCATTTCGTTGTTCATCTGCATTTCTTTTACTCAACCACATTTCTTTTACTCATCTGCATTTCTTTTTGTTCATCCGCATTTCCGTTTGTTCATCCACATTTCCTTATGTTCATCCGCATTTTCCTTTTTACTCATCCACATTGACTCATACTCATCCGCATTGACTCGTACTCATCCGCATTGGCTTAAACTCATCCGCATTGACTCATACTCATCCGCATTGACTCATACTCATCCGCATTGACTCATACTCATCCGCATTGACTTATACTCATTGGCATTGACTCATACTTATCCACATTGACTTATACTCATCTGCATTGACTTATACTCATCCACATTTCCTTTTTACTCATCGGCACTAGGAACACTTATGTAGTTATTCATGGATGGGCATATGAGCTACCATTTGGGCAAATGAGCAGCCTAGGTCACACATAACCTCATAATTCGGTCCCCAAACCTAGTTTTATAAAAATATTCTTACATGCATTTCCAGCCCCAAAACAGTTAAAAACATGTCAAAGAGGGGTTCTAGAACTCACTTTTGTAGCTCTCTTAGGTGTGACACAACCGGACCCATTAACACGTACAAGCATACAACCGAGGCAAGGCCAGTTAAGAACACTTAAAAACCATGATTCTTTCCTTCAATTCGGCTTCTTCCTTCTGCTCTTCAAATATCCGAAGTTTTTGCCTCTTTCTTTCTCAAAATCCCGAATGATGAAAAGGTGTGTAGGAGGTGATGGGCGGCCATCACCTTTTACACCAACTTTTTCAAACATTTTGTCCTTTTGGACACTTTTTACCCTTCAACTTGGGTAAAATATCTTTTCTTTCTTATTCTTCACTTTATTCTTTCTTTCTTTGTCTTTATAAATAACCGGGCGTTGCAAGTCCACCCCCTTATTTAGGTTTCATCCCTGAAACTTGTTATTCCTCAAACAATCATGGGTAATGCTGTCTCATCTCTTCTTTAGTCTCCAACATAAACTCAGATCCCATTCTGTGCTTCTAATGTACACACACCAGAAGAACCACTTTCTTCCCCAACATTTTCTTTTTACGGTCAATGATCGCCACTAGTTGCTCCACATAGTTGAGCCGTTCATCTACCTCGATATCCTTTAGTGGGATAATCATATCCTCGTCTGTTAAACACTTTCTCAAATGAGATACATAGAATGTCAGGTGAATTCCACTTAACTCATCTGTTAACTCCAATCTATAGGCCACCTCTCCTATTCGAGCAATGATTTGAAAAGGCCCTATGTATCCCACGCTCAACTTGCCCCCTTTCTGAACCGAATGATACCTTTCCAAGGTGAGACCTTCAATATAACTCTATAATCCACTTGGAACTCAATAGGTCTATGTCTCTTATCAACATACGACTTTTGCCTATTTGTATCTGCCTTGATGAAGGCCTTAATCCTTTCCAGTTTCTCAGTTGTAGCCTCGACCACTTTGATGCTCCCTAACTCTTATGACCAATATCACCCCAACAAACGGATCTTCTGCATCACCTGTCGTATAGCATCTCATAAGGGGGCATACCAATTCTGGCATGATAACTGTTGTTATATGAGAACTGAGCTAACGGTAAGTGGTCATCCCAACTTCCTCCGAAATCAATGACGCATGCCCGGAGCATATCTTCTAGTGTCTGAATCGTCCTTTCTGACTGACCATCCGTCTGAGGATGATAAGCTGTACTAATATAGAACCTCGTCCCCATCGCATAGTGGAATTTCTTCCTAAAATTTTGATGTAAACCGGGTGTCACGATCAGACACAATAGGCACCGGCACACCATGACAAGTTACGATCTCTTTAATGCAAAGATTCACCAACCTCTCGGATGAATATATCTCACGAATCGGTAGGAAGTGAGCTCTCTTCTTCAAACGATCGACTATCACCTATATGGCATCCTGCCCTCGCGCGGTACGCGGCAGCTTCGTTATAAAGTCCATGGTAATGTGCTCTCACTTCCACTCTAGTATATCCCAAGGATGGATTTTCCATACGGCTTCTGATGCTCCGCCTTCACTTGAGCTTGACCCCATACAGACTTTACATCCATACGGTTCAACCTAGGCAACGGAGAAGCCATCTTAGAGAAGTCTTGAATGAATATTCCGTAGTAGCCTGCCAAACCAAAGAAACTACAAATCTTGGATAGTGTCTTTGGTGACTTCCATTGCATCACTGCCTCCACCTTGGTCGGGTCCACCATTATCCCCTCAAGATTCACTACATGACCGAAAAACTGAACCTCACGCAACCAAAATGCGCACTTGGAGAATTTAGCATACAACCTCTCCTTTCTCAACGTCTCCAACACCTCTCAAATGTGACCGGCATGCTCATCCTCACTCTTGAAATAAATCAAGATATGATGGGTAAACACAATCGTTGATTTATCCAACATTGGCCAACACACTCGATTCATCAAGTCCATAAAAGCAGTTGGCGTGTTGCTAAAACCAAAAGACATAACAAGAAACTCGTAGTATCCCTAATGCGTGCAAAAAGCTGTTTTAGGAATATCTTGCTCCTTAACCCTCATCTGATGGTAGCTAGGTAGAAGATCTATCATCGAGAACCACCTGGAACCTTGGAGCTTATCGAATAGGTCATTGATCCTTGGCAATGGATACCGATTATTGACTGTCAACTTGTTCAGCTCTTGGTACTCAATACACATCCTCATACTATCATCCTTCTTGTTCACGAATAAGACCGGAGCACCCCAAGGAGAGATACTCGGCCTAATGAACCCCTTATCAAGCAACTCATGCAGTTGCTCCATCAGTTCCTTCATCTCATTCGGAGACAACCGCTACTGTGCCTTAGCAACAGGTTGGGCAACCGGTATCAAGTCAATCTGGAACTCAATTCTGCGGTCTGGTGTCACTCCCGGTAAGTCTTCTGGGAACACCTCTGGGAAGCCACACACAATCTATACATCAGACAGTTGTGGTGTTCGCATATCCACATCCTTCATGTAGGCCAAGTAGGCACTACGCCCATGCCTCACGCACTTTCCTGCCACCGCCATCGAAATCACCTCTGGGGTAGTCATAACTAGATCACCGTAAACTGTCACCGAACTCCCATCAGGCGCTGACAACCGAATCATCTTCTTGCGACACACGATATTCGCCTCGTAGTCCGCCAACCAATCTGTTCGTAGGACTACATCGAAGGGCGTGTCTATATTCTTATTACTAACAAGCAATTTAGCACAAAAAGAAACATAAATAAAACTCTTACTAGCACCAGAATCAAATAACGCAGAAGCAAGAGTTTGGTTACTAGATACGTACTTGCCATGGCATCGGGGTCCGTCGTAGCCTCCTCCTGCATCATCGTGAAGACCCTGTGCTCGCCCTCTACCCGTGTGTTCTAGTTGTCTTCTTTGCTCTAGAACTCTCTACCCTTGGCTTCTTGCAGTCCCTGCTTATATTACCCCTTTCACCATAGTTATAACACTTTATCACCCCATCATCTCTTGCCAGATGATCGCGCCTCCCATATTTGAAGAAGAGTTTGATTCCAACCTACACTCTCCAATATGCCCTTTAGCACACTTACCACACTTCCTCGTCACCGCACCGGACGAAGCTACAAGCTGGTCATCCATCCTAACAACCCTTTTGTTTGGAGTGTAACCCCTACGTTCAGCCTATTTTCCGTTCCAATTCTTGTCGCCGCTACCTTTCTTGTTCAATTCTATCACGGTCGTCTCCTTAACCGCCCTAATTACCTCAGTCACCGTAGATGGCAGAATCGTCTGCTTAACCTGTTGAACTCCCTCAACAACAGCCTCTTTTAGTGTGGTCCTCAGACTAGCACTACCATCGTTGCCTTCCAGTTGAGGGATCTTGGGCACTTCGAGTGCCATTTTAGCAGCCCTAGCCATGCTTCTCCTGACACGCGGTCCAGCACCACGTCCACCACAACCTTCACCTAACGAAACCTTTGGAGATCTACCACCAACCATCCTCAACACACACTAAAAAATTCAAACACTAACACGGTCATTCAAGGGAATAGCTCAGTTTATGTCAAGTATAGTTAGTCCCTAATTACACTGGCTAGATGTGATTAGCCACTTACTTTACGCTTCTTACTCCAAGTATTTCCTATCCTGACTACATTAGTATCTAAATCTACTAAGGGCACATAAACCACATAACATGCGCACGTAATACCGGTTATCATTAAAAAAACACCTAATGGCACGCAGCTACTCGGACTGGCTTCCCTTCCTTTTCCGTCCCATTTTCAGTTTAAGTTAAGGTTTATTTTGAATATTTACCCATTTCACTTAAACTTTGGCTCTGATACCAACTTGTAAGGCCCCATTCCCGGGACGCTCACAGCAGATCAATCATCACACATAAAACATATATTTTCATTAACTTAAAGAAGATATTGCAGTGGAAACACTAAAAACAACATTTTCATTAAAAATACTTTTGCAAAATAATACAACATTCGTTTCACAATTTCATTTGTTTGCATTACAATGAAAAAACATTAAACAGAAGAATGCCATCCAAAAGAGCCAGGTAGCCGTCCCGTGTCATCCTCAGCAACTTTACCTGGCAACTGGAAAATGCATAAAAAGTCAGTGTTGCTGAGTGAGTTTTAGTTTTAAATTAAAACATACTTTATTTCCATTTAAAACCGTTCTTTACTTTTGTATGTGTTCACACATCATACGTACACATAGATAATATCATTTATTATCTTCCTTTACTGTTCGTCACATCATTTCTGTAACTCTTTCTTTCTATATCACATTTCTTATCACTATCTAGATCAGTGTCTTCAGCTATTCCCCAACAAATAGGGTACTGGGCCGAAGATCATATATGACTTCCACACCGCACATAGCCTAGCACCAGCACCAGGGTAAGAGAAGCGACAAGATCCCAACTGTATACTACACCTCCAACATTATGCATAACTTGGGTACTAGGCCGAAGATCATAAAGGACTTCCACACCGCACATAGCCTGGCACTAGCACTGAGGTGAGTAATCACTATAAACCCAACTATATACCACACCTCCAACATTATGCATAACTCGGGTACTAGGCCGAAGATCATAAATGACTTTCACACCGCACATAGCCTGGCACTAGCACCAAGGTGAGTAATCACTATAAACCATGTACCAAACCATTGGTCAGTCACAAAGACTGGAACCCTTGCGTGTATCCTTAAGAGTTAGCTTTACCATACGCAGTTGAGCTTACGACATTTTAGAGTCATGCACCTCTGTACATATTGCTTGCAAGCCTCTCTCTATACTTTCTTTTTCATTAATACATGCATTAATTCATTATGTTCCTCTTTTCATTATCTTCCACTTTACGTTACATAATACTTATCATTTCATTCACTAACATTCAAGGTATAGCCACCGGAAAATAAACATAAATAATAAGGAACATCAACATACACATACAACATCACCATACAGGGCATCATCATACATACATAACATACATCATTCCATCATGCATAACACCAACCATACATGATCAATCATGCCCATCATAACATCTATGTCCTCAAAATGTCAACTTACATAGCCCCGAGGAACCTCCCAAGTCAAAGCCTACATAACACTTTTTCCCCAAAAGGTCAGAAAATATTCCAAGTGTTCATCCGCATTTCTTTTTTTCATCCGCCTTTCTTTTACTCATCCTCATTTCTTTTAATCATGTGCATTTCTTTTTGTTCATCCGCATTTCCTTATGTTCACCTGCATTTCCTTATATTCATCCACATATCCTTATGTTCATCCGCATTTCTTAATGTTGATCCGCATTTCCTTATATTCATCCACATTTCCTTATGTTCATCCGCATTTCCGTTATACTCAACCGCATTTCCTTTTTACTCATCCGCATTGAGTCATACTCATCCGTATTGACTCATAATCATCCTCATTGACTTATACTCATCCGCATTTCCTTTTTACTCATCCGCATTGACTCATACTCATCCGCATTGACTCATACTCATCCGCATTGACTCATACTCATGCGCATTCACTCATACTCATCTGCATTGACTTATACTCATCCGCATTGACTCATACTCATCCGCATTGACTTATACTCATCCGTATTGACTTATAATATTCTGCATTTCCTTTTTACTCATCCATAATAGGAACACTTAAGCAGTTATTTATGGCTGGGCGTATGAGCTACTATTTGGGCGCATAAGCAGCCCAGGTCACACTTAACCTCATAATTCGGTCCCCAAAACCATCTATCAAGTTCTAAGCTTAAATCATACATTTTAAGCCATAGAAACACAACCATAACATCATCAAACATGAACATAGCCCGATATCAAACCCCATCTGCAACATACACACATACATACATACGGGTATAAAACCTAGCTTTATAAAAATATTCATACATGCATTTGCAGCCCAAAAATAGTTAAAAACATGTCAAAGAGGGGTTCTAGAACTCACCTTTGCAGCTCTCTTAGATTTGACTTCTTCAACCCATTTGCAAATCGAGTTTAAACACCTAGAAGCCCACCAAAACACACACAACCGAACCCATAAACACGTATAAGCTACAACCGAGCAAGGCCAGTTAAAAACACTTAAAAACACTGAACTCTTACCTTGAATTCGGCTTCTTCCTTCTGCTCTTCAAAATATCTGAAGTTTCTACCTCTTTCTCTATCAAAATCCCGAATGAAACGGTGTGTAGGAGGTGATGGGCGGCCATCACCTTTTACACCCACTTTTTCAAACATTTTGTCCTTTTGGACACTTTTTACCCTTCAACTTGGGTAAAATCTTTTCTTTCTTATTCTTCACTTTATTTTTTCTTTCTTTGTCTTTATAAATAACTGACGTTACACATACTCTAAAAATCACTAAACAAAGTGTGAGACAGTGTCTACAGTTTGGTGATGATGCCAACACCCTATAGAGCTTAAAGATGATGAAATCACTACTTTCTTTTCTAACATTGGTTATAAGGGAGGATAATACGGGTGTTACACCACACCAATCTCTAATGTCTATTATGATGAAAAAACATATGGTTTTGTAATTGAGAGAAGATGGGTGGAAAGGAAGTGCAGAGATTAGATTATTTAGTGGATATGAGTGAATTTCTAGATAATCCTATACACTACATATACACTAGACATTTCAGAGAATTACCAATAAGCTGGGAGAAGAAGACATGCACTTCTTCCTAAAGTCATTAAGATACGATAATGGCTTTGATCAAATCTTGCCAAAAGAGAAAATTGAAGAACAAGAAGACTCCTCTGCAATTGGGGGGAACCTTGTGAAGTAGAGGTTGATGTGGATGGAGCTTTACAGATACCTAGAGATAGGTTGTCTACGTTCTATATGGGAACCAATCCTCTCAAGAAACTACCATAAAGCCATCTACACCATGAGTCAGATAAAGATAATGTCCTTAACAGAGAGAAGAAGTCTCAATACAAATGACTTTGTCAACATGATAAAGCCATTCTGGATCCATCTCAGAAAACCCTCTAATGCCTCCATAAGACCCAGCAGATCTCACAACCTGACTACCCCTAAACCATTAAAGAACATAGGTTGTATAATCTGTAGGGGAGTATTCTTGGACCTTGAAAGGATCATGCAGGATCGTTCAAGGGCTTGAACACAATTACAACACAACACACAATGAGAAGATTAACTAAACGTTAATCAAACAGTGAACTGGGTAACCAAAGGTGATGCAGAGAACACAAGTAAAGCAAGAGACAGAACAAGAGAGTATAGTTTTCAAGGGAGCAGTATATTGCTTTCTCAAGTTCTTTTACAAGTGTTACAAAGCTTATGAAAGATACAAGAACTTGGAATACTTATACTACAACCTACAGCCGGCTATACTATGAAAGCCAGCTGGATACAATTGACTAGACACTAACAAAATCAATTGTAGGATCAAAAGGCATCTGCCTTTTGACCTTGTGACTATGACATGCCATAGCTCACATCCTTATACATTACAAAAAGGATAAAGTACATAAAGTGGAAAGTTTCAGACTCAAGACCTCAATGTACAGTTACCAAAAGCATGGACCTTTTCACCAACTCTTGTAAGTTGGTGACTTATCAGAGACGCAGCGGAAAAGGTGCTTTATGGAACAGTACATCAGATAAAGCATGTGTACTAAAAGTCTTCGGAAGAAATCTGTCTTCATAGGTGAAGCTTCGGAAGACTTTGTCTCTTCAAGCTTCGGAAGACTTCATGTTAGGCTTCGGAAGATATTGGTCTTGGCTTCGGAAGATATTACACTTAGAGTATTTTCTAATGCTTTGTGTAATTCTTCCGAAGCATTCTTCACTTCAGTACTTAGTGCATGTTGCTGAAACACTTAGGCAGTTTTGGGTTGCATCAGACTTCAGGAATCCTTACAAACTCCCCCTAGGCTGATGCTACCAAAACACTTAGAAGATCTTTAATGTTTGTAGTCTTCAGAATAATCAACCATCCCTTTCTTCATTTGATGGTCAGGATCATCAAGACTCTCATAGTATCTTCTCATTTCAAAGAGATCATGCAGAGGTAAGTTGATTATGTCTTGCCATGAGTAGACATTTTCAACACCTTGATCTCTGATAACATTCCATCTTTCTGGATTGGTAGAGTAAGTCCAGGATAAGATGGGTGTCTCGGTTGCTAGAGGAGCCACTTGCATAGGAGTTGATTGGGCTGCCTCATCATGCACTTCCTCAGGTTGATCTGATTCAGCCTGGGGTGTAGAGGTAGATGACTTTGGCTTCTTCTTTTTAGTCTTTGGTTTAGAGGCCATTTTCTTCTTCCTCTTTAATGTCTTTAACTGAGAAGACTGGTCTGCAGCACCATGTTGATCATCAGTGTCTTTCTCAGTTGGGTGTTCCTCCCTCACAGGTTCAGAAGGAGAGGGAGTTTGACCCTGTCTTGGATCAGAAGATGAAGTTTGCTGAGGCTCAGCTGGAGGTTCTGGTTCAGGTGTCTCTGGTTGTTCAAACTTGACCTCCACTTCAGGTGGGACTTGACTTGGAAGAGAGTGCAAGTCAATGAGTTCACCACTTTTAATCTTCTGCTTGATTACCCTTATATGCTCATCCATTGTAGATAGAGACATGGGACCAAGTCTCCTTCCGGAGAATCCATATGACTTCAAGAAGCTCATCATTCTTTGTCTGTCAGCAGACTTCTTTGCATTCTTTTGAATGATGGCTCTTGACTTTGCAGCTTCTTCCCTTAGCTTCCTTTTGGTTGTTTTTTTCTTCTTTGACTAACTCAAGCTCAAGTTGCTTTAAGTACTCGAACTCAATGAAGTCATAGGACAGGGGAAGAAGTGTATTTGCCTGATAGAAGCCTGTGGCACTCAGGTAGTTTATCATTTTGATTCTATCCTCTTCTTTATCTACCTGAGGTTCTTGTGGAGCCACATCTTCCTGTGCAGGACTTTCTTGAACTGGAGAGAGAGTGGGAGTATGCTTGTGAAGTCTTTTCTGTCTCTCTCCTCTTTGAATTGGAGAAGTAACCTTGCATCCTCTTTCTCCTTTATCTCTCTTGACACTTCCATGTCAGCCAGTTCATTCAACTCTTCTAAGGGGAGGGAGATGATTTCATCAACATCATAGTTCCTGGTCTGTAAATAATTAATCCTGACTGCCCTTTGTTCATCATTTTGAGTATTTGGTCTGGGGGCAGCCCTGATTGCAGCTTGCATGAATTTTGATGACCCAGAAGAACTTTCTCCCCTTAGCCTCCTTTTCCTCTCTCTCTCTCCCTCCTCAATTTCCTCAGGAGTCATTATCCTTTTCCCTTTGTCACCAACAGACCTTTGTGACTCAGGGTGGATTGAGGCTTGGCCTTCATTGCTTGGTGTAGCTTCCATGCTCTGGCCAGAGAGGGCTGAGAAACACCTTCACCAGCAGGTGTCTCAGATGGAGTTTGGACCTCTGCAGCAGTTGTTGATGGTGAGACAAGGGTCTCAGGTTCTGCCACTGGGCCTTCAGCCAAGGTTTCCCCTATGAAACTAATCTTAGGGTCCACCTCAGCATCCAGTTGACCGATGACATTGCCTGATTGCCTAAGTCTCCTTCTTAGAGAGAACTCTGCAAGGATCCTGTCTTGGATTCTTTGAGCCAGCCTGTCAGCTTGTCTAGATTTGCTTGGATTGACAAGTGGCATGTTGACTAAATCCAGTCCTTCATAGAAGCTCAGGCTTTGGAACTGAAAGACTTCTTGTTGCCTTGAACTCTGTGAAGTATGAGGGCTCTTCTGTCATCATCATACCTCCATCTGATTGTAGTTGCCAGTTCCATGTGGTGGAGATGAGACAGCCCTTGGTATACCTTCCTCAAAGAGACTCCTGATGAGAGAGTCTATAGAGTCCACATTAATGTGAACTTGAGGAAGTTGCTGAGAATGCACAACAGCAAGTGAGGATGGTGAGTCCTCTATGTCCATTCTCTTTGAAGAACTCCCAGGTTCTGTGGTTGTGATAACTTTCTCCCCCTTTTTGGTAGCATCACCCACTTGCATAGGTGAGCTGGAGGATAAATCAGTCACTTCCACAGGTTCTTGTGTTCCTGGTTGAGCTCTCCTTAAAGGTCTCTCAGCTAGTTTTTCCTGCAGATATGAAATCTGGAGTTGCTGATCATTGACCCTGTTTTGCAGGGTAGTCACCTGAGATTCCAAGTGACTAACCTTAGAGACTAGATAGGTGCATGTTTGTGACAATTTTTGTACCTTTAGTCTCAAATTCCCCTCATCTTCATCAGAAGAATCACTGGGGGATGAGAGGATTGGACCAAAGTCCCTTCTCTCACCACCAGCTTGAGTTTCTTGGCTGCTGGTTTTCCTCTGCTCACTGGCAACCTCAGTTAAGATGCCAATGGGCTGAGTTGCCATGGTTGAGGTCTTAATGATGTAATCACTTTCAAAAGTGAGAGCCTCTTCCATATGGACATCCTGAACAGGTTCAGATGTGTCCACCTCAGTAATAGGTGACTGATGAGGGATAGACTGAGGAGAGTCAGAGGTACTCATCTCTCTTTGAGTAGGGGAGGAGAAGAGAGACTCATGGTACTCACTGAATCCTAAGTCTTCATCAGTGTAAAAGGATAGGTTGGGAATTGGTTGGTTTAGATCCAAAGGCTGGGGATGGTAGCTATCCCCTGAAGGTTGTTCACTTGAGTGTTGAGACTCAGAGTGAAGGCTTACAGTTGTTGGGCTAATGAGCTCATCAGGTTGAGCTTGAGGAACCTCAGCCCTGATAGGTAAAGTAATGGGAGTGGTTTGCTCCTCAGGAGAAGTGGGAGCTCTGGAGTCCACTTCTTCCTGTAAGGTTGAGTATTTGGGGGCCTGCACAGACTCAATAGCCTGAGCAGGGGTTCGTTGGGATTTTCTTTTGTAGGTGATGAATATTGGAGGTTGTGAAGAGGGTAGGAGAGCAGTAGGTGTGGGTTCAACACTAGCTTGGACTGCTATGTTGTCACCTTGAGCAATGAGCTCTAACATTTTTGGGACTAGGGCTGTTTCTACCCCTGAGAAGCCTACAGTTGGCTTCTTCATAATTTTAAAGATGCGGGCTTCATCTGTCCCAGTTTAAGAATATTGCCTGTTTCCCTCAACTGTGAGCCCAGTTCACAGTTAAGAATGTGTTGAACATATCTAGGAAACATGTAATATTCTAAGGAGTCTAAGTTTGCAAGTAAATTAGTATAAACAAATTGTGAATACCTGAACTTGACCCCCTGAACCATCCATGAACTATAAAGGAGAGATCCTCAGGAATCTGGTCCCATCCACCATGCTTGTTTGATAAGCTGTGGATAACCACATGGAGCAGGTATTTCCACTGGGATGAGACCTTCCCTTTCCTGAAGGTCTTTACAGAGAAATCTCCTTCATAGCCCATCTGCTCGAAGGAATGATTAACCGCTTCTTTTGGGAAGAACACTTCACCTGCTTCATCATCCAGCTGAAGATGTCGGTTGATGATGGCCGGAGTGATGAAAATTGTTCTCCCCTGCACTGTGGCAGACAGTGCCTTCTCCCCATCCATAATGACCTCTTGGCAGGTCTTCCAGAATTCAAGCAAATGATCCTCATATAGAGGAGGATCAATGGTTAGGGAGGTGAAGTAGTGAGACAAAGACAAGAAACGGCAAACCTCTGAGAAATGAGGATCTTTGTCAGAGCATAACAGAGCAACCTGATTGTGTTGTCTGTGTAGCTGCATGGCAAAGTGAGGATCATTTCTGTGTGTAAGGTCAGCCATTGTGAGGTAGCTCAGAGATGAAGAGAAAAGAATGGGAAGAAATTTCAGAGAGAAAGCTTTGGGTTTTAGGTATGGAAGAAAAGCAGATGATAGAAGAAGGGGGAAACCGTTGGGTTTATATGAGAGAGAAGGATTTCAGATAAAGTTTAATGAAAGAGGATAAACTTTGAAATCCGTATGTCGGTCCCACCTCTGAAAAAGTAGTTTACCTTTTTGCTCAAAAAGTAGTTTTCTTGGAATTCAAAAGCTTCCGAAAGTAATTTGTCTTCGGAAGTTTGATTGAAAAAGCTTCCGAAGCTAAAGTGACTTCGGAAGAATTTTCCTGAGAGTCTTAAAGATTTATGCTTCGGAAGAGAAATAAACTTTTGGATGCTTTGTATAAGAATGAACAAAGCTTCCGAAAGTAATTTTTGCTTCGGAAGGAAAAAGTCCTTAAAAATGAATAAGTGTCTAAGTTAAGAATTTTAAGCTTCGGAAGATAAATTTTGACTTCTTCCGAAGGTAAAAATTCTTAGACAGTCATTTATTTTGAAGACATATTTTTCTTCCGAAGGTAAAATGTATCTTCCGAAGTATCAGAAAATTTTCAAGAATCCAAGGAAAGTCTTCAAAAAGAGTTTTTCATTCAAAGAAAACATGAGCTTATGAAAGTGATGAACTAGACAACTTAGGACACACATATTTTAAAAGAAATAATTAGAATTAGTTTTAAAAAAAACTACTCAAAGTTATCATCCCAATAGCTGATATCAGATACTTAAATCTCTGTTCATCAAAAGCTTTTGTGAACAGATCAGCATATTGTTCATCTGTGTGAACTTTGACTAGTTTAATTAACCCCTTTTCATAGTTATCTCTTATTAAATGATACCTGATGTTGATGTGTTTGGTCCTTGAGTGCTGCACAGGGTTCTCAGTGATAGAGATAGCACTGTTGTTGTCTATGTGGATAGGAGTCTCTTTGAAGTTAAATCCGTAGTCTAGCATCTGATTTTGAATCCAAAGCACTTGAGCACAGCAGCTTGCAGCAGCAATGTATTCAGCCTCAGCAGTTGATGCAGACACACAGGTTTGTTTCTTGCATTGCCATGAGACAACCTTCCACCAAGAAATTGACATCCCCCAGATGTAGACTTTGCAGTCATGTTGCAACCACCATAATCACTGTCTGTATAGGCATACAGATTGAAATTAGAATTCTTTGGATACCATAAACCAAGTGTTGAAGCACCTTTGAGGTATCTTAAAATCCTTTTCACAGTGATTAAGTGAGACATCTTAGGATTGGCTTGATATCTTGCACAAATACATGTAGCAAACATGATATCAGGCCTGCTAGCTGTAAGATACATAAGACCCAATCATAGCCCTGTATAAGTGCTCATCTACACACTCCCCCTCAAGATCTGGACCAAGGGAGTGGTTTCTGGCTATGGGTGTCTTAGCAGTTTTACAATCAGTCATGTTGAACCTCTTGAGTATCTTGAACATACTTTGACTGACTTATGAAAATGCCATCTTCAACCTGCTTCACTTGAATTCCCAGAAAGAAATTAAGTTCTCCCATTGAACTCATTTCAAATCTATCTTTCATCAGCTTTTCAAAGTCTTTGCAGAGCCTTGAATTGGTTGAGCCAAAGATGATGTCATCCACATATACTTGAACTAGCAGAATGTCGTTTCCTTGTCCTTTGATGAAGAGAGTTCCATCTATAGTACCTCTCCTGTAACCATGTTTACAGAGATACTCAGACAGTGTCTCATACCACTTCCTGGGTGCCTGATGCAGCCCATAGAGAGCTTTGTCAAGCTTGCAGACATAATCAGGATGATCAGGATCTACAAAACCAGGTGGTTGTTTGACATAAACCTCCTCATCAATCACTCCATATAAGAAAGCACACTTTACATCAAGTTGGTAGACCTTGAAGTTCTTGGATGCAGCAAATGCCAGGAATATCCTAACAGCTTCTAGTCTAGCTACAGGAGCAAAGACATCAGTGTAGTCAATCCCTTCTTCTTGTGTGTATCCTTGAACAACTAGTCTTGCCTTGTTCTTGATGATGATTCCTCTATCATCCTTTTTATTCCTAAAAACCCATTTGGTTCCAATGGTAGTCTTCCCATGAGGAAGAGGACAAAGGTTCCAAACTTTCTGTCTTTTGAATTGAAGCAGCTCTTGTTGCATAGCTTCAACCCAACTTCCATCCTTTAGAGCCTCCTCAACTTTCTTTGGCTCTAACTGGGATAGAAAACAAGAGTGAAGACAAACATTTGCTTCATGGTTTGCCCTCTTGTCTTTACCCCGGAGATAACATCTCCAATGATGTTTGTGGTAGGATGAGACTTGTGGATCCTTAGCTGAGGGATCACAGCAAGTTGCTGAGATAGATCCAAATTTGAGAAATTTAGATCTGGTCTTGAAGATTGATCCTCCACATTATCACACTTATCAAGATTAACTTGATCCAATGAGTGTGTGACATCATTGATGTTATCATCTATGGTATGGTTATTAGCATCAAGAGATTCTTGATCACTTTCACCATCACCATTGTTATCTTCTGCAATTGAGATGTCTTTATCTGGTTGAGAGGCCTCTGAACTGGAATTTGAAGGCATGCCAGATGTATCAGCTGGATTTGTCATTGTTGTGCTGATAGAAACCTCATTTGCTGAAGTAGTTTCAACTGGAGCTGAAGGTCTTCCAGCTCAAATCTTGGATCAGGATCACCTGTATTTAAATTTTCTGCAGATCCTGAAACATGCTCACAAGATTTATTAAAACAGTTGGTAACTAAATCAAGATCAAATAGCCAATCCGGACCAGAACCAGCCACACTGGGAGTGTGCTCATTGAAAGTCACATTGGCTGACTCCTCAATGATTCTAGTTCTGAGATTGTATACTCTATAAGCTTTAGCTTGAGAAGAGTATCCAATGAAGTGTCCATCGTCTGATTTCTCAGCAAACTTGGCAACTTGATCTTTGGTATTCAAGATGGTGCAGGGACATCCAAATGACCTGAGAAAACCAATGAAAGGTTTCCTCTTGTGCCAAAGTTCATAAGGAGTCTTACCATGTGTCTTAACTACTAAGACTCTGTTTTGCACATAGCAAGCAGTATTAACTGCCTCTGCCCAGAAGGTGATAGGCAGTTTAGAGTCAGACAACATAGTTCTTGCAGCTTCAATAAGTGTCCTGTTTCTCCTCTCAGCAACTCCGTTTTGCTGAGGAGTCCTGGGAGCACTGTATTGTCTTGTAATACCCTTTTCATCACAAAATGTATCAAGGATTTGGTTCTTGAATTCAGTTCCTTGATCACATCTTATGGTTTTGACCTTGTGATCACATTGATTCTCAATCTTTAAGATGAAATTCTTTAGAATCTCAGGAGTCTCATCTTTAGTTCTAAGAAAGAAAACCCAAGTGAATCTTGTAAAATCATCTGTGATCACTAGACAGTATAAGGTCCTTCCTAAACTCATTACACTGGTGGGGCCAAAGAGATCCATATGTAATAAGTGTAGGGGAGTAGTGATGGAGTTCTTTTCCTTAGGCTTGTGAGATACCTTGTGTTGCTTCCCTTTCAGGCATGCAACACAATGATCATCACTTGTAAACTCTTTCTTTGGCATTCCAGTTACCAGATCATGTTTGATTAATTTATTCATATTCTTAAAGTTTACATGGCACATTCTTTTATGCCATAGGAAAGACTCATCACTATTTGCTTTAGATAGAAAGCATGAAACTTCTCCAGAGGGAGATGTTTCTTGCAAATCCATCTTGTACATGTTCCCTTTCCTGGGGGCTCTGAGCAGAATATGCTCATGAGGAATGACCACTCCAGGTTGAGAACAATGCACTCATGCTCAGTGAAGAGCATGTTATGACTCTGATCACAAAATTGAGATACACTCAGAAGATTGTACCCAAGCTCCTTAACAAAGTTTACCTTCTCAATGCTGAGCTTACCATTTGTGACCTTGCCCCTTCCATAAATGTAACCACCTTCATTTCCTCCAAAAGCAACTGGTCCTCCATCAATTCTCTCAAAATTATGAAGTAAAGACCTATCGCCTGTCATGTGCCTGGAACAGCCACTGTCAATTATCCAGACATTCTTGTTTGTCTTGAGCTGTTCCTGCACAAAGAAAATGATTAGTTACATTTGGAAACCCAAGCCTTACTTGTCTTGGGTTCAGTAAGTGTAATAGAAGGTAATGCAACAGTAATAGATCCTATGGTTGTACAGAGGGGATCTTCGGCTGTTGTTGATGGAGAAACCTCAGTCATTTGGTCTTTCTTAGACTTCCACACCACCTTTGGAGTCTTGGACTTGACCTTCAAAACCTTAGAAGCTTTTGGAGCTTCACAAGTTTTAATGACTGACACTTCGGAAGAATCTACAGTCACTGCAGTAGACTTTAGTACTTCGGAAGAACTCCTTTCTTCCGAGACCAACTTTGCTTCCGAAGGTAATTTTCCATTTACCTTCTTCTTTGATTTGGAGCTTCCGAAGGAAACAGACTTTCCTTCCGAAGCTTGAGACTTCTTGAGATTCTTTGAAGTCTTTGTATTGGTCATGTGGATAGTACTTTTAGGATTGTATGGACAATCCTTGGCAATATGAGAAGTACTTTCACACATAACACACAGCATTTTCTTCTTCAAAGAATCTCCTTTTGAGAGCAAGACTGGCCTTGGTCACATCCCTTTTTCACCATTCTTTGGTAGATTCAGATACAGTTCCCTTGGGCTGTGAACTGTTCTTGGAATTTGATGGTCCAGGCTGTGCAGCAGTGGTACACAGCAGCTCAGTCTTCTTCTTTGTACTGAGATGATTTGAACATGAACCAGAACTCTTGGATAAGAGGCTTTGGTGGATGTCTTCAGTCCTTATTGCTTTGAAACCTGCAGAGATGAACACTTGTTTCTGCTTAGCATCAAAGGTAGCCTTGATTTCTTGAGCCTTCTTTGCTTTCCTTTTGCTCTTCCTGATCAAGTTCTTTCTCTTGGACTTGGTCATCACAGTTATTTCTTCTCCTCAGAAGGATAGTGGCCCTTGGAGAATCCTCTTCTTCACTCTTCTCAGAGGGATTCCTCACTATCACTTCTTCATCATCCTCACTTATTGGATCTATGAGAGGAAGCTCATCTTCACAAGTTCCACACCTAGGAGATCTTACAGACAAGATTGTGTGTGGAGGAGCTATCTCATTTGATCCCAGTCCCTGTCTATTTTGATAACAAACCTTATTGTGTAGGGATGAGGATATCATGTTCTTGAAGGTCTCTTCTTCAAGAACACTTTTCTCTGCCAGGGCTTTGCTGATCACAAGCTCAGCCTGGCACTTAGTCAACTTAGTGATGAGATCTTGGATCTGAGTTCTAAAATCTGTATGTTCATGTTTTAGTACTGAAATGGTTTTCTCCAAGTCTTCTATCTTTAACTTGTAATCATTTTCAGACTTTCTAAAGTCAGATTTTAATATGTTTAATGACTCAAGATCATCTCATCTCTAGGTTGTAGGACCTGTATCTATTTACTTTAGCAATGCATTCAGGGGAGCAAAGATGTTCTAATACCTTGGCTTCATCATGGTCAGCCATCAATGCTTGGTTTGGAGAAGCATCCTCCACCTGAAAACTCCAGTCAAATCCTCCCTCTTCAACAGCAACCGCAGCATGTTGCTTTGTCTTCTCAGCTGAGGGGTATTGTTGGTGTAGTTTGGTCTGAGTTGTGTTTGACCCCCATTTGCTCTGGGTGCCTTACACTCCCTGGCGAAGTGACCCATAAGGTTACAATTGTAACACTTAACTTTGCTTTTATCCAGCCCAAACTTACCACTGGTAGCATTGCTTGGAAATTTTCTTCCTGTCCTCTTGTAGAACTTCTTGGCTCTGTGAGTGAGAAGAGCCATCTGCTGAACTATCTCCATGTATTCCAGGTCATCTGGATGGATACAGTCTAGGTCTTCAAGAGTGAAGAGATAATTTCCACAGCTTTCATCTGCAGACACAAAGGCTTGAGAAGAACTTGTCTCTTGGAATGGGCTTCCTTGAGTAAAGTTCTCCCTTGGTGTCTCCGGGAAGGTGATGAAAGGACCCTTTTGTGAGTTGTCAGGGTAGCATAGGAGATGATGTTGGGGTTCTATGCTGTCCCTTTCAACCACATGAAGGGCTGAACCCATTTGATTGTTAGAGTTGCCAGATGAACCTTGTAAGTTCATCTCCATCTGGTATCCACTGAGAATCCCATATAACTCTGTCAGAGTAAGAGTTTTAAGGTTCTCAGTCCTCTTGATTACCACACAATAGTGTGTCCATTGCCTAGGAAGTGAGGACATGAACTTCCTTACAATGTCTCTGTTCTCAAGAGGAACTCCTCCATCCACAAGGGTATCCACAATCTCAACATACCTGAAGTATTGTTGGGTCATGGTTTCACCTGTTTTAAAGGTGAAATTTTCAAACTGCTGCTTCAGAAGATCTTTCTTGTTCTCCTTGGCTTCAGAGGAGCCTTCATACATCAGCTTCAGTGCATCCCACAGCTGTTTAGCTGTTTTGCACTTCTTAAAACCTCTGTACACAGAGTTTGGGATAGCAGTCTGAAGAGCAGTCATGGCCTTCCTGTCAATCTCTACTCTTTTCCTATCTTCATCTGAGTAGTTGGCCACATCTTTAGGAATCATACCAGCACCGGTAGCAGAGGGGGTGCTAGGTATGAAAGGTCCATATTCAACAGATTCCCACATTCTTGAGTCAAGAGACCTGATGAAGCCTTCCATCCTCATGCACCAGGTGTCGAAGTCATCAAGAGTGATCAATGGGGATTTGTTCATGGTTCCAGTCTCCATATCAGTCTTTGAGATGGAAGCCATTTGAAAAAGTTTAGTTTTTGTGTGTGTGTGAGGGATCTTAAGATGGTTAGATCTTATATCACGAGCCTGAAAGCTCTGATACCAATTGCAGGATCGTTCAAGGGCTTGAACACAATTACAACACAACCACAATGAGAAGATTAACTAAACGTTAATCAAACAGTGAACTAGGTAACCAAAGGTGATGCAGAGAACACAAGTAAAGCAAGAGACAGAACAAGAGAGTATAGTTTTCAAGGGAGCAGTATATTGCTTTCTCAAGTTCTTTTACAAGTGTTACAAAGCATTATGAAAGATACAAGAACTTGGAATACTTATACTACAACCTACAGCCGGCTATACTATGAAAGCCAGCTGGATACAATTGACTAGACACTAACAAAATCAATTGTAGGATCAAAAGGCATATCTGCCTTTTGACCTTGTGACTATGACATGCCATAGCTCACATCCTTATACATTACAAAAAGGATAAAGTACATAAAGTGGAAAGTTTCAGACTCAAGACCTCAATGTACAGTTACCAAAAGCATGGACCTTTTCACCAACTCTTGTAAGTTGGTGACTTATCAGAGACGCAGCGGAAAAGGTGCTTTATGGAACAGTACATCAGATAAAGCATGTGTACTAAAAGTCTTCGGAAGAAATCTGTCTTCATAGGTTGAAGCTTCGGAAGACTTTGTCTCTTCAAGCTTCGGAAGACTTCATGTTAGGCTTCGGAAGATATTGGTCTTGGCTTCGGAAGATATTACACTTAGAGTATTTTCTAATGCTTTGTGTAATTCTTCCGAAGCATTCTTCACTTCAGTACTTAGTGCATGTTGCTGAAACACTTAGGCAGTTTTGGGTTGCATCAGACTTCAGGAATCCTTACAGTCTACAAGCCATCCAATTGGTGAGTTGGATGTTTTTAGCTTGGTAATCCCATCAGTTCCAAGTATAAATGCTGATGAAGAATCTGCATAAAGACCCATGTCGGCTACCCGTGTTTGTATAGCGGAAGACATAGCAACCGATTTTGACAAGTTTTGTTCTTTCCACATTAACAAATGTGGATAGCCTAAAAGAAATGCTGACAAGTTTAAATTACATTCGCATTAACTAATGTGGATGTCCGGCAACAAATAACGCCATTTGGTTTTGTTCTTTCACGTTTTCATGAGATGACCAACACTAATGCTGAAGTCAAAAGAAGAAATGATCAAGCCAACACTCATTTTTCATTTCAAAATGCTGATAAACAAAAAATGCTAATGAGACTTTAGATTAGTTCTGATGTATCCTTAGGGTATTTAGGAGCATTTTGGTAAAAGGATCTTGTCAGACTATATACACCTAGATCATCTAGATTATATAGTCGAAGTCTTCACGAGTGAGAGAGAAAGTTTCAAATGTGATTCATCAATAGAAACAATGGCATTAGAAGAACTTGTCTCTTGGAGGGACTTTCTTAAGTGTGGCTTCCTCTAGATTCTCTGGAAGGTGATGAAGTACCTTTTTGTGAGTTGTCAAGGTATCATATGAGATGATGTTGAGGTTCTATGCTATCCCTTTCAGCCACATGAAGGGCTAAACCCTTTGATGCTAAGTTACCAGATGAGTTTTGCATGTTCACTCCATCTGTATCCACAAAGAATACCTAGAACTCAGTCAGAGTAAGAGTCTTAAGGTTCTCAGTCCTCTTGATAACAACACAATAATGTGTCCATTTTATAGAAAGAAGAACATGAACTTCCTCATAATTTCTCTATTCTCAAGAGTTACTCCAACATCCTTAGAGTATCCATAATCTCAACATACCTGAAGTATGTTGAGTCATGGTTCCACCTGTTTTAAAGGTGATGTTTTCAAACTGCTTCTTGAGGAGATCCTTCTTGTTCTCCTTGGCTTCAGTGGATCTTCATACATAAGCATCAGTGCTTTCTATAGTTGCTTGGCAGTCTTGCACTTCTTGAAACCTCTGTAATGGAGTTTGGAAGAGCAGTTTGAAAGGCTGTCATGGATTTTTGATCAATCTCTATTCTCTTCCTCTCTTCATGAGAAAAATCAGCCACAACCTTTGGATGATGGGATTTAACAAGATTATCAAAGTCCATATAAGCCAATATATATGAAAAACGCAGCGGATTAAGAGTTTAAAATCTTGTTAATATGTAGATTATCAAACCCATTTGAAAGCTAAACCCAAACCATGGATCCATATACGAAATGCATACAATAAAGATAAACATAGGATGTTTAGAAGACAACCTTTCAAGCTTCAAGAAAACGAGTTTGGGGAGATGTTAGAGATGATCTTTGTGGCTGAATCTTCAAGCAAGAAGACCTCAAGAGATGATACCCACAAGCTCCTTCAAACACCCACTTGCTAGGTTGTGAAACACCAACTTGAAAGCCCTCTCTACAACCGCTTTTCCCAGCCAAGAACACTTGATTCCAAGCTGAAAATCAGCCTTGTTTCAGCTCCAAAACCCGTTTTGAAAGAGAGTAGAGAGGATTTTTTTCTCTTGTGTGTGAGAGAGAAAGTGTGCTAGAGATGGAAGAGTGTTAGAGTCATCAAATGGCTTGCATGTTACAAGAAACAAAAGGATTCCCAAGGCCAAGTGGCGGCCGAATTGGGACCCTTTTTGTTTCCCTCCCATTTGAATTAATTTTGTAAAAACACTCTTGTTTTTTATAAAATTAAAACCAATTTTAATTTTATAAAATATAACACACTTTTGTTTTATATTACTTAACCAATTTAAATAATAAAACAACTAACATCTCATGAACAAATTATCCATATAATATTGTTCATTTACAAAAGCAATGATTTAGAAAACCCGGTTTCTAAATTGGTGCTAATATTTATTTGTGTGATCTTATCGGCGAATAAATATTTATCGGTGTTTGTTTGACTTGTTATTGGGTATGACCCGACTTGGATCATATCACACTAGCCACATGAATTTAATATGTATCTTGGGCAGATGTATTCCTTCATTGGAATCATACCACCACTAGTAGCAAATGAGATGCTTGGTATCTAAGGTCCTTCAACAACAGAGTCCCACATCCTAGATTCTTAAGACTTGATAAAGCCTTCCATTCTTTGACACCAAGTATCAAAGTCTTCAGGAGTGATCAGTGGAGACTTTGTCATAGTTCTAGTTTCCATATCAGCTTTAGTGATAGCTACCACTTGAGTTTTTTAGTGTTTTGTGTGTATGAGGGATCTTAAGATGGTAAGATCTTATATCAAGAGCCTAAAATGCTTTGATACCAAATGCAAGACCGTTAGAAGGGGTGATGCACTTTATAACACAACAACACAATTGAGGAGAGTTCTTTAGAACACTTAACAATCAAATAAGGAACATGTTAACTAAAGAAAGAGATGCTAAGAACACAAGTAAAGGAGAGACAGAACAAATTAGCAAAACAACACAAGTATTTTGTTTTCAAGAATTCTGTATATTGCTTCTCAAGTTCTATTACAAAGTGTTACAAAAGTATCATGGAAAGTTACAAGTACTTGAGATACATATACTATATTATACAGTCGGCCATACTTTAAAAGCCAACTAGATACATAAGGCTACACAACAAAATCAAATGTAGAGTCAAAAGGAAGATTGCCTTTTGACTTGTGACTATGACATACGATAGCTCCCATCTTAATATATTACAAAAGTGATAAAGTACATAAGTAGAAAGCTCAAACTCAAGACTTAATGTAAGTTTACCAAAAGTATGGACCTTTTCATCAACTTGTGAAAGTTGGTGAGTTAATCAAAGTTGCAGTGGAAACGTGGTCTAGCTTTATGGAAAAAGTACATCTGATATAGCATGTACATAAAAGTCTTCGGAAGAAATCTGTCTTCATAAACTGGCTTCGGAAGACTTTGTCTTTGAAGCTTCGAAAGACTTCATATTTGGCGTCGGAAGATATTGGTCTTGGCTTCGGAAGATTTTTCACTTAGAATATTTCTCATGTAATATGTAAAACTTTTGAAGCATTTCTACTTTTGTACTTTAATGCATGCATGCATGGAGACTTTGGATGCTTTGAATGTTTTAGAATGCATCAGACTTATTGGAATCCTTACATATGTTGACAGTGGGTGTAGCCGGCATATAACAGTGAATCAAGCCTTGCTTTAAGACTTTAAGACAAAAGATGGTACTCATGTAGTGTTTGGTGGAGATGTAGGTAGAAAGATAATCAGTGAAGGAACGGTATCTAATGGAGTGATAAGCTTTGATAAAGTCAACTTTTGTGCTCAGTTGAACTTTAATTTTTTAAGCGTTTCTCAAATATTCGATAAATCATACTCTGCTTTATTTGATGATTCTTATTGTTATATTTTGAAGCCAGGATTTCAAATTAGCAAGGAGTGGGTAGTTGTTAAAGCTGTTTGAGATAGAGATGCCTACAAGCTAGATATGTCTCACGTTGATCCTTCAACATAAACAACTTGCCACATTGCTCACGGATCAAATGATTGAAGCCAACTTTGGCATAGACATCTCGGGCATTCAAACTTCAAAAACATGAACAAACTTGCAGCAGGCAATCAGGTAGTAGGAAATGCATCAAAGAAGTTCGCTACATCAGACCTTTGTAAAGCATGTTTGAAAGGGAAGCAACACAGAGCGTCTTATAAATCCAAGCTGATAAACTCAAATTCAAATCCTCTACATATGTTACACATGGATTTATTTGGTCCTGTGAACATGTAGAGCATTGGAAAGAAATCATATTGTTTAGTTATCATTGATAACTACACAAGATTTTCTTGGGTTTTCTTTTTGCGTGCGAAATCTGAAATGGCTAAATTATTAAAAGAGTTTGTCACTAAAGTAGAAAATCAAGTTGATCAAAAAGTAAAAATAATTAGAAGTGATAATGGAACAAAATTCAAAAACGCTAATATTGACATGTTCTGTGCAGGGAAAGAGATAGCTCATCAATTCAGTGCTCCTAGAACAAAATTCAAAAATGCTAATATTGACATGTTCTGATTAAGCCAGCACGTTCAATGTTAGCAGATGCCATGATTCCTATCATTTTCTAGGATGAAGCCATATCAACTGCGTGTTTCATTCAGAATCGTACTCCATTGGTGAAAGAAAAATAGAAAACCCCATATGAGTTGATGTTTGGTAGGAAACCAAACATAGATTTCTTCAAATCTTTTAGTTGTCCAGTTTTGATTTTAAACTCAAATGATCAATTAGGCAAATTTGATGCAAAATCTGATAATGGATTCTTTCTTGGATATTCGTCAACTTCGAAAGCATATAGAATTTATAACTCTAAGACGAATGTTATCATTGAAACTTTCAATGTTAAATTTCTTCAAATTCATTTCCATCTGTTGCAAATGGTCTAGTGTGGTTATTTGATTTAGACTCATTGTCAAACTCATTCAATTCTAATATGTTTGAATCTTCTTGTGTTCACATGAAACATGTAGGAGATCTTGTATCTTTTAGTGGCGATTCAGACTCTGATGTATGGATGATTCAAGCCTGGACTATCCATTTTTCTCATTTATGAGATACCCTTTATTCAATTCGAAGAATCATGATCAACAAATTCCTAAGCAACAACAAGTTCCTAAAAATTCTATCCGTCTCAACCAGTTCCTAATGATGGACTAGAAATTCACCAACTTGAGTCTGGAACTTCATTTGTATCTGGAGATATAGATGTCAATGACAAGCTTACTTATTTTATCAACTCTTCAACTCAAGTTCCGCATTTCACTCCACATTCTTCAAACTTGTTGCATCAGCTATCCGACTTGAACCGAACCAATCTGGATATGAAGGTTCACCAAGATGAGATTCAACCATCTCGTATTCACAAGAAACATCCCATCTCTCAAATTCTGGGTCCTTTGAATGAGAGAACTACGAGAAGTCATACAAAGCAAGAAAACATTTGCTTGTACTCGTGTTTTCTATCTCAAATTATTCCTATAACATTACTGAAGCATTATAGGACAATAGTTGAATTGAAGCTATGCAAGAAGAATTGCTACAATTCTTTAAACAGGAAGTGTGGACGCTTATGGATTTTCCTGAAGGAGAGAATGCCATGGGCACAAAATGGTTGTTCAGAAACAATTAGATGATAAAAGAATAGTTGTTCGTAACAAAGCAAGATTACTAGCATAAGGTCACACCCAGGAGGAAGGAATAGATTATGATGAAGTATTTGCTCCAGTTGTAAGACTTGAACCAATTTGTGTCATTCTAGCATATGCTTCTTATATTAAATTCAAGGTGTACCAAATGGATGTTAAGGGTGCATTTTTGTAAGGACCAATCACCGATGATGTGTATGTCAAGCAACCTCAAGGTTTTGAAGATATTGGATCCTCATCGTGTGTACAAGCTAAGTAAAGCATTATATAGTCTACATCAAGCTCCTAGAATCTGCTATAAGACTGTAACAACCGGTTATTTTTTTTAAAGGTAAAGAGAGAAGAATAAGGTGAAGAAAAAGAAAGAAAAGATATTTTACCCAAGTTGAGGGGTAAAAAGGTGTCAAAAGTACAAAAGGATTCAAAAAGTGGGTGTAAAAGGTGATGGCCGCCCATCACTCTTTCTACACCCACACAGTTCGCGGATTTTAGAGAAAGAGAGTAGAAGAGCAGAAAGTTTCGTATTTTTAGGATGAACAAGCTAAAAATTTGAATTCAAAGTCAGAATTCATGGTTTTAAGTGTTCTTAACTGGCCTTGCCTCGTTGTATGCTTATGTGTGTTGTGTGTGTTCAGTTGTATGTTTTTAGAGGGTTTATAGGTGGTTGAACTCAATTACAGACGAGTTTGGAAGAAGCCATACTCAAGAGCTGCAATGGTGAGTTCTAGAACCCTTCTTTTACATGTTTCAACTAATTTTGGGGCTGGATATGCATGAACTTATGTGTTTATAAAACTGGGTTTTATACCCGTATGAATGAATGTGTGTATGTTGTGATTATGATGTGATGTTGGGCTATGCTCATGCTTGATGATGTTATGGTTGTGTTTCTAAGGCTTAGAATGTAAGAATTAAGTTTAGGACATGATAGATAGTGTTTGGGAACTGAAATTTGATGTTTAGGGCTCATATGTCTGAGTTTTAGAATATGCCCGTGCTCCAAAGAAATATGGATAAGTATTGGAGAAATACGGATGAACAGTTAATGGGGATGAGCATTTACCACTAAGTAAGTCAATGCGGATGAGTACTTGAGAAATGCGGATGAACATTTAATTCGGATGAGCATTTACCACTAAGTAAGTCAATGCGGATGAGTAGTCAATGTGGATGAGTAAAGTCATTGCGGATGACAAATTTTAAATGTGAGCAAATGTGGATGAGGAAATGCGGATGAGCATTAACCAATGCAGATGAGTAAAGTCAATGCGGATGAACAAAAGGCAAATGCAAATGAACACTTAGAATATTTCTGACTTTTTAGGGAAAAAGTGAAATTTAGGCTTTGACTTGGGTGTTCCCGGGGGCTATGTAAGTTGAATTTTTGAGGTCATAGATGATGTGATGTGCATTGTATGATGATGTTATGATTTATGATTAATGTTTATCTATGACGGTATGTATGATGGTATGTATGATGTATGTTATGTATGTATGAAGCCGGTATGATGATGTTGACTGTGTATGTTGATGTTCCTTTCATTGTATGATTGTTTTCCCTTGGCTTTGTGTTGAATGTTATTGAATGAATTGAAAGTATTATGTAATGTAAAGTGGAAGATAATGAAAGATGAACATGTATGTTGAAAGTATTATGTAATGTAAAGTGGAAGATAATGAAAGATGAACAAGTATTATGTAATGAATTGACTGTGTATGTATGAAGCCGGTATGATGATGTTGACTGTGTATGTTGATGTTCCTTTTATTGTATGATTGTTTTCCCTTGGCTTTGTGTTGAATGTTATTGAATGAATTGAAAGTATTATGTAATGTAAAGTGGAAGATAATGAAAGATGAACATGTATGTTGAAAGTATTATGTAATGTAAGTGGAAGATAATGAAAGATGAACAAGTATTATGTAATGAATTGACTGTGTATGTATGAAGCCGGTATGATGATGTTGACTGTGTATGTTGATGTTCCTTTTATTGTATGATTGTTTTCCCTTGGCTTTGCGTTGAATGTTATTGAATCAATTGAAAGTATTATGTAATGTAAAGTGGAAGATAATGAAAGATGAACATGATGAATTAATGCATGCATTAATGAACGATGGAAAGTAATGTAAGTCTGCAAGCCTTGTATGTCGGAACACGCCCAATGAAGGGTGTTAGTCGAACGGTGCGTGGGTTAGCTACCCCAGAAGGATGCATATCAAGGTTTTTCTTTGTGATTGACTGTTTGTATAGAACCCTTGTCGCTTACCCTAGATACTGTGGCCAGGCTGATGTGCGCCATGACGGGAGGTTTATGGTAGACCTCGGCCTAGTATCCGCTTTACGCATGATGGTGGGTATAGCACATGACAATGGTACTCCTGAATTCACCCTTAGGTACTGTGGCCAGCCTATTGTGCGCCATGATGGGGGGTCTATAATAGACCCCAGCCCTATACCTGCTTTATGCATGACGGTAGGGTAAAGATCATGGCTTTTGATGGAATGAAAAGAAGTATGATGAACGTATGAATGAAAGTAAAAAAGCATGAATAAATGGAAGTTAATAAACGATTTATGATAAGATAATATTTATATTATCTATGTGTATGTAAGATGTGTGATCACATGCAAAAGTATAGAACGGTTATAATGAAAGTAAAGTATGTTTTATTAAAACTAGAACTCACTTAGCAATGCTGACTTTTTATGTATTTCCCAGTTGGCAGGTGAGCATTGCTGATGATAGCACGGGTCGGCTACTTGGCATTTTGGATGGCATTTTTTGTTAATGTTTTTGCATTGTAATGCAAACAAATGAAAATGTATTGTAATGTAAACAAATGAAAATGTATAATGAAAGATTGTATTAACTTGCAAAAGCATTTTTATGAAATGAAAAGTTATTTTGATGTTCTGCTGCGATGTTTTATGAAAGTGAAATGTAAATATATGTTCTATGTGCAATGATTGACCAGCTGTGAGCGTACAAGGGAACAGGGCCTTACAAGTTGGTATTAGATCCAAAGTTTAAGTGAACAGGTAAATTTTCAAAATAAACCTAAACTTAAACTGAAAATGGGACGGAAAGGAAAGGGATGCGAGTCCGAGTAGCTGCATGCCATTAGGTATTTTCTTAATGATTAACCGGTATTACATGGGCATGTTATGTAGTTTATGTACTGTTTGTAGATTTAGATACTGATGTAGTCAGGATAGGTAATGCTTAGGGTATGAAGAGTAAAGTAAGTGGCTAGTCATAACTCGCCATTGTAATTAGGGACTTACTATACATGACATAAACTAAGCTGTTCTCTTGAATGACCGTGTTGGTGTTTGAATCTTTCGGTGTGCGTGTTAGAGGATGGCTAGTGGTAGATCATCTAAAGCTTCACGTGGTGGAGGTCGTGGTCCTAAACCATGGATTACAAAAGGAAGGCCTAGTGCCGAAAAGGTGGTTCATGAAGAACAAGAGACCCCTCATCCGAAGGGTGGTGATGAGAGTGCTAACTTAAGAACCTCAGTGAAAAAGGCTATTGTGGAAGAAGTTCATCACGTCATGCAGACAATCTTACTTTTTGTAGTGACCAAAGTTATCAAGGATGTGAGGGAAGGAGAAAGGAAGGAAAGAAGTAGAGCTACGGGTGAAAGAAGACAGCCCGAGACTGACATTGTTCTGTCTGATAACAAAGAAGAAGAGGAACAAGAAGAGCCTGCACCGGAGGCGACACGAGGCTGTAACTACGGGTCATTTCAATGGTGTAAGCCCTCTACTTTTGATGGTAATGGCACTGCTGCTGCTACTCACTGGTGGGTGAGAGAAATGAAAGTTGTTCTGAACATCACCGAGTGTCAAGAAGATCAGAAAATGAAGTTTGTTGCCCACTCTTTCATGGACTCAGCTTTATGCTAGTGGGACAATATTGTCCAAGTTGAGGGTAGTCGGGCTATTAGGAGGATGAGATGGTCTGAGCTGAAGAAGTTGGTGATTGAGGAGTTATCTCCTCATAGGGAGATGGACAAGGTTGAGAGGGATTTTCTATAGTTAGAGGCGGGGACGATGACACATGAGTAGTACACCACCAAGTTTAACGATATGGCATGGCTGAGGCCTGATCAGGTGACACATCTTTCATGAAAAATCAAGAGGTACATCCAGGGCTTGCCAGCGGATATTCGCATGCACATGATCGCTGCCTGACCAAGCACATTTAGGTCAGCCGTTGATTTGGCAGGGAGGTTGTGTGATGAGAGAAGTATGGTGGTGGTGGCTGAAGGTAGCAAGAAAGGGAGTGGTGACCGGAATTGGAGTAGGAAAAGGTTTGTTCGAGGTGGTGCCTCGATGAGTAACAAGAAAGCACGGGTAGATGACCGCCGTGTGGTCAAATCTTGTGTGGGGTCGAAGAAGTGTGGTAGATGCGGAAGGGAGCATATTAGAGAATGTAGGATGGGATCGAACTTATGCTTGAAATGTGGGAAGACGGGGCACATAGCCAAGGACTATCGTACGGTTTGATATTTTAACTGTGGCATGGAGGGCCACATGAGTAGAGACTATAAGAATCCGAGGGCTATGGTTTCTGTAGTGAAGAAGACTGGAGGTGAAGGACCGAGGGCGAGCACTAGAGCATTTTGCGATGATGCAGGAGGAGACTAGGACGGACCCTGATGTTGTGTCAGGAACGTTTCTAGTAAACCAAATTTTAGCCTCTGTGTTATTCGATTCTGGTGCTAGTAAAAGTTTCATTTCTACTGCTTTCTGTGCTAAGTTGCCCGTTAGCAGTAAGAATATGGATGCGGCCTTTGATGTAGAAACTGCCATAGGTAAGTCTACTAGAATTTCTAAGGTGATAGAAGGATGTGATGTAGAATTAGAAGGTCACAAGTTTCCTATTAGATCATTCGTGATGACCGTAGGCGGGTTGATGTAGTACTGGGGATGGATTGGTTAATGGACTACGAGGCGAACATTGTGTGTTGCAAGAAGATGATTTGTTTGATAGCGCCTGACAGGAGTATGGTGACGGTTTATGGGGATTGGATCACGATGATCCCGAAAGTAATTTCAATGGTGGTAGCAGGAAAATGCATGAGGCGTGGACGTAGTCCCTACTTGGCTTATGTGAAGGATGTAAAAACACCAACATCACAACTGTCTAATGTACTAGTTATGTGTGAGTTCCCAGATGTGTTTCCCGAAAACTTACCAGGAATGCCACCTAACCGAGAGATCGAGTTTTAGCTTGATATGATATCGGGTGCCCAACCTATTGCCAAGGCACCGTATTGGTTGGCTTCGACTGAGAGGAAAGAATTGATGGAGCAATTGCAAGAGCTGCTTTATAAGGGGTTTATTAGACCGACTATCTCTCCTTGGGGTGCTCTGGTCTTATTCGTGAAGAAGAAAGACAGTAGTATGAGGATGTGTATTGACTACCGTGAGCTGAATAAGTTGACGATAAAGAACTGATATCCCTTACCGAGAATTGATGATTTGTTTGATCAGCTTCAAGGTGACAGTTGGTTCTCAAGGACAGATCTTTGATCAGGCTACCATTAGTTAAGGTGAAAGAGTAGGATGTCCCTAAAACAACTTTTTGCACGTGTTATGGTCACTACTAGTTCCTCGTTATGTCATTTGGTTTGACCAATGCGCCAGTTGCTTTTATGAATCTGATGAATCGAGTGTGTTGGCCGAAGTTGGATAAATCAGTGATTATGTTCATGATGATATCATAATTTATTCGAAGAGCGAGATAGAGCATGCCTGTCACATTCGGGAGGTTCTGGAGATGTTGAGAAAGGAGAAGTTGTACGCCAAGTTCTCCAAGTGCGCATTTTGGTTGCGCGAAGTTCAGTAGTTGGGTCACGTGGTGAATACCGAGGGGATTATGGTGGATCCGACAAAGGTAGTGGCGATGACGCAATGGAAGTCTTCAAAGACGCCATCCGAGATTCGTAGTTTATTGGGTTTGGCGGCTACTACAGAAGATTCATTCAAGACGTCTCCAATATCACTTCCCCACTAACCAAGTTGACCCAGAAAGATGTAAAGTTTGTATGGGGTCAAGCTCAAGAGAAGGCGTTCGAGGAATTGAAGCCGAGGTTGACTCAAGCTCCTGTTCTGTCATTACCCGATGGAAGTGAAGATCTGGTGGTTTATTCTAATGCTTCCTACTCGGGGTTAGGGTGTGTATTAATGCAGAGAGGGAAGGTTATAGGCTATGCATCCCGACAGTTGAAGGTTCATGAGGTTAATTATCCTACCCATGACTTGGAGCTAGTAGTTATGGTCTTTGCGTTAAAGATTTGGAGGCACTACCTTTACGGGACAACGTGCACCATATTCACTATCCACAAGAGCTTGAAGTACTTCTTTGAGTAGAAGGACGTGAACATGAGGCAGAGACAATGGTTGGAGCTCATAAAGGATTATGATTGCGAGATCCATTACCATCCAGGCAAGGCTAACATGGTGGCGGATGCCCTTAGCTGGAAAGAGAGACCCGAACCGATTCGGGTGAAAGCTTACCAGTTGATCATGACTTCCGATGTGATGAAGCAAGTCAAAGAGTTCCAAGATGAGTCACAAAAAGAAGATCATCTTAACTCCGAAAGAATGAGAGGTCTGATTGTGAAATTGGGTGAAAACATACTCAGTGTTAAAACCTGATTCGGACGGATGTGAATTCTTTGTTTTGGGGATCTACGCATGAAGATTATAGACGAAGCTCATAAGACTCGATACTCTATTCATCCTGGTGCTACAAAGATGTACCAAGACATGAAGAAAGATTATTGGTGGCCAGGTATGAAGCGTGACGTAGTGGAGTATGTGAGTAAGTGCCTTACTTGATTACAAGTGAAGGCCGAGCACCAAAAGCCGTATGGGAAGATCCAACCATTGGATATACCGGAGTAGAAGTGGGAGCATATCACCATGGATTTTATGACGAAGCTATCATGTACCCCAAAAGGGTATGATGCCATATGGGTGATAATCAACCGTTTGATGAAGAGGGCTAACTTCCTACCGAACTGTGAGACATATTCATCCGAGAGGTTGGTGGATATATTCATCAAGGAAATTGTAACTCATCATGGTGTGCCGGTGTCTATTGTGTCTGATCGTGAGACACAGTTTATATCTAAATTTTGGAAGAAATTCCACGACGCGACGGGGACTAGGTTACATATTAGCACAGCTTATCATCCCTAAACGGATGGTTAGTCTGGATAGGACCATTTAGATACCGAAAGATATTCTTCGAGCGTGTGTCATCGATTTTGGAGGAAGTTGGGATGACCACTTCACGTTAGCTGAGTTCTCATATAACAACAACTATCATGCCAGTATTGGTATGCCCCTTATGAGATGCTATACGGTAGAAGATGCATGGCACCCATCTGTTAGGGTGATATTGGTCAGAAAGAGTTAGGAAGCATCGAAGTGATCGAGGTTACGACTGAGAAGCTTGAAAAGATCAAATCCTTCATGAAGGCAGCCAAGATAGACAAAAGTCGTATGCTGATAAACGGCACAGACCGATTGAGTTTCAGGTGGGTGACCGAGTTATGTTGAAGGTCTCACCTTGGAAGGATATCATTTGGTTCAGAAAGTGGGGTAAGTTGAGCACGAGATACATAGGGCCTTTCCAATCATGGCTCGAGTAGGAGAGGTGGCCTATAGATTGGAATTACCAGATGAGTTAAGTGGAATTCACCCGACATTCCATGTATCTCATCTAAGGAAATGTTTAGCATACGAGGATATGGTTGTACCATTGGAGGATATCTAGGTAGACGAACGGCTCAATTATGTGGAGCAACCAGTGTCGATCATTGATCGAAAAGAGAAGAGGCTGAGGAATAAAGTGGTTCCTCTTGTGCATGTACAGTGGAAGCGCAGGAAGTGATCTGAGTCTACGTGGGAGACTGAAGAAGAGATGAGACAACATTACCCATGATTGTTTGAGGAATAACAGGTTTTGGGGACGAAATTTATATAAGGAGTGGACTTTTAACACCCGGTTATTTTTTTTAAAGTCAAAGAAAAAAGAATAAAGTGAAGAAAAAGAAAGAAAAGATATTTTACCCAAGTTGAGTGGTAAAAGGTGTCAAAAGGACAAAAGGTTTGAAAAAGTAGGTGTAAAAGTGATGGCCACCCATCAATATTTCAACACCCACATAATTCTCGATTTTAGAGAGAGAGAGAGAGTAGTAGAGAAGAAAGTTTCGGATTTTTGAGGAAGAACAAGCAAAAAAATTGAATTCAAGGTAAGAATTCATGGTTTTAAGTGTTCTTAACTGGCCTTGCCTCAGTTGTATGCTTATGCTTGTTGTGTGTGTTTGGTTGTATGTTTTTAGTGGGTTTCTAGGTGGTTGAACTCAATTATAGACGAGTTTGGAAGAAGCCATACTCAAGAGCTACACAGGTGAGTTCTAGAACCCCTCTTTTACGTGTTTCAACAGATTTTAAGGGTGGAATGCATGAACTTATGTTTTTTATAAAACTGGGTTTTATACCCATATGAATGAATGTGTGTATGCTGTGATTATGATGTTATGTTGGGCTGTGCTCATGCTTGATGATGTTATGGTTATGTTTCTAAGGCTTAGAATGCAAGATTTAAGCTTAGGACATGATAGATACTGTTTGGGAACTAAAATCTGATGTTTAGGGCTCATATGTCCAAGTTTTAGAGTCTGCCCGTGTTCCAAAGAAATGCGGATGAGTACTGTAGAAATGCGGATGAACAGTTAATGCGGGTGAGCATTTACCACTAAGTAAGTCAATGTGGATGAGTATTGGGGAAATGCGGATGAACAGTTAATGCAGATGAGCATTTACCAATAAGTAAGTCAATGAGGATTTTGCGCATGAGTAAGTCATTACGGATGAGAAAGTCTAATTGTGAGCAAATGCGAATGAGGAAATGCGGGTGAGCGTTGACCAATGCGGACGAGTAAAGTCAATGCGGATGAACAAAATTAAAATCCAGATAAACACTTAGAATATTTTTGACTTTTTAGGAAAAAGTGAAATTTAGGCTTTGACTTGGGAGGTTTTCGGGGGCTATGTAAGTTGACTTTAGAGGTCATAGATGATGTGATGGGCATTGACCAATGCGGACGAGTAAAGTCAATGCGGATGAACAAAAGTAAAATCCAGATAAACATTTAGAATATTTCTGACTTTTTAGGAAAAAGTGAAATTTAGGCTTTGACTTGGAGGTTTTCGGGGGCTATGTAAGTTGACTTTTGAGGTCATAGATGATGTGATGGGCATTGTATGATGATATTATGATGTATGATTGATGCTTATGCATGATGGTATGTATGGTTGTATGTATGATGTATGTTATGTATGTATGATGCCCGGTATGATGATGTTGACTGTGTATGTTGATGTTCCTTTCATTGTATGATTGTTTTCCCTTGGCTTTGCGTTGAATGTTAATGAATGAAATGAAATTATTATGTAACGTAAAGTTGAATGTTTTCTCTTGGCTTTGTGTTGCATGCAATAATGAACGATGTAAAGTAATGTAAGTCTTGCAATCCTTGTATCTCGAAACACGCCCAAGGAAGGGTGTTAGTCCAACGGTGTGTGGTTAGCTACCCAGAAGGATGCACACCGGGGTCTTTCTTTGTGATTGACTATTTGTATAGAACCATTGTCACTTACCCTAGATACTGTGGCCAGGCTGTTGTGCGCCATGACGCCCAGTATCCGCTTTATGCATGATGGTGGGTATAGCACATGACAATGGTACGGCTGAATTCACCCTTAGGTACTGTGGCCAGGCTGCTATGCGCCATGACGGGGGGTCTATGATAGAGGTCGGCCCTGTACCCGCTTTATGCATGACGGTGGGGTATAGTTCATGGCTTTTGATAGAATGAAAAGAAGTAATATTGAACATATGAATGAAAGTAAGAAAGCATGAATGAATGGAAGTTAATGAATGAATGAGTGATGAAGATAATAATGATATATCTATGTGTACGTCTGATGTGTGATCACATGCAAAAATAAAGAACGGTTATAATGAAAGCGAAGTATGTTTTATTAAAACTAGAACTAATTCAGCAACGTTGACTTTTTATGCATTTTCCAGGTGGGCATTGCTGAGTATGGCACGGGTCGGCTACTTGGCATTTTGGATGGCATTTTTTGTTAATGTTTTTGCATTCTAATGCGAACAAATGAAAATGTATAATGAATGATTGTATTAACTTTCAAAATCATTTTAATGAAATGAAAAGTTATTTTGATGTTACGCTGCGATGTTTTATGAATGTTAAATGTAAATATATGTTTTATGTGCAATGATTGACTAGCTGTGAGCGTCCTGGGAATGTGGCCTTACAGAGACACTGTCCCAACATTTGATCCAACATGGATACACAAAAGGGAAGATTGATCCAACATTATTCATAAAGAAAGATGCAAATGATCTCTTATGTGTGTAAGTGTATGTGGATGATATCATATTTGGTTCTAATAGTAAAAAACAACTCTTTGAATTAGAAGAGATTATGAAATCATGTTTCCAGATGAGTTCATGGGAGAAATCAATTTCTTTCTTGGATTGCAAGTAAAACAATCTACATATGGCATTTTTATCAATCACGAAAAGTTTGTTAATATGCTATTGAAGATATTCAAACTGCAAGATTATCAATCTATCAGAACTCCAACTGACGTCAATACCAAGATTGATACTGATTCGAAAGGAAATCTATCGATCAAACATTATACAGATCTATGATTGGATCTTTGATGTATCTAACTGCATCTAAACCTAACATAATGTATGTTGTTTGTGTATGTGTCAGGTATCATTAAGACCTGAAGGAATCACACCTAATCACAGTCAAACATATATGTACAAACAATGATTATGGGGGATGTAGTCAAGATAGAAAATCTACTACGGGTGGTTGTATTTTTTTGGGTCCTCGATTAGTATCGTGGCAATGTAAGAAACAAACCAATGTCTCAGTCTCAACTGCAATATCTGAGTAGATAGCTGCATCAGTTGGATGTTCTTAAATCCTTTGGCTACAAACGACGAGCTAGATTATGGGTTCAATTTTCTTAAAACACCAATTTATATTGATAATACAGCTACTATGTTTAGAATAGCTAATCCTGTCCAACAAATAAAAACAAAGCATATCAAGATTCGATATCATTTTCTTAGAGATAACTTTGAAAAATATTTAATCATTTTGATTCAAATATCCTCTGAAAAACAGTTGGCTGACCTGTTTACTAAAGTTGTCTTACTAGGAAGCTTTGAGTATTTGGTTGAGTCAATCGGTCTTATTAATCATATTGAAAACTTATTTTGTTTTCATCGAAATGATAATAACCCTATCTCCTTTTAATAAATAACTCAAAGGGAAATTTATCAAAGTTGACTGGCTGATTGTATGTATTGTGTGTGTGCTAAAAAGAAGAGCAAATACAACATTAGAAAATTACAAAAGTAGAATAGAAAATTATAAAATGAAAATACAAGTAATATAGTTTAGATATTCAACTTTTTACGATTGAATCTGCCATTGCAACATGTGAGCAATGATAGTACATCTGTGTAATCAGTTGCATACTTCACTCGCTAATAAAGTCTAACGTTATCAAATATGATGTGCAGGCAAGATCATGCAATTATACTGAAAAATTAAATTCTTGTGATGAAACTAAATCAATTATGCATTTGTGTTCATCTTAGAACTAATGGGTGGTGTAGACTTATCTGATTGATTGCTTGTCAAGTCATAACCTCAAACCTAGTGGTGATATGAATAACTGTTGATACATGTATGTCCCTAGATCGTGATATGTGATGTAATAGATCTTGTTTGGTATGATTAATGAACTGATGTTGATAGTCTGTTGGTTATAACGTTTAATAGTTTATTAATGAGTCGTAAATGAATTGATTGAGTGTATGATTACTTGAATAACTACATATAATATTATATTATTTAACTAAAACATTCAAACTTAACTTAATGAAGTTCCCATGCGAATGGCTCATGCGAATGAACCATAAGCATGAAGAACCTCATACGATTGACTCAGTCGCACGACTGAACCAGGAGACTGGATCAGTCGTACGACTGTAATATAAGATTGGCTCAATCGCACGACTGAACACTCAGTCGCACGAATGAACAAACCGCATGGTTCAATCGCACGACTGAACCAAACTAACGGTTCAGTCGCACGATTGAAGGGTGCCAACCTATAAATACAACTCAATTCTTGAAAAACAGGGAGATTCATTCAAGTTCAATTCCATACGAACCCTAGCCGTCCAGAAACCTTCCAAATCATTCTCCAAGTTCATAGAACACATTAGATCGATTCCTTATTGATTTCTAACGTTAGTTTCAATCCTTGATTGATTCTTCGTGTGTTCTCACTGATTGGGTCGCCAATCAAATAGGATTCCGTACTATTTTATCCGGTATACACGTGATCTCTAGGTATTTTCGTCGAATACCAGGTCCTAACAAGTGGTATCAGAGCTTTTGGCTCGTGATTACGTGTTGATTCAATCAAGATTGCATAAAGTTTGTGTTTTTACACTAAAAACGCAATCTTTGGCATCAAAAGTGATCTTGGAAGTTCCCTGCTCATCGACGTGTGGTTTCTACGGACTCAGGCAATCAGAACTTGTAAAATTTCGAGTTTTTACGGCTGAAAACCGTCAAACGACTGGACAGAATTTGGTTGCTACTAAGGACACCACCTTTGGCTTCGATACGAGTAAAGTGACCTGCTTTAACTGTGGTGAGAAGGGGCACTTCAAACGAGAATGTGTCAAGCCAAAGAAGACGGGGAATGGGAACCCGTTCTCATCATTTACTCGCCAGAACAAGCAACCCTCTAATTCTACTTCATCAAACAAGGCCCTAAAGCACTAACTGCTCATGATGATGAAGGACAGGATTGGAGTTTCAGGTTTGTCTCACCAGGAGAATCTAACATGCCAGTGTCGAGGATATTGACGATGATTCTGCGAGTGAAGGTGATATAGCAGTTGAAATTGCAATGTCACATAGTGAAGACCAACTGCAGCCGAGGTCAGCTACAAGCCAAATGAGGAAGTCTCCACCTTAGAGACTGAAAAGCCAGAGTCGACAGACCAGAATCATCTGATGCAGCACTGATGGCTAATACTTCTGGACCACTCAGTAAGTACCACTGACCGACTTTTTAATAACCATGCTTGTTCTGATTGTGACACGTTTAGGAAGAGCATAGATGACAAATTGCTAGGTTATTAGACCATAATGATAACTTAGTAAAAGATTTACGTCTGTGTACTGAGGCAATAGAGTGCTAAAACAAATGAGCATTTATAAGAAAAGATAGACCTTTGACCAAACAACTTAGGGAAACTCAATTAGTGGCTTTTAACCAAGCAAACGACATTAGTGAAGGGTTTGAAAGAACACTAAAACATAGTATAACCTTTTAATCTTTTCAGAAAACGCAGCGGATGTATAGGATTATAACAAGTTTATAATCTGAAATTTTCGTGTTCTAAGTGTGGTTTTAGATGGAAAACAAAACCCAAATCAATAGGGATCTTAAATATATGAATGGACAAGCTATGAACAAACATTAATGTACATAAAATCACAGCCATATGAGGCTGTGAATGGGTACCTTTCTCCAGCAGAAAAATCGACTTAGAGGAGTGTTTTGGATGCTTGAATCGACCAAGAACTCAATGTAGAGATCCTCAAGCTTCGTATACCCCAAGCACTATTACAAAACACCTTGTATGCTAGGATTGAACACCAAAATCAAGCTGCTAGAGCTCCTTCTTTCTGCCTGATTTCCGAAACTAGAGAGGGGAGAAAGGGAGAGAGAGCTTTTGCATGTATATTTTTTAAATGGCTGGTCCAAGAGCAAATTATAAGACCCCTTAATTGTGTGTATCAATTCAACAAAGTGGTCCAATAGGAACACAATAAGGGGGCGGCCAAAAGGCTTTGAAAATGGGTTTCCCCCCTTTTAAAATTAGACACATTACAATGTTACATGGTCTTATAACTTGGTACCTCTTAGTAAATGTATACAACTAACCAATTAATTGTATAACATATGTAGCCATTTTAATTTGTAATGTCATCTAACTAATATAAAAACATTACAAATAATATAATTGAACAAAATATCCTAATAAATTGTTCCATGTCATATGCAACTTGTTTAGAAAACCCATTTTCTAAATTGGTGTTAATATTTTATTGCATGATCACATCATCAATTAAATTTATTTGGTGTTTGCTAAGCTTGCTATTGGGTATAACCCGACTTGGATCATGACGTACTAACCACATCAATATTCTAAGTGTCTTGGGCACACAGAATCCTACAATCTCCCACTTGCCCAAGATTCATAGAAGATTGATGCAAGCAGTAAATACCGCCTAACAACGGTTTACTACCCTTAATACGCATGACTTATAGCCATTCAATAACATCATCCCTTTCAAGTGCCCTACTTGAAAAGATTTAGGTGAATTAATCATTTATCCTTTTGTTACAGATGTCATGTTAAATCCAAGGACACAGAATGATCATTCCTTGTTGATTTAACTTAATCAGGCCTTAGACATCTAACTCTCAACGAATAAGAGGAACAAATTCCATCTTGACTACATACGTTTCTCACAAACACCTCGTGTTATACCTGAACATATCCTTATGTACTGTCCACTATTTCAGGACAGTGAAGAATAGGCTCAAGGTGTAATACTTGGTGAATATCAAAACCCAATATATATCTCAGGTCGGAGGATACCAAATGATATTCGCCTTTACTCAAAATACTTATGATCAATCAATAAGATTCCATGTAGTAAAATTTGAGATGCGGGTTAGTCCAATATTTGTATCCCACAAATATCTATGAACCTTGGTAGCAACCCATTGCTCTATATTCATCCTTATGAATATCAACCAATCCAAGTTCATAATAGTCTTACCTTCAAACTTGTTCCCACAAGTGTGAACGACTACGGATATTTAGAGTAAACATTTTACTCATGGATTAAACATGCTAAATTGGAATATTATTTGAAGCATTATAACCAAATAATTTTATTCAAATAATAGAAAGTTCCACATATCCAAATACAAAATTTATAGATCAAATCCAATCACTAGTATATCGAAGTCCCATGGCACAAGTATGACATTCATGCTTTGCCTTTTCAAGGAGCTTCGTGAGAGGATCCGCAACGTTTTGATCCGTGTGAACTTTGCGAATACATATCTTTCCTTTTTCAACTTCATCTCGTATGTAGTTGAATCTCCGCTCAATATGCCTAGTCTTTTGATGAGCACGGGGTTCCTTGATTTGTGCAATCGCACCCTCGTTATCACAAAAGATCTCTAGGGGTCCTGAATGGAGGGGACAACCCCTAGATCGGCAATGATTTCTTTAACCATGCAGCTTCTTGAGCTGCCAATGAGGCGGCGACATATTCTGATTCTGTAGTTGATAGAGCCACCACATCCTGCTTGGAGCTCTTCCAAGAGACAGCTCCTCCATTCAGAATGAAAATGTATCCCGATTGTGATCGTGAATCGTCACGATCGGTTTGGAAACTTGCATCCGTGTAACCTTTTACAACGAGTTCCTCGTCACCAGATCCATAGATCAGGAACATATCTTTTGTCCTCCTTAGGTACTTAAGTATGTTCTTAACAGCCATCCAATGACTGTTTCCAGGATTCTGCTGGTAACGGCTTGTCATGCTTAAGGCGCATGACACGTCCGGTCGAGTGCATATCATTGCATACATGATGGATCCTATAGCAGATGCGTATGGGATTGCCTTCATTTTGTCTTGCTCATCCTTTGAGCTTGGACATTGAGTCGTACTCAACATCGTTCCTCTTTGAATAGGTACGGTACCTTTCTTAGAGTTTTCCATCTTGAACCTTTTCAAGATTTTATCAATATATGCACTTTGATTCAAACCAATCAACCGCCTTGATCTATCCCTATAGATCTTTATTCCCAGAATATAGGCGGCTTCACCAAGATCCTTATGGAAAAACAACTTCCAAGCCAGGTTTTTACACCTTCCAAGGTTGGAATGTCATTTCCAAATAGCAGTATGTCATCAACATACAATACTAGGAAAGTTATTGTGCTCCCACTAGCCTTCTTATACACAAGCCTCATCAGCGTTTTTGATGAAACCAAATTTCTTTACTTCCTCATCAAAACGGTGATTCCAGCTTCTCGATGCTTGTTTTAATCCATAGATTGATTTCTTTAACTTGCATACTTTATTAGGATGTATTGGATCGACAAAACCTTCAGGCTGAACCATATAGACATCTTCCTCAAGATATCCATTTAGGAAAGCGGTTTTGACATCCATTTGCCAAATCTCATAATCATAATGAGCAGCTATGGCAAACAATATCCTTATAGACTTTAGCATCGCAACAGGTGAGAAGGTTTCATCATAATCAACCCCTTGAGTTTGAGTGAAACCTTTTGCTACAAGTCTAGCTTTATAAGTATCCAAGTTTCCATGCATATCGGTTTTCTTCTTGAAAACCCACTTACTTCCAACTATCTTGGAGTTAAGAGGTGGTACAACCAAGTCCCATACTTGATTGTCATACATGGATTGCATCTCAACGTTCATGGCTTCAAGCCATTTGTCACAATCCGTGTTGGACATTGCATCATGGTATGTGGTTGGTTCATCAGAATCTATCACATAGCATCCATCCATGAAAAATCATATCTTTCAGGTGGATTACTAGTTCTACCACTTCTGCGAACGTGTTGTGTGTATTGATCAACCACTTGATCATCCTCAACATCCTTATGTTGAGTGCTAGTTTCAACCAAACGTGCATCGGGCTGTGGTTCTTGATCTTCCTCAAGATCCACTGTTCTACTGCTAGCTCCTTCCATAAGGAACTTTGCTTCTAAGAACTCACCCTTTCTGGCAACAAACACTTTTGTTCCATTGGATCATAGAAATAATATCCCATAGAATCTCTAGGATATCCAATAAAGATACACTTGGTGGATCGGACATCCAATTTGTTTAGGGTGGGAGTCTTAACATAAGCCTCACATCCCCAAACCCTTAAGTACGATAGGGATGGAACTCTTCCATGCCATATCTCAAAAGGTGTCCTTTCTACCTTTTTGGTTGGGGCCATATTTAGAATACGGGCCGCGGAGAGCAGAGCGAAACCCCAAAATGATAGAGGTAATGTGCTTCTAGCCATCATAGATCGGACCATATCCAATAAGGTTCGATTCCTCCTCTCAGACACACCATTATGTTGTGGTGTTCCAGGTGGAGTGAGTTGTGAGACAATCCCGCAACTCCTAAGATGATTTTGAAAGGTATCACTTAGGTATTCACCTCCTCTATCGGTACGAAGAATTTTAATTGACTTGTTGAGTTGATTTTCTACTTCATTTCTGAAGATTTTGAACATTTCAAAAGCTTCGTCTTTGTGCCTTAACAAGTACACATACCCATAGCGACTATAATCGTCGGTAAAGGTAATGAAGTATCTTTCACCATTCCTAGTCATTGGCTTAAAAGGACCACATACATCCGAATGTATGATTCCTAATAAATCTTTTGCCCTTTCGGTAGTTCCATTAAAGGGTGCCTTAGTCATCTTACCTTGTAAACAAGACTCACAAACATCAAATGAATCACATTCATTTGTTTTTAAAAGACCATTCTTTTGAAGTGTTTGTAAACGTTTCTTGTTTATATGACCAAGACGACAATGCCAAAGATAGGTATCACTTAAGTCCAACTTGAGTTTCTTGGTGTTAGTTTGGTACAATGAACTATTTAAAGTATTTTCATGAACCAATTCATAAATACCATTAATTGGAATAGCTTTAAAATAGAACATACCATTTAAAGAAACATGAATATCATTTTCAATAAAAGATAATACATAATCATAATGTCTTAATTGGGATACAGAAATAATGTTCCTAGTCAAACTAGGAGCATACAAAACATTCTTCAAAATAACTTCCAAACCACTTGGAAGTCTCAGGATGTAGTCTCCACGAGCTTCAACTAAGACTTTAGTTCCATTTCCCATGAAGAGGCTAACATCCCCTTGTTTGAAGTCCCTACTTCTTGTGAACCCCTGCAACAAATTGCAAATGTGAGTTCCACATCCGGTATCCAATACCCATGTGTTAGAAGATGTAACATTAAGATCAATATGAATCATGTATATTGTACCTGAGGTCTGCCCGGCATCCCTCTTGGCTTTCAACTCTTGGAGATGGACAGGACAATTCCTTGCCCAATGTCCAATCTCCCCACACTTGAAGCATGGGTCATTTGTAGCAACCTTTTGCTTCTTCTCTTGTGGTTTGGGTGGCACCCTTGCCACCCCTTTCCCTTTTCCCCAAGCGGGTCCCTTACCCTTGGCAACCTTTGCCTTGGGTGCGGGACGAGGCCTTTTGTTGTTCCCACCTTCATTAATGGTGAGAACGGGTAAAACCCTTTTACCCATGGCCGCCTCGGCCGTTTTGAGCATTGAGTGAAGCTCACCAATGCTTTTATCCCAAGCATTCATGTTGTAGTTCAACACGAATGTCTCGAACCTTTTGGTAAGGCCATTGAGGATCAAATCCGTGGCCAATTCCTTCGAGACGGGACAATTAAGCCTCTCGAGGCGGTCAATGTGACTTTTCATCTTAAGTACATAAGATGAAACAGATTGATTGTCGTCCATACGACATGCATGGAGCGCTCGAACCGTTTCGAACCGCTCAACCCTTGCTTGCTGTTGGAACGTTTCCTTCAGCTGGGTTATCATGTCGTAAGCTCCGTGATGTTCATACTCCTTTTGGAGATCCGGAGTCATGCTCGCTAGCATGAGACAAGACACTTGGACGGAGTCCTCAGTGTATTTCAGCCAATCGTTAAAGGCCTCCTCATCATCCTCGTTAGGTTGATCGGGGACAGGGTCGTCTAAAACATACGATCGTCTCTCTTGCTTGAGAACAATTCTCAAGTTTCGATACCAATCGATGAAGTTGTTATGGTTTAGACGTTCCTTTTGGAGGATCGCTCGTAGGATTGGTTGGACGCGGATGAGTTATCGGAATTATCATTATTAGAGGCCATCTACAAAATTTAACAAAGTTTTATTTAGTATTTTCGATATTGTAATTTTAATAACAATGTCTTACAAGACTTTTCATATTAAAATCTAGAACCCAATATTACATTTAAATTGTGGTTAGGTGACCTTTATCCCACGTTTTAAATTAATAAGGTGGTCAACGTTTGACGATTGCAACCATTTGCAACTTCTAGAGGTATGGGATCGACTCTTGAACATCATATGTAAAGTCGGCATGAAAATCCCATCAACACCATTTGGAAACCACATTGTAGGTGATCCATTTAACATGGTTTGCAAATCAAGACATCCTACTTACACCCACGTGTGAGTTTGCCAAAACAAATGGTTAGGTGACCTTTATCCCATAAGTAAGGCATTCTCACCTCAAATCACAAGTTCCCTCAAAATGGTTGGGTGACCTTTATCCCACTAAGAGTTCCCAAGTGACTCAAGTGTTGTGTAAAAGGACGGTGTTGATCTCGTTTAAAAAATTTTAGAGATTTCTTAATTCTAGTTTAGAAAACTCTATGTACTTGTATTTGTATGCTTTCAAATACAAGATACCCTATGGTCCTTTGATTAAAACCAATTTTAATCTTTAAAATCATTAAACCATTTTAATAACTTTTATTAACTTTAAAGAACCAACATTTTCAGCTTGTTAAGATTTTAGTTAGTTTGCTTAGAATATCCAAATATCAACCAAACAATCAAGACAAAACAATCAACCAAGCATAAACATTAACAATCATATGTGCATAACCATAGCCCTTATGTTGACAACACTTGTTTGCCATCACAAGTGTTGTCTATGGTCTTTCTAAGGGTCAAACATATCATAAAGGTTCCATGAACCTCCCACTAGAAACCACATCCAAATGCTCCATGTTTCTTGTGTCTTTGTGTCCATCTTTGGGTCTTGATCTTGTACATCTTCCTTTTACAAAATTGTATCCTAATACATTTTTCTAGTAAAGGAAATGAACCTAATCTATTATTACATAACCAAATGAATGAATAATTACAACCCAAATGAATAAACACAAATATTACAACCAAATTGAATGAATAAAACAACCACTTGAAACATCCAAACAACACAAGGCCACAAGCTAGGTTATGCACTTTAACAACCAATGATCATATCATCTATTCAAATAATGAAACCCCATTTAAAACCCCAATTTCAGCCAACATAAACTGAAATTTTGGGTTTTAATCATTGTCCAAACAACCAACATTTCAACATACATATCTTTCAAGGTTTAATCACAAGCATGTGTAATGTAACCTTGAAAGTTGGGGATTTCAACAAGATATAATGTACCAGCCCAAAAACAGCCTATAACATATCTAATATCATCTTTTAAACCAATTTCAAAAGATGAATCAAGCAAGCCATCCATATAACCGGCTCTTGATGCCATTGAAGGGTTTGAAAGAACACTAAAACATAGTATAACCTTTTAATCTTTTCAGAAAACGCAGCGGATGTATAGGATTATAACAAGTTTATAATCTGAAATTTTCGTGTTCTAAGTGTGGTTTTAAGATGGAAAACAAAACCCAAATCAATAGGGATCTTAAATATATGAATGGACAAGCTATGAACAAACATTAATGTACATAAAATCACAGCCATATGAGGCTGTGAATGGCTACCTTTCTCCAGCAGAAAAATCGACTTAGAGGAGTGTTTTGGATGCTTGAATCGACCAAGAACTCAATGTAGAGATCCTCAAGCTTCGTATACCCCAAGCACTATTACAAAACACCTTGTATGCTAGGATTGAACACCAAAATCAAGCTGCTAGAGCTCCTTCTTTCTGCCTGATTTCCGAAACTAGAGAGGGGAGAAAGGGAGAGAGAGCTTTTGCATGTATATTTTTTAAATGGCTGGTCCAAGAGCAAATTATAAGACCCCTTAATTGTGTGTATCAATTCAAAAAGTGGTCCAATAGGAACACAATAAGGGGGCGGCCAAAAGGCTTTGAAAATGGTTTCCCCCCTTTTAAAATTAGACACATTACAATGTTACATGGTCTTATAACTTGGTACCTCTTAGTAAATGTATACAACTAACCAATTAATTGTATAACATATGTAGCCATTTTAATTTGTAATGTCATCTAACTAATATAAATAACATTACAAATAATATAATTGAACAAAATATCCTAATAAATTGTTCCATGTCATATGCAACTTGTTTAGAAAACCCATTTTCTAAATTGGTGTTAATATTTTATTGCATGATCACATCATCAATTAAATATTATTTGGTGTTTGCTAAGCTTGCTATTGGGTATAACCCGACTTGGATCATGACGTACTAACCACATCATATTCTAAGTGTCTTGGGCACACAGAATCCTACAATTAGGTACTATTTTAACTCCCTGGAAGACACTAAGAAACAAAGAGCAGTGTTTAGAGTCATAATTTCTTAAAAAAGAAACTGCATAGTTGGACTAGTTCTTCACACATAGTTCAACACTTAGTAAGAGAAAGGAACACGGGGAGGGATTGGCTACAAAGTGGTTCACCACCACCTGAGACCTTGATGAAACCAGTCTAGACCTAATAATAACCCCATCAAGATCATGTGGTGACACTCCCTCTTGTACTGATCCAGACCCTCATGTTCACTACTAATCTGGCAAGAAACAAAAGGAGGCCCTTCAAGGCAAGGGTAAAAGCCATGTGTTAACCTGAAAATGATTGAAAAAGTTATTTACAGTCAGGTTAAATAGAGTCAATCAGAACCTAAAAGACTTCAAATGTTGCTTTTTCACAAGCTTCGAGTCAAAAATCAGCTAAACAAAAGGAAAACAGGTTAAAGAGTAAATTTGTTATACCAGAGAAAACATCAAACATCCAAGAGTCAAACAAAGTGATTGATGTTACTAGAGTGTCACGCACTTCTCCACAAGACAGTAAATACTCATAAATTGATAGCAGTCATGCTACAACTGTGGAGAATGTGGACACATTGCTTCTGACTGTCATTTCTATCAGACACCTAGGAAGAAGATTGATATTCTGGACTCTAGACCTAGGTCTTCTAAGCGGAGTTCTCTAACTCCACCTAGAAGAGCTAGTGACCCTAAAGTTCAACCTGTAAGCCAGACGACTGTTTATCATAAACAGGCACTGCACAAATCTGGCTTATGGAAAGAAAAATCCACCCTCGTGTCTGATACTGATAACAAGAAAGAACCTGAGCTACCCTCACCTTCTAAGGGTCAATGGGTGGAGTTTATGATGAGTGATGCCTCAGGGAAACCCAAGACAGTCAAAGCTTGGGTTCCTAACCTAAACTGATCCTTTCACTTTGTATGCGCAGGTGCTCGATATAGCGCTGGCACTAACACGTGGATTATAGACAGCGGAGCATCCAGGCACATGACAGGAAATAGCGCCCTTTTATCTAACGTCAAACAAATAAAAGGAGGGCATGTTTCCTTTGCAGGAAACAAAGGAGGATATATCACAGTTCAGGGAGAAGTGGGAAATCAGAAAGTTAAGTTTGATAAAGTGAACTACGTTCAACAACTTCAGAACAACTTACTTTCTGTGTCCCAAATCTGTGATAAAGGATTTAAAGTCGTCTTCGATAATCAGAAGTGTTACGTGCTGAAGAAAGAATATATGATCCCAGAAGATCAAGTTCTGATGATTGCGTCAAGATATAAAGACCTTTATGTCTTGGATCTGTCAACAGCTGCCACAACGGATCATGAGGTTCAGTGTTTCTTATCTAAAGCTACTGAGAAGGATTCCATCTCCTGGCATCGGAGAATGGGACACATAAGTCAAAGGAAGATGAATCATTTCATTCAGAAGGATTAGTTAGAGGAGTGAATGTCAAGAACTTCCAACTTCCTGACTTTTGTGTAGCTTGCAAGAAGGAAAACAGACAAAGAAGTCTCATAAGGAAAAGAAAGTTCATTCAATAGAACTTCCTCTTGAGCTTCTTCACATGGATCTGTTCGGTCCAGTTAGTACAAGGAGCATCGCAGGCGACGCGTACTGTTATGTGGTCACTGATGACTACTCAAGGTTCACTTGGGTAATGTTTCTGAAATCAAAATCAGAAACTTTGGAGACATTCAAAGAATTAGTAACCACACTGGAATCACTCTACAAGCTCAAAGTTCAACAAATACGCTCAGACAACGGGACAGAATTCAAGAATCAAGGGATGGAGGCATAATGCCAGGAAAAGGGAATTGTGCATCAATTCACCTCTGCCTACACACCTCAGATGAATGGAGTTGCTGAGAGAAAGAATAGGAGCTTGATAGAAACAGCCCGGACTATGCTGGCAGACTCGAAACTGCCTATCCAATTCTGGAACGAGGTAGTGGCAAATGCTTGCTATACACTGAACAGAGTCCTAATAGTCAAGCGCCACGGAAAGACATGTTATGAGCTACTTCAAAGACGCAAACCGAATTTGGAGTATCTTGAACCTTTTGGCGCACCGTGTACACTTTTGAAGAAGACACAAGAAGGAAAATTCAGCGAGAAGGCAGTTGAAAGAATTTTTCTAGGATACAACATACCGAACAAGCGAGTTTACAATAACTCTACAGGTCTTGTAGAAGTGTGGTGTAATGTCGACGTTCAGAGATATACCACACCCCTACAGGCAAAGGACCTGCATACTTCTTCGATTATGATGGATTCTTCAAATCCTTCAACATCTCTCTCTCTCCCTCGGATGATGAGTTAGCTACTAGGATGATGTATGATATACTAAACACTCCATCCAGCACACAGGGCGAGTCATCTACTCAGCCAGAAGGGGTAGTCAATGAAAGTGACTCCTCCTCTGAAGATGAAATTGAAGCAGATGACCAGAACGGTCAGGAGGAACAGGTTCCAGTTCCTGAAAGTCCACAAGCATCCACAAGTGATGCACCCTCGACTTCGGAACCTCAAACTCCAACCTCCTCAGATGCAGACCAAAATGTGCACAATCTTGGTTCGGAGGTGACTGTGCCGACTAATCCAGGATCACGACTAAACGTCTATCATCCCCTTGACAATGTTATTGGAGATGTCCGATCAGGAGTACAAACCCGAAATCAGCTATACTCAGCTGATTACGCCTCAGTTATGGAGAAGGGTTACATTCATGATGGTGCTTATCGATATTTTGTCTCACAGGTTGAGCCAAAATATGTCAGCGAAGCACTAAACGATGAGGCATGGGTGAGTGCCATGCAAGAAGAACTTCTGCAGTTTAAGAAGTTAGGTGTATGGACACTGGTAGATAGACCTAAAGGTGCTAAAGTCATTGGCACCAAATGGGTACTAAAATGTAAGAAGGATGACCAAGGAGTCATCATAAGGAACAAAGCTCGACTGGTGGTTCAAGGTTTTCGCCAAGTCGAGGGTATTGATTATAACGAAGTGTTTGCACCCGTGGCAAGGATGGAAGCTATTCGTATCTTCCTCGCCTATGCCTCGTACATGAAGATTGAGTCTACCAATTAGATGTGAAGAGTGCATTCCTTCATGGTGAAATAAGGGAAACAGTCTATGCCAGTCAACCCGAGGGATTTGAAGACCCTTATCATGGGGATAGAGTTTACAAGCTCGACAAAGCTTTATATGGGCTTCATCAAGCTCCTCGAGCTTGGTACGAGAAACTCTCGACTCATCTTGTGAAACATGGCTTTCGCAGGGGAGTCATTGACTGTACACTGTTTATTAAAGAAAAGGATGGTGACCTACTGCTTGTACAGATCTATGTTGATGACATAATCTTCGGGTCAAAGAACGAAGAGTTATGCAAAGAGTTTGAAGCAGTGATGAAGAAAGAGTTTGAGATGAGTGCAATGGGGGAGATGAAGTTCTTTCTCGGGTTACAGGTGGATCAAACACCTAATGGGATCTTTCTACATCAGACCAAGTATGTAGGAGACATTCTCAGTCGCTTTGACATGGAGAATGCTTCTGCTGCTGGGACTCTACTTGCTACGAATCATGATATAGCACCTGATGAGAGTGGAGATCTTGTAGATGCCACTATGTACCGAGGAATGATTGGATCCCTCATGTATCTCACTGCCTCAAGACCTGATATCATGTATGCTACATGTTTATGTTCCAGATATCAGGCTAAACCTAAGGTCAATCATCTAATCGGGGTCAAAAGGATCTTTAGCTATCTAAAGGGTACACCCACCCTTGGGTTGTGGTATCCTCATGATGACGATTTTGAGCTCACAGCGTATAGTGACTCGGACTATGGAGGCTGCAAAATGAACTACAAGTCTACATCAGCAGGGTGTCAATTCTTTGGGAGAAGATTAGTTACATGGCAGTGTAAGAAGCAGACATTGGTCGCATTGTCAACCTGTGAAGTCGAATATGTTGTTGCTGCAAGTTGTTGTTCCCAAATCATTTGGATTCAACAGCAAATGCGGGATTACGGTTTGAAATTCTCGTCTACTCCTATTTTTGTTGATAACTCTGCTGCAATTGCAGTAACCAAAATCCCGGTTCAACATCCTAAGACCAAACACATCGGTATTAAATACCACTTCATAAGAGACTGTTTTGAAAAGAACTTAATAGATGTGGTTAAAATTAATACTGATTTTCAACGTGCTGACCTTTATACAAAAGCCTTTGATAAACCACGTTTTCATTACTTGCTAGAGGTCAACGGCGTTAAAAAGAAAAGTGAGGTAATTCCTGATGAGAATAATGTGTAGTCCGATGTAGTTTCATTAAAGTTTATTTTATCTTATGTTATTGTTTTTTTTCTATTACATTTAACTTCATGTTACCTTGATGTTTATTAAAATCCAAAAATAATTAAATCCGACATGATTTTAGTATTTTAGGGGGAGAATATGTCAGCAGTTAACATTAAAAAAAATAAAAAATAAATAAAATAAAAAAATGAGGGAGAAGGGGCAACTAGCTGAAATAAGGTAGATTGTGTCTGTGATACTAATTCAATACCTTGGAATATGATAGTACACAGGAACAAATTGAGAGGGATTTAAAATTTAAGGTTTGAAAAGATGCAAAAGTTCAAAGTATAAGTCTGCGTAGTCTAAGCATATAAAACGGGGAAAATGATAGAAAACTGGCAACTCCTAAGGTGACACAGAGAAAGTAGACTTAGAGGCTGCTAGACCACAAATGATATGTTGGTAGATTCAACACAATAGACAATTAGACCTGATTGGTGATCTCAAGATCAAACTAAGCTGTTCAACTGACTGTGGACTTCCATCTTATCACTGGTTAACACAATCAAATATATTCCAATAAGGGGCAATGAGCATTTAAACGCCACAAAAGTGTGCGAATGACCAAAATTAGAGCAAAGCAAGAAAAAATGAAAGACAAATGCAATAAAGCTAATGGCTCATGTTGTTAGTGCATTTTGTGTAAAATAAAAGTAAGCTGCTCTAACAGGGAGATAGGTTGTGTGCCTCTCTGCTGTGCGATGGCACTGACCTGAGGATAAGCATAACTAGATATTCTAGAATTCATTGTTGTTTGCCGCCTCTCTGCTGTGCGATGGCACTGACCTGAGGACAGGCTTCTCTTTGAAAGCTCTAAGAATAGTCTCTTCTTGTAATAATACCCGTAGACCGCTCAAAACCTCTGAGGAATGTTGATTACCATATAAGTGTGGGATCCACAAATGTTAGCTGAAATAATTAAACCTAAATCAGTCACCAGTCTGCGTCAAAAGTCTGTGTATGGATTTAAGTGGACAAATATACTGACAATCGTAGTGGCTACATTCTCAAAAGTTCAACTCAATGTGAAGATCTAAGAGTTTCAGTATGATTTCCTTAAGTTGCTAACGACTCTGGATGAATACCGAGAATTTAAGCGTCAAAGAGCTTTAATAACAAGTCCCAAAATGATTTGATATTCCTGTATGATTCCAAAATTGATTTGGTCCAGATATGATCAATCTAAGTTAAAGCTGTCTACTCCTAATCAATCCCTTAGATTTTCATCTTAGGGTTTTATCTCTCACAAAAAGTACAAACATAAACTTTAGTTGTGTAGTTAGTTTAAGTTACGATGTTTATTTTTAAGTTGTGTGTCTGTCGAACTACATCAGGGAAATCAGAAGGGAATTACCTTACCTAAAAAGGTCATGTCTGAGATGGCCACATGGTTTTAGAATTTAAAAGGTCACGTCTGAAGTGACTGAATTGGTTAAGAGCTTACAATGTTATTATCAAAAGTGAAAAGGGTCTGAATAGTAAATGTTAAAATGACTGTAAACTCACAAAGTGTGACCCATTCGCACTAGTGGATCATGGTTATCGACCAACTATGCGAATGGCTTCCAATCGGCCGAATGGACATGAAATTGTTTCATTCAACCGAATGGAAGGGGGAGAATGAAACAGGAGACCGACTGAGGCTCAGTCGGTCAACTAAAGGGGCGAATGAAGGAGACCGAATGAGTCAGTCGACCGACTGAGACTCAGTCGGCCGACTGAATGCGATCGACTAGGCCAATCGTACGACTGAACCTCAGTCGCCCGATTGAACTGAGCGACTGAGGCCAGTCGGCCGACTGAACCTAGGTTTAGTATTTAAAGGTCTTAATCGATCGCATATCACTTATCACTCCCAAAAAACCCCGAATCGCGCTCATTACCGTTACCTTGTCGAAATTGCCTCCAATTCTGATATACTTTGCGCTTAAGATTCTTCATTCCAGTGACGTTTTACACGTACACTACTCCTTGAACCTATCAAAATCAGTACATCACCGAACTACAATATCTACATTGGATTGAATCAAGAACCGAACATTGAATTGACCTAATTGCTTATGTAAATGAAGCAATATGTTAAAATTGAGTTGACTAGGTTATTAGTGACAAGTAGACGAGGCTAATGGACCAGTACACACTGTTAAAAGACTTAGATTGGTCAAGATTCGACCCACAGGCGATCGAACAGTGGGGCGAGCGACTGGACGTTCGAATGAACTCCAATCGCACGATTGAACCCTGCGATTGGATCATTCGACCGACTGAACCACCCGAATGAGTACAGTCGGCAGATTGAACTCAATCGCATGCATCAATCAGCCGATTGAACTCAATCGCATGGCTCAATCAGCCGATTGAACTCAATCGCATGTCTCAAACACCCGATTGAACTCAGTCGCATGTCTCAAACAGGCGACTGACTTCAGTCGCATGATTCATTCGCACGAATGAATCAAAATGACTTTCAACTTTACACATAGAACAGAAGTTCTCATGTCTTATGTATTAATAGTTCTATGTCTTGTGTGTTACAGATAAATGGCAGAATAGTGGACCATAAATCCCAAGCACAACATCTGTGCCCACTTGGATCACACCACCAGGAACGGGGCTGAGTTTACCGAATAATTGCATTTCTGAGACGGTCCCGGATCTATAAGGCGATCTCCACTCCTTGCACGCCTTACAGATCACTCCATCAGGCATTCTGGGAAAATGCCTCGGTGGACCGCTCTCGTGAGCCTTACTGTATCAGGAGCTCCATACTGGGCCATGGTATTGAGATCTCTGCCGCCGATATTCAGAGGGTCCTGGAGTTCGGGGAGGATGCTGATCATCCTACAAAACTACATCCATTGACTGTAAGAGGATGCTTCCTAAGGCTAAAGTACGCTGGGGATATCAACTCAGGTGTGCTCAACAAGAGCAACCTGAGCCCCCAGTACAAGTACTTAGCTCACGTGATTCTAAAGTGTGTAGCTTCAAGGAGGGGTGGGTTTGACGACCTCTCAGACCAGATTCAAAATGCCTACGTGGCACTGGTTCTGAACCACCCCTTTAGTTTTTCCAGCATGATATTCTCCTACTTGGTGGAGAATTTGGAGGTAAAGGGAAAAGAGGGGTTCTGTATGTACCCCAGATTCTTACAGCTTATCTTCAACGAGAAGCTGCCACAGTTGCCCAAAGAGAGTCATGACGCAGTGGCTCTGGAAATAATGGATGATACTACTCTGGGCAGAATGAGAGTTTACAGGGGAAAGCAGATTAAAACCCAAGTGAAGAGAATGATTGGCCACTTAGCAGATGAAAGCTATGTGGCACCGGGGAGACGCCAATGGCGTCACGAGGACAGTGACTCCGATGTGGAGCCGATTGTCCTCCTTACTGATGACTCTGAGGAGGATGACATTGAGGATGAGGCTGTTCCATCCCGAGGCACCGTGTCTGACTCTGTTCCCTTGGTGTCTGGCTCACCTGCTGAGGTAACTGAGTCAGCAGGATTCCATCAAGATTTTGTGCTTACCGAGGAAGATGAAGATGAATCTGATGAGGAGCCATTGACCCGAACTGTGGGAAGGAAAGTGGTTCCCACAGAACACGGGTTGAGGGTTGTCGGTGAACAACCGAGAGGATCCGGAGATACAGAGACTGATCCATCATATGCTCCGGAGTCCTCAGGCGGGATTGAAGGGGGAGCATCCACCTCGAGGGGAACGAGGAGAAAGCGGATGGCTCAACCCCATGGCCAGAAAAAGAAAAAACGTAAGGTAACCTTCATCACCACCACATCCCCCATACCTTCCACCACTACTACCTCTGCAGACACACCTTCCACCACCATACCTCTCCCCACAGCAACCACAACCACCACCATACCGATCACCACAAGCCAGACCCCTGCTACCATTACTACATTCACCCCACACTCACCACCACCATCATCCAGACCTTACCCGATATTCACCACTTCCACCACCACCACTAGCCACCAAACCGAGCCCTCAGCCTACCCCTCACACACCTCTAGATCTCCCTTACCTCCAATCGGGGTAGAGGAACAGCTGGCAGCCTTAAACACAATGGTGTTACGACTGCTGGCGGCTGATGAGGAAAAGACCTCTCAGATCCGCCAGCTCACCGACCTGACTGCTGCACAATCACAGAAAATCGCAGAGCAGGATCGAGCTATTAAGGAGCAGGCCCAAAAATTGGCTGCTCAGAACACTGAGTTGGACCAACTCCGAGCACAAAGCGTCACATCAGGTAAGCAGATAGAAGAGTTGGAAAAGGCAAAGAGGTCCATTTTGTTAAAGTTAAAAGGATCAAAGGAGGAACCTCTAAAGATAAAGGATGGAGAAAGAGAGAGTGATGATGATGATGATGATGACAGTGATTCTGATGAGAGAAAATAGAAGAGTGGCGTGCTGATGAAGAGACTGAAGAAGGAGAAGCAGCTAACTCTGTCTCAGCTCCCGCTCAAGAGCAGAGAACAAAGAACCGACAGGATCAGTCAGCTTCTACTTCTGCACCTTCACACGAAGAGACTAGCATACAGGATAAAAGTAAATAGTGGATGTTTATGTATTTAATTACTTTTGTATTCTGTATTGAAAAACGATGTACTGAATGTTTATATTAACTTAATGCATTTTGTTTGATATATTACTAATGATTTGAATGTGAAATGTGTAAATCAAACAGATCCAAAGTACCACAGAGATGAGTTTGATATTGCTCCCCTTCAACAGGTCAAGTCTCAACTCACAATGATTCTTGATCTGCAAGGGATTGTCAGAAGGTCGGTGAGTTATACACCTGAAGAAGGTGAAATAATTCACGACCTATCTAACGAGCAACTGGCAGAAATGTTCAAACTCAATCCTAATGATATTGTCAAGGATGCTCCAACAGTTGATTCAACCAGTGACGACGAACTACACGACGTTGATGAAGTTGAGGTTGAAGATATCACTGCTGAAGAGTACCCTCAATACGCTGACAACGCGGGTAATGTGGTCCCCAATCTGGGTGAGTCCCTAGTCAGTGATATGTTTGAGGTACTGGACAAGATGGAACAGAAGCAGGAAATAACGAAGGAACAGCCCAAGCCTCAAACGAAGATGTATACATTCGAAAGGCTGAATGGGCTGAATGTTTTAAGGAAGTCAGAGCCCAACGTGATGCACCGAAGAGGGATGCCTACACCAAGTTCTACAGCGTCAAGAAACATCTTACGGTGTCAGGCAGGATTATAGCATGGGCATATTTTGATGATCTTAACGTTTATGCCGTTAAGAGGGAAAAGGGCATAGAGTACTTTAGATTTCCACATGATCTAAAGACTCTACCTGGATTGAGCTCAACCAGCTGGCCAAGTTGAAGCTGTTGTATGCTGACACGAGAAAAATGTAGGCTGGTTTGAGGCTGCCCTCAAGAAAGAGTACCACACCAGATGGATTAACTTCAGACCTCAACAACCTACAAGGTATATTAGAAGGTCTGAGATGGATGCCATTACTGGAAACCTAAAATTATGTTGAAGTGGAGTCCTCCTCGCACTATGTCGAGAATCCCTCTCAGGGAAATGCCACAGGACTTCACTCCACATTTCAAATGGTGGTACTATGATTGGAGAACTGCTGAAGCTGTCATAGTTCTAAACAAAGGGGATCAAATGGATACTGTCAGGGTATTCGACCCAATGTGGCTAACCAACTTGTCTGCTAATGATGTCTATACATTATACAAGTGGCCACTGTTCTATGACACACAAGACATTGTACAAGCCCTCCAGTTCCAAAATGTTATATGACTTTGCTTTGCGTTTGATATTCACGCACGAGTCACACAAGAGGACAAGTACAAGAAATATGAGAAGGTAATGAAGAAAACAAGACATTAGAGAGATCTAGGTCCAAGGGGGAGTTTGTTGATACATGTATGTCCCTAGATCGTGATATGTGATGTAATAGATCTTGTTGGTATGATTAATGAACTGATGTTGATAGTCTGTTGGTTATAACATTTAATAGTTTATTAATGAGTCGTAAATGAATTGATTGAGTGTATGATTACTTGAATAACTACATATAATATTATATTATTTAACTAAAACATTCAAACTTAACTTAATGAAGTTCCCATGCGAATGAACCATAAGCATGAAGAACCTCATACGATTGACTCAGTCGCACGACTGAACCAGGAGACAGGATCAGTCGTACGACTGTAATATAAGATTGGCTCAATCGCACGACTGAACACTCAGTTGCACGAATGAACCAACCGCATGGTTCAATTGCACGACTGAACCAAACTAACGGTTCAGTCGCACGATTGAAGAGTGCCAACCTATAAATACAACTCAATTCGTGAAAAACAGGGAGATTCGTTCAAGTTCAATTCCATACGAACCCTAGCCGTCCAGAAACCTTCCAAATCGTTCTCCAAGTTCATAGAACACATTAGATCGATTCCTTATCGATTTCTAACGTTAGTTTCAATCCTTGATTGATTCTTCGTGTGTTCTCACTGATTGGGTCGCCAATCAAATAGGATTCCGCACTATTTGATCCGGTATACACGTGATCTCTAGGTATTTTCGTCGAATACCAGGTCCTAACAATAACCATGAGATCTTTTTAAAGCATTTGTTCACTTCTCTGTTATGAGTCATCATAGACCTAAAGTGACAAGATATCATCTGTTGTAAGTCATTACAGACCTGGATATTCTCACATAATGCAAAAAGATACCAATATGCACGCATCCAATGATGAATATATCATTGTTCTAAACATGAGATCTGGTTATAAGTATATGTCACATTAATAAGTTGAGTAGAAGTGTTTGCTTGCATACCTTGACGAGGGTCGGACTCTCTAAGTCTAGGTGTGTGCTACATAATGTCATATCTAATTAAATCTTAATCAATCCAAGAATTGAAAAAGTAAGTGTGTTGATTCTTCTACCACAACACTAATTGTCTATGCTTAGATATAGTGTCTCCTTAGCATCAGTAATGCTGACTTGGAACACACTATATCAAGATTTAATCAGTGTTAGTGACAATCCATAATTTGTTTATGTTAATGTGCTTATTATTATATGATATGATCATACTCCATGCATGTAATTCAATGTGTATATAGTAGATGTTTTATTCTGCATTATTTTGATTTTTGCATGATTTTCTATGCGCAGGCATGTTGATAATGACCGATTTTCTCAAAATTTTCACTTATATAAACTTCTAAGTTTGTGAACTTAAAAGTTTAGGGGGGAGAAAAGATTGAAAAAGAGAAAATCAAAATACATATTGGATGAAAAGGATGAAGTGAAATATTCAACCATGTGTGTGTTTGATTTGTTTGAATTTTTAAAATTTTTGAGTCTAAAATGATGGGAAATTAATTTTTAAGTTAAAAATAAATAATAAAGGTCGAAAACTCAAAGTTTTAGTCAAAATTTAAAGGTTGACCAAAGATTGGAATTTTCATGAAGAATAGTCAAAATTAGTGCAGGATCGTTGAAAGGTTAGTTACAACACAACAACACAAAGAGGAGAATAACTAAACTTTAATCAAAAAGTAAACTGGATTAACCAAGTGTTGAGATACTAAGAACACAAGTAATGCAAGAGATAGAACACAAATAACACAAGTATTTGGTTTTCAAGAATGCAGTATATTGCCTTCTATATGTTCTATTACAAGTGTTACAAAGCATATTCGAAAGATACAAGAACATGAGATACTTATACTACATCCTACAACCGGCTATACTTTGAAAGCCAGCTGTATACAATTGACTAGACACAAACAAAATCAATTGTAGAGTCAAAAGGCAAAATTTCCTTTTAACTTAGGACTATGACATGCATAGCTCGCATCCTTATCTATACAAAAAGGATAAAGTACATAAAGTAGAAAGTTAAAGACTCAAGACCTCAATGTACAGTTACCAAAAGCATGGACCTTTTCACCAAACCATGTAAGTTGATGACTTGCAGAGGTGCAGCGGAAAGGTGTCCAGCTTTATGGAACAGTACATCAGATAAAGCATGTTACTAAAAGTCTTCGAAAGAAATCTGTCTTCACGAGTTGAAGCTTCGGAAGACTTTGTCTCTGAGGCTTCAGAAGACTTCATGTTTGGCTTCGGAAGATATTGGTCTTGGCTTCGGAAGATTTCACACTTAGAGTATTTTCTGTTTCATGTGTGAAACTTCCTAAGCTTCTTCTTTAATGCACTTGTGCAGCATGCAGGAAAGACTAAAGATGTTTAAGTTGCATCAGCCTCTTCATTAATTTCTACAATTAGGGTTTGAATGATTTTTGTGAAAAAATTCAAGTGTTAGATTTATGGGAAGGTCTCATATGCTTGAACAGTGATAATAAGTCTAAGTAATGAAATTTCATGATTTTGTACAAGTGATTGGTATTTTTGTTAACCCTCATGCGCCTAAACAGTTTTTATAAGTATGGGTTTTTGGTTAAGTTTTGGGCGTTTTTACAAACCTTATGTGCCTAAACAGTGCTAGACTTTTCATCATGAATATTCATACGAACTGAATATTCATTTTTTTGCACAAGTGTTAGACGTTTCAAGACAGGTAATGTGCCTAAACGGTGCTCATATGCATAAATAGTGCTCATACACCTAAATAGTGTTCATGCGCCATAGTCCTTAAAAAATTGACCAAGTGTAACTGATGCACCTAGAGCTCATGCATCCAAATGGTTGTCATGCGTCTACATAGTGGCAATGCGTCCAAGGGTTTTCACACTTATATAATTCAACACTTGGTTATTTCACTACATTCAACCATTTGCATACATTCTCATACTGTAAGGAATATATGTTAAGGCTGATGCAACTCAAACACTTCAAGTCTCCTGCATGCTGCACAAGTGCATTGAAGAAGAATGCTTCAGAAGTTTCACACATGCAACAAAAATATTCTAAGTGTGAAATATTCCAAAGCCAAGACCAATATCTTCCGAAGCCAAAGCTGAAGTCTTCCGAAGCTTCAAAGACAAAGTCTTCCGAAGCCAACACTTGAAGAAAATTTCTTCCGAAGACTTTTAGTATACATGCTTTATCTAATGTACTTTACATAAAGCTGGATCTGTTTCCACTACAACTCTGTAAAGTCACCAACTTGCTTGAGTTGGTGAAAAGGTCCATGCTTTTAGTAACTGTACATTGAGGTCTTGAGTCTATAACTTTCTACTTCATGTACTTTATACTTTTTATAATATATTAGGATGTGAGCTATGGCATGTCATAGTCACAAGTCAAAAGGCAATCTGGCTTTTGACTCTACAATTGATTTTGTTTTGTGTCCAGTCAATTGTATCCAGCTGGCCTTCAAAGTATGGCCAACCGTAGGATGTAGTATATGTATCTCAAGTACTTGTAACTTTCCTTTATGCTTTGTAACACTTGTAATAGAACTTGAGAAGGCAATATACTGCAATCTTGAAAACCATCTACTTGTGTATTTTGCTATCTTGTTATGTCTCTTAGTTACTTGTGTCTTTGTATCATATCTTGTGGTCAATTCAGTCTTACTATTTGATTAGTCAAGTTAATCTCCTCATTTTGTTGTTGTGTTGTAAGTGACCACCCTTCACCGGTCCTGCATTTGGTATCAGAGCTTTCCAGGCTTTTGATATAAGATCTCACCATCTTTAGATCCCTCACACACACAAAACACTTAACTTTTCAAATGGTATCCATTTCCAAGACTGATATGGAAACTGGAACCATGAACAAGTCCCCACTTATCAATCTTGATGACTTTGACACCTGTGCCAAGAATGGAAGGTTTCATCAAGTCTGTAGATTCAAGAATGTGGGAGTTTGTTGAGAATGGACCTTACATACCAAGCACCCCTGTGCTACTGGTGGTGGTATAATCCCCAAGGTTGTGGCTAACTACTGAGATGAAGATAGAAAGAGAGTAGAGATTTACCTGAAAGCCATGACAGCCCATCAGACTGCTCTTCCTAACTCTGTATATAGGGGTTCAAGAAATGCAAAAGAGTTAAGCAGTTGTGGAATGCATTGAAACTAATGTATGAGGGTTCCTCTGAAGCCAAGGAGAACAAGAAGGATCTCCTGAAGCAGCAGTTTGAAATTTTCACCTTCAAAGTAAGAGAAACCATGACTCAACAGTATTTCAGGTATGTTGAGATTATGGATACCCTTGTGGATGGAGGAGTTGCTCTTGAAAACAGAGATATTGTAAGGAAGTTCACGTCCTCACTTCCTAGGCAATAGACATAGTACTGTGTGGTAATCAAGAGAACTGACAACCTAAAAACTCTCACTCTGATAGAGTTGTATGGGATTCTCAGTGGCTACCAGATGGAGCTGAACATGCATGTTTTCTTCTGAAAACTCCAACAATCAAATGGGTTCAGCCCTTTATGTGGTGAAAGGGATAGCATAGAACCTGTTAGGATCTCAGCCCTTGTTTAATCGATTGAACAGATTTAGCAGCGGATTAGCTCAGAATTAGACAAATTCAACAAGAACAATTGATATAAAACGATAAAAGAATTTTGTTATAAAGAGAGAAATATCCGACAAAAGGAATATTGCATTAGGATTGTCGGCCTCAAAGGCACGATTACAGGTGAGTCATCTTCCTTATAAAGAAAAGAATGACGTAGGCTGATGTCACTTGAAAGTGACATGTAACCGTTTTATAACTACTGATGTTTAACAACTACTGAAGATGTCAACAACTGACATCTTCTTAAATGTTCCTAAGTGTAAACATCTCATTTACAACTACTGAAAACATAAAACTACTGAAACTACAACGACTGGAGAACAAGCTCTTCAGTCGTTTTACAAAACTACTGAAACATAAAACATAAAACTACTGATATCACAACTACTGAAGAAGTACTCTTCAGCAGTTGTGACAAACTACTGAGGCTTCAGTACTTGATCTTCAGACTTTGACCTTCAGGCGTTTCATCAGCTGATGACTTCAGTAGATATCATCAGCTGATGTCTTCAGTCTTTGTCTTCAGACTTTGTACATCAGTTGTTGATCTTCAGCACTGTGAACTCTTCAGCTGTTGTACTTCAGTACTTTGGTCTTTCAGCTTCAGCACTTGTGTTCTTCAGCTGTTGTACTTCAGTACTTTGATTCTTCAGCTGTTAAGATCTTCAGCACTTGATCTTCAGCTGTTGTAGTCTTCAGCACTTGTCAAACTACTGTTGAGGCTTTCAGCAGTTGTTGTGATACCGTGTGGGACTTAGAGATTTTCTGATCTTGGCTCATTGGTTCTTTTGGTCCAACAAACTCCCCCTGAACCAATGCAGCCAAAACCTCTAACTTATTATACTCCCACTTATGATGGCAAAATGTTGGTCTTTTCCTTCTTGATCAGTAGAGAGATGACCCATGTACGCCGGCCTGGGAAGAAGTCTCTGATGATCTGTTTGGCATGATATGGTTGGGAGCTCTGTATTGGGGACTTGGACACCGAGCTGTTGCCCCAACCATGAGATCTACTTCCCGTGTATTAGCCTATATGATTCCCTGGTGTAAGCCCTTAAAAACATGATTTGCTCATCCATTGTCAGCACCTGCACACCATCAAATAATCCTTCTCGGCCATACACTTCAGATATGTACTTGGCCTGTTTTCCATTTTTGAGCTCAACCGTTGTTATTTGTCTATAAGCAAACTCATCTGGATGAGTTCCTTCTAAGAGCAGGTTGAGCTCTTCTTGTTTGAAGTTTTCAAGTCGTTTGTAAACCAATCCCTTCTTTATAATTTTGTTCTCTAACATCTTTTGAGGTGGTTGTTTGGCTTCATAGGCTTTCTTGAACTCTTCAACAATTTCCCAGGGGGACACTACAAGCACCACAGTGATGTCTTCGTCGACAACTCTCTTCACTTGGCCCTTGTATCTTGAAGGAATTTCTTTCTTGACAATCCGATGTGCCACCCTAGGATCAGGCCATATCCTTACTCTTTCCTTTGGTATTGAAAGGTATTAGCAAGGGTGTACAATCTTAATATTTCTTTCTTCATGCTGATCATTGAAGAGGATGTAGCATATGCTTTGTCAATGCTTTTCAGCATTTCCTCATCATGTTTTTGCATCTGTTCCTCTTCAATCTTTATCATTACATCATGCATTTGAGAAGCAGGAGTGATGGACATTGGTTTAGCCTTAGGCAAAGTAATGACTGCAGAGAGTGGCAGTCTGTCTTCATCCTCCTTCATCTTCATCAGGCCTCAGTACCTTTCTTTTCTTTTGGCTAGGTACATCACTGGCAATGGGTTTTTGAGGTAAAGGATTTGGTTTTGTGGGTTGGATGGTTGGTTTAGAGGGTAAAGGAGTTGTTTTAGTGGGTTGTGGAGATAGTGATTTTGAGGATTGAGGTTCAGATTGTTTTAGCATTTTGGCTGTAAGGGAGGCTTTGGTAAATTTTGTCAGTTCTTTTCGATTCCCAACCCCAGCTTCATTCAATACCTCAATCACTAGACCTTTGGAGTATTCTTCAGACGAACAAATCTTGGGTTATTGCCAAGATATTGTCCCTGGTCCAGGCCCTTATTCCATTAGAGATCTTCCCAGGTATTTAGCTATAAATCTGATCATTATTTCCAGCCTTTCTCTTTCTAAGGCATCATAGCTAGCCCATCTGGAATTGATCTCCTCTGTTTCCATCCTTCTGATCTCGGAGTCTAGTTGTTTGATGTCAAAACCCTGCCTATACAACTGCTCAATGATTTTATCCATTGAACGGTTATGGTTGGCGTCAGCTTCTTTCACCATATCCTTCAGCTCCTTCTCCTTCTCAGACTCCCCTTTTCTCTTTTGATATGTGACATGAAAGTCTTTTTGACTTTCATTCACTTCAGCTCCCTTCACATTCTCCTTCTCCTTCTCATTTACAACCTCAGATTCTTTCGCCTTCTCCCCATCTATCCTCTTCCTTTTTCCCTTAACTAACTGACTCTCCCCCTTTTTGGTTGCATTGGATGCAAGGGTTTGAGCAGTAGAAAGAGATTTAGTCACCAACTCCTCCACCAAGGGTTGTATTATTGTAGGAAGCCTCTCATCAATGGCTTTGATCACTATATCTGTGATCATGGGAGTGATGAGAGGTAGGGAATTTTGAAGAGTAGCAACTGATTGATCAGGGTGGTTCTGTTCCTGAGAATCAGTGCCGAAAGCAGAGGCTGGTGGCTTGGAGGTATATACTGGCTCAGTGTGTAGGGGACCTTCAGAAGAAGATGCCATCTGTGGGTGTATTGTGGTGGCAGATGGACTTGCATCCTGAGACATCTTGGCCAGCAGCTCTTTGAGTCTGCTAACCTCATCCTCTAGAATGGTGTTTTGAGCAACTACATCAAAGAAGAAGTCAGGTCATCATCAGTTGTGACTGAATCACCTGACCTCCTGACAAAGTCAGAATGAACATGCCTTGAGTGTAGATCAATTGTAGCATGTGCCCCTTGTTCTCGGTTCTGGGGACTTCCAGCCTCAGGACTATGTCCTTCATCAGCTGTTGCCACTGGTGAGGACTTAGAGATGTTACCAGCTGCATCCTGGTCATTGCTGAGTCAGAAGCAGTGCAGCCTCACCAGTAGTTCGCACCTCCTTATCTACACTAGAAGATGGAACATGATAACCCCTGTGCTGTGGGTTGACAGAAGCATTTTGATCCTCCCCCTCAGGTGTTGAGGTTATCCCAGTAGTAATTGGTGTCTGGGTGGGGGGTGAGGAATGCAACTGCGTCAGCACTTTTGCAACAATGATAGTAGGGCTTTGAGGGGCGGTTGCATCAGGAGAGGGTGTGGAAGCAGTGTGCACCCGGGACAGGTGGTGCTCTTCAATGGTAATCCCCAAGTGAGGAGGATCCCAGCATTGTGGCTTCCCTGTGAGTGGTTGCTTCAGGTTCCTTTTGAGAGGAAACCTGAGCGGCTTCAGTGGGTGGAGTCACAGTCTCTACTGGGGGGTTATTTCCAGCAGAGATAACCTGCGTTGGTGCAGCAGGAGCATCCACAGGGGACTCAATTCCCTGAGTAGCTTTCTTAGGCTTCTTCTTTGTGGGTTTGGAGGGGACTTTGGATTTGGAGGTGGAGGCTGTGGGTTCCAGCTGCGTGGGTTTGCGCAGCTTGGCAGCCTGTTTGAGAGTTTGGTCAGTGTTGTGTCGGGAGTATACCTCCGGCAATACAGCCAAAGCAGGGACTCCCCGACCAACTAGTCCCTCAGCAGAAAGCTGATTCTCTATTATGGCCATATACCGAGGATATAGTATCACCAACGGTTAGAAAGTGGTTTTGTGGCCATATCCTTGAGTTCAAGAAAAATTATTTCAGAAAAGTTTAGTTCTTTGTTCAAGGATAGAGAACAATACCTGTTGCCATCTGGAAGACAGTTGATCCCAAGAGGAAGTCTTCGGAGCCAGGCAAACATTGACCATATGAAATAATAATCGTTCAGCATCTGGAAAATGTTTCTTCAGGATTGTTGAAGCACTAAGATCACCCTGATATCCATGTTGTTCAAAGGAAAGATCAAGTTGGCGCTAGGATATCCAACAGGGTAGGCAGCATCATCTAACAGTAATATTGGCGGATGGTAGCTGCAGAGATGACCACCTTATGCGAGTTGATAGATGAATGGATAGATTCTCCAGTAACGGTCGCATTCATCCAGAACTGACGTAGCGAATCGGCATAAATGATTGGATTTAAAAGGAAAGCCGTTTTTAGTGGGGATTGGACCATTAGATCTATAGCATTTTCAAATTTGGTCCAGAAGGGCGATTTTGTAAGGTACGCGACACAGTTGTGTCGAGGTTTGAGTTGCATGGTCGCCATTAATGAAGGTGAAAGGTTTTCAGAGCTTTGAAAAAGTTAGGTCGAGAAAGAATGAAAACTCTGAAAGAGGGATCAGGTATATATAGGGTACGGGTTATGAAACGACTGAATGTTTGGTGTTAGTCATCAGTATTTGAAGCTACTGATGACGTGGTATTACTTTCAGACGTTTGAAACGACTGATGGTATGGTGGGTCAGCAGTTATAAAACAACTGAAGACATGGTGTTTACTATCAGACGTTGAAACAATGAAGTCTCTGATTTAGGCATCAGTAGTTTAAAAAACTACTGAAGAAAGTTGGACTTCAGATGTTGAAACAACTGAGGACTTGGTATTAGTCATCAGTAGTTGTGAAACTACTGAAGACCGTGGTTTTGCCATCAGTTGTTGTAAACAACTGAAGACTTGGTGTTAGTCATCAGTAGTTGTGAAACTACTGAAGACATGGTATTGCTTCAGTTGTTATAAAGAAACAGCAGTTTGTGAACTACTGAAGAGAGAGTACTCATCAGTAGTTGTCGTCAATTCATAGCCTTTCAGCTGTTTCATACTGTCCTCAACACTTACTCATCAGCTTTTAGCTGTTTTCAGTAGTTTCATAGGACATCAGTACTTATCTGTTTCTACTGATTTCAGTAGTTGTAACTATATCAGTAGTGTAGAACAGATAAAGTACAGTACTAAAGCATTTAGCCTTCAGTAGTTATAAAAACTACTGAGAGTAAAATAACTCATCAGTACTTATATGTGACATGGTTACCAATGATCATCAGTAATTACTGAGATCATCAGTAGTTGTCACTTATTCTAGCTGCAGCATACCAAGCCTTAACACCAGGTTGTGGAAAGTTGAACTATCCAAAGGCTTAGTAAAAATGTCTGCAAGCTCATCAGCACTAGGCACAAACATAGGATTAATAGACCCTTTTCAAAACAATCTCTTATAAAATGATGTCTAATTTCTATATGTTTGGTCCTAGAGTGCTGGACAGGATTTTTGACAATGCAAAGAGCTGAAGCACTATCCATTAATAATGGAGTCTTAGTCTCTGTAATGCCATAATCCAAAAGTTGATTCTGAAGCCAGAGTATTTGGGATGTACAACTTGCAGCAGCAATGTACTCGGCTTCAGCAGTGGATGTAGCAACAGATGTTTGTTTCTTACTCTGCCAAGAAATCAAACAGTTGCCTAGGAATTGGCATCCACCAGAAGTTGATTTCCTGGTCAACTTACATCCTGCATAGTCACTATCAGAGAAGGCAACTAATTTGCAAGAATGTCCAGTGGAATACCATAAGCCTAGAGATTGTGTGCCTTGCAGATATCTAAAGATCCTCTTGACTGCAATCAGATGAGACTCCTTAGGTGCAGCCTGAATCTAGCACAAACAATGTAGCAAACATAATATCTGGTCTAGAAGCTGTTAAATACATCAAGGAACCAATCATACATCTGTAAAGGGTTTCATCAACACCTTTACCTTTCTGATCAACATCCAATTGTGTGGTGTTGCACATGGAGTAGAACAAGATTTACAGTTTGTAAATCAAACTTATTCAAAAGATCTTTTGTATATTTAGACTGATGAATGAAATTCCATCAGCTTTTTGTTTGATTTGCAAACCTAGAAAGAACTGTAATTCTCCCATTGCACTCATTTCAAACTTCTGTTGCATTAAGGTTTGGAAATCCTCACACAATTGGGGATCAGAGGATGCAAATATAATATCATCAACATAAATTTGAACAAGTAGCTTATGCTGATCCACCTTCTTAATAAATAAGTTTTATCTATGGAGCCTCTAGTGAAATTATTCTGTAGAAGAAAGTTTGATAAGGTCTCATACCAAGCTCTAGGTGCTTGTTTCAACCCATAAAGAGCTTTATCAAGCTTATATACCCATTCTGGGTGCTTATTATCCTCAAAGCCTGGTGGTTGACACACATAAACTTCTTCTTTTATTGTACCATATAGAAAAGCACTTTTGACATCCATTTGGAAAACTTTAAGATTGTGGAGTGCAGCATAGGCTAAAAACAATCTAATTGCCTCCAGTCTGGCTACAGGGGCAAAGGTTTCATCATAATCAATACCTTCTTCTTGTGCAAACCCCTGCACAACCAGTCTGGCCTTGTTCTTAACAATAAGCCCATTTCATCAGTTTTATTCCTAAACACCCATTTAGTGCCTGCATTGCACACTTACCTGGGGGTAGAGGAACAAGCTCCCACACTTGCTGTTTCTTGAACTGAAGAAGCTCAAGCTGCATGGCTTCAACCCATCCATTGTCCCTCAAAGCAACATGATAGTTCTTCGGCTCTAGCTGACTGATGAAGAGAGCATAGAAGCAGAAATTGGACAACTGGCTTCTGGTTGAGACACCAGCATTGATATCACCAGGATTTGAGATATTGGGTGATTTTTCAGCTCTGATACCATTTGTTAGGATCTCAGCCCTTGGTTTAATCGATTGAACAGATTTAGCAGCGGATTAGCTCAGAATTAGACAAATTCAACAAGAACAATTGATATAAAACGATAAAAGAATTTTGTTATAAAGAGAGAAATATCCGACAAAAGGAATATTGCATTAGGATTGTCGGCCTCAAAGGCACGATTACAGGTGAGTCATCTTTCCTTATAAAGAAAAGAATGACGTAGGCTGATGTCACTTGAAAGTGACATGTAACCGTTTTATAACTACTGATGTTTAACAACTACTGAAGATGTCAACAACTGACATCTTCTTACAAATGTTCCTAAGTGTTAAACATCTCATTTACAACTACTGAAAAACATAAAACTACTGAAACTACAACGACTGAAGAACAAGCTCTTCAGTCGTTTTACAAAACTACTGAAACATAAAACATAAAACTACTGATATCACAACTACTGAAGAAGTACTCTTCAGCAGTTGTGACAAACTACTGAGGCTTCAGTACTTGATCTTCAGACTTTGACCTTCAGGCGTTTCATCAGCTGATGACTTCAGTAGATATCATCAGCTGATGTCTTCAGTCTTTGTCTTCAGACTTTGTACATCAGTTGTTGATCTTCAGCACTTGTGAACTCTTCAGCTGTTGTACTTCAGTACTTGGTCTTTCAGCTTCAGCATGTGTTCTTCAGCTGTTGTACTTCAGTACTTTGATTCTTCAGCTGTTAAGATCTTCAGCACTTGATCTCAGCTGTTGTAGTCTTCAGCACTTGTCAAACTACTGATGAGGCTTTCAGCAGTTGTTGTGATACCGTGTGGGACTTAGAGATTTTCTGATCTTGGCTCATTGGTTCTTTTGGTCCAACAAACTCCCCCTGAACCAATGCAGCCAAAACCTCTAACTTATTTATACTCCCACTTATTGATGGCAAAATGTTGGTCTTTTTCCTTCTTGATCAGTAGAGAAGATGACCCATGTACGCTCCGGCCTGGGAAGAAGTCTCTGATGATCTGTTTGGCATGATATGGTGGGAGCTCTGTATTGGGGACTTGGACACCGAGCTGTTGCCCCAACCATGAGATCTACTTCCCGTGTATTACCTATATGATTCCCTGGTGTAAGCCCTTAAAAACATGATTTGCTCATCCATTGTCAGCACCTCGGGCACACCATCAAATAATCCTTCTCGGCCATACACTTCAGATATGTACTTGGCCTGTTTTCCATTTTTGAGCTCAACGTTGTTATTTGTCTATAAGCAAACTCATCTGGATGAGTTCCTTCTAAGAGCAGGTTGAGCTCTTCTTGTTTGAAGTTTTCAAGTCGTTTGTAAAACAATCCCTTCTTTATAATTTTGTTCTCTAACATCTTTTGAGGTGGTTGTTTGGCTTCATAGGCTTTCTTGAACTCTCACAATTTCCCAGGGGGACACTACAAGCACCACAGTGATGTCTTCGTCGACAACTCTCTTCACTTGGCCCTTGTATCTTGAAGGAATTTCTTTTGACAATCCGATGTGCCACCCTAGGATCAGGCCATATCCTTACTCTTTCCCTTTGGTATTGAAAGGTATTAGCAAGGGTGTACAATCTTAATATTTCTTTCTTCATGCTGATCATTGAAGAGGATGTAGCATATGCTTTGTCAATGCTTTTCAGCATTTCCTCATCATGTTTTTGCATCTGTTCCTCTTCAATCTTTATCATTACATCATGCATTTGGAGAGCAGGAGTGATGGACATTGGTTTAGCCTTAGGCAAAGTAATGACTGCAGAGAGTGGCAGTCTGTCTTCATCCTCCTCTTCATCTTCATCAGGCCTCAGTACCTTTCTTCTTTTGGCTAGGTACATCACTGGCAATGGGTTTTTGAGGTAAAGGATTTGGTTTTGTGGGTGGATGGTTGGTTTAGAGGGTAAAGGAGTTGTTTTAGTGGGTTGTGGAGATAGTGATTTTGAGGATTGAGGTTCAGATGTTTTAGCATTTTGCTGTAAGGGAGGCTTTGGTAAATTTTGTCAGTTCTTTTCGATTCCCAACCCCAGCTTCATTCAATACCTCAATCACTAGACCTTTGGAGTATTCTTCAGACGAACAAATCTTGGTGGTTATTGCCAAGATATTGTCCCTGGTCCAGGCCCTTATTTCCATTAGAGATCTTCCCAGGTATTTAGCTATAAATCTGATCATTATTTCCAGCCTTTCTCTTTCTAAGGCATCATAGCTAGCCCATGGAATTGATCTCCTCTGTTCCATCCTTCTGATCTCGGAGTCTAGTTGTTGATGTCAAAACCCTGCCTATACAACTGCTCAATGATTTTATCATTGAACGGTTATGGTTGGCGTCAGCTTCTTTCACCATATCCTTCAGCTCCTTCTCCTTCTCAGACTCCCCTTCTCTTTTGATATGTGACATGAAAGTCTTTTTGACTTTCATTCACTTCAGCTCCCTTCACATTCTCCTTCTCCTTCTCATTTACAACCTCAGATTCTTTCGCCTTCTCCCCATCTATCCTTTCCTTTTTCCTTTAACTAACTGACTCTCCCCCTTTTTGGTTGCATTGGATGCAAGGTTTGAGCAGTAGAAAGAGATTTAGTCACCAACTCCTCCACCAAGGGTTGTATTATTGTAGGAAGCCTCTCATCAATGGCTTTGATCACTATATCTGTGATCATGGGAGTGATGAGAGGTAGGGAATTTTGAAAGGTAGCAACTGATTGATCAGGGTGGTTCTGTTCCTGAGAATCAGTGCCGAAAGCAGAGGCTGGTGGCTTGGAGGTATATACTGGCTCAGTGTGTAGGGGACCTTCAGAAGAAGATGTGCATCTGTGGGTGTATTGTGGTGGCAGATGGACTTGCATCCTGAGACATCTTGGCCAGCAGCTCTTGAGTCTGCTAACCTCATCCTCTAGAATGGTGTTTTGAGCAACTTCATCAAGAAGAAGCTCAGGTCATCATCAGTTGTGACTGAATCACCTGACCTCCTGACAAAGTCAGAATGAACATGCCTTGAGTGTAGATCAATTGTAGCATGTGCCCCTTGTTCTCGGTTCTGGGGACTTCAAGCCTCAGGACTATGTCCTTCATCAGCTGTTGCCACTGGTGAGGACTTAGAGATGTTACCAGCTGCATCCTGGTCATTTGCTGAGTCAGAAGCAGTGGCAGCCTCACCAGTAGTTCGCACCTCCTTATCTACACTAGAAGATGGAACATGATAACCCCTGTGCTGTGGGTTGACAGAAGCATTTTGATCCTCCCCCTCAGGTGTTGAGGTTATCCCAGTAGTAATTGATGTCTGGGTGGGGGGTGAGGAATGCAACTGCGTCAGCACTTTTGCAACAATGATAGTAGGGCTTTGAGGGGCGGTTGCATCAGGAGAGGGTGTGGAAGCAGTGTGCACCCGGCAAGGTGGTGCTCTTCAATGGTAATCCCCTCAAGTGAGGAGGATCCCAGCATTGTGGCTTCCCTGTGAGTGGTTGCTTCAGGTTCCTTTTGAGAGGAAACCTGAGCGGCTTCAGTGGTGGAGTCACAGTCTCTACTGGGGGTTATTTCCAGCAGAGATAACCTGCGCGTGGTGCAGCAGGAGCATCCACAGGGACTCAATTCCCTGAGTAGCTTTCTTAGGCTTCTTCTTTGTGGGTTTGGAGGGGACTTTGGATTTGGAGGTGGAGGCTGTGGGTTCCAGCTACGTGGGTTTGCGCAGCTTGGCAGCCTGTTTGAGAGTTTGGTCAGTGTTGTGTCGGGAGTATACCTCCGGCAATACAGCCAAAGCAGGGACTCCCCGACCAACTAGTCCCTCAGCAGAAAGCTGATTCTCTATTATGGCCATTATAAACCGAGGATATAGTATCCAACGGTTAGAAAGTGGTTTTGTGGCCATATCCTTGAGTTCAAGAAAAATTATTTCAGAAAAGTTTAGTGGTTCTTGTTCAAGGATAGAGAACAATACCTGTTGCCATCTGGAAGACAGTTGATCCCAAGAGGAAGTCTTCGGAGCCAGGCAAACATTGACCATATGAAATAATAATCGTTCAGCATCTGAAAATGTTTCTTCAGGATGTTGAAGCACTAAGATCACCCTGATATCCATGTTTTCAAAGGAAAGATCAAGTTGGCGCTTAGATATCCAACAGGGTAGGCAGCATCATCTAACAGTAATATTTGGCGGATGGTAGCTGCAGAGATGACCACCTTATGCGAGTTGATAGATGAATGGATAGATTCTCCAGTAACGGTCGCATTCATCAGAACTGACGTAGCGAATCGGCATAAATGATTGGATTTAAAAGGAAAGCCGTTTTTAGTGGGGATTGGACCATTAGATCTATAGCATTTTCAAATTGGTCCAGAAGGGCGATTTTGTAAGGTACGCGACACAGTTGTGTCGAGGTTTGAGTTGCATGGTCGCCATTAATGAAGGTGAAAGGTTTTCAGAGCTTTTGAAAAAGTTAGGTCGAGAAAGAATGAAAACTCTGAAAGAGGGATCAGGTATATATAGGGTACGGGTTATGAAACGACTGAATGTTTTGGTGTTAGTCATCAGTATTTGAAGCTACTGATGACGTGGTATTAACTTTCAGACGTTTGAAACGACTGATGGTATTGGTGTGGTCAGCAGTTATAAAACACTGAAGACATGGTGTTTACTATCAGACGTTGAAACAACTGAAGTCTCTGATTTAGGCATCAGTAGTTTTAAAAACTACTGAAGACAAGTTGGACTTCAGATGTTGAAACAACTGAGGACTTGGTATTAGTCATCAGTAGTTGTGAAACTACTGAAGACCGTGGTTTTGCCATCAGTTGTTGTAAACAACTGAAGACTTGGTGTTAGTCATCAGTAGTTGTGAAACTACTGAAGACATGGTATTGCTTCAGTTGTTTATAAAGAACAGCAGTTTGTGAACTACTGAAGAGAGAGTACTCATCAGTAGTTGTCGTCAATTCATAGCCTTTCAGCTGTTTCATACTGTCCTCAACACTTACTCATCAGCTTTTAGCTGTTTTCAGTAGTTTCATAGGACATCAGTACTTATCTGTTTCTACTGATTTCAGTAGTTGTAACTATATCAGTAGTGTAGAACAGATAAAGTACAGTACTTAAAGCATTTAGCCTTCAGTAGTTATAAAAACTACTGAGAGTAAAATAACTCATCAGTACTTATATGTGACATGGTTACCAATGATCATCAGTAATTACTGAGATCATCAGTAGTTGTCACTTATTCTAGCTGCAGCATACCAAGCCTTAACACCAGGTTGTGGAAAGTTGAACTATCCAAAGGCTTAGTAAAAATGTCTGCAAGCTCATCAGCACTAGGCACAAACATAGGATTAATTAGACCCTTTTCAAAACAATCTCTTATAAAATGATGTCTAATTTCTATATGTTTGGTCCTAGAGTGCTGGACAGGATTTTTGACAATGCAAAGAGCTGAAGCACTATCCATTAATAATGGAGTCTTAGTCTCTGTAATGCCATAATCCAAAAGTTGATTCTGAAGCCAGAGTATTTGGGATGTACAACTTGCAGCAGCAATGTACTCGGCTTCAGCAGTGGATGTAGCAACAGATGTTTGTTTCTTACTCTGCCAAGAAATCAAACAGTTGCCTAGGAATTGGCATCCACCAGAAGTTGATTTCCTGGTCAACTTACATCCTGCATAGTCACTATCAGAGAAGGCAACTAATTTGCAAGAATGTCCAGTGGAATACCATAAGCCTAGAGATTGTGTGCCTTGCAGATATCTAAAGATCCTCTTGACTGCAATCAGATGAGACTCCTTAGGTGCAGCCTGAAATCTAGCACAAACACATGTAGCAAACATAATATCTGGTCTAGAAGCTGTTAAATACATCAAGGAACCAATCATACATCTGTAAAGGGTTCATCAACACCTTTACCTTTCTGATCAACATCCAATTGTGTGGTGTTGCACATGGGAGTAGAACAAGATTTACAGTTTTGTAAATCAAACTTATTCAAAAGATCTTTTGTATATTTAGACTGATGAATGAAAATTCCATCAGCTTTTTGTTTGATTTGCAAACCTAGAAAGAACTGTAATTCTCCCATTGCACTCATTTCAAACTTCTGTTGCATTAAGGTTTGGAAATCCTCACACAATTGGGGATCAGAGGATGCAAATATAATATCATCAACATAAATTTGAACAAGTAGCTTATGTTGATCCACCTTCTTAATAAATAAGTTTTATCTATGGAGCCTCTAGTGAAATTATTCTGTAGAAGAAAGTTTGATAAGGTCTCATACCAAGCTCTAGGTGCTTGTTTCAACCCATAAAGAGCTTTATCAAGCTTATATACCCATTCTGGGTGCTTATTATCCTCAAAGCCTGGTGGTTGACACACATAAACTTCTTCTTTTATTGTACCATATAGAAAAGCACTTTTGACATCCATTTGGAAAACTTTAAGATTGTGGAGTGCAGCATAGGCTAAAAACAATCTAATTGCCTCCAGTCTGGCTACAGGGGCAAAGGTTTCATCATAATCAATACCTTCTTCTTGTGCAAACCCCTGCACAACCAGTCTGGCCTTGTTCTTTACAATAAGCCCATTTTCATCAGTTTTATTCCTAAACACCCATTTAGTGCCTATTGCACACTTACCTGGGGGTAGAGGAACAAGCTCCCACACTTGCTGTTTCTTGAACTGAAGAAGCTCAAGCTGCATGGCTTCAACCCATCCATTGTCCCTCAAAGCAACATGATAGTTCTTCGGCTCTAGCTGACTGATGAAGAGAGCATAGAAGCAGAAATTGGACAACTGGCTTCTGGTTGAGACACCAGCATTGATATCACCAAGGATTTGAGATATTGGTGATTTTTCAGCTCTGATACCATTTGTTAGGATCTCAGCCCTTGGTTTAATCGATTGAACAGATTTAGCAGCGGATTAGCTCAGAATTAGACAAATTCAACAAGAACATTGATATAAAACGATAAAAGAATTTTTATAAAAGAAGAAATCCGACAAAAGGAATATTGCATTAGGATTGTCGGCCTCAAAGGCACGATTACAGGTGAGTCATCTTTCCTTATAAAGAAAAGAATGACGTAGGCTGATGTCACTTGAAAGTGACATGTAACCGTTTTATAACTACTGATGTTTAACAACTACTGAAGATGTCAACAACTGACATCTTCTTACAAATGTTCCTAAGTGTTAAACATCTCATTTACAACTACTGAAAAACATAAAACTACTGAAACTACAACGACTGAAGAACAAGCTCTTCAGTCGTTTTACAAAACTACTGAAACATAAAACATAAAACTACTGATATCACAACTACTGAAGAAGTACTCTTCAGCAGTTGTGACAAACTACTGAGGCTTCAGTACTTGATCTTCAGACTTTGACCTTCAGGCGTTTCATCAGCTGATGACTTCAGTAGATATCATCAGCTGATGTCTTCAGTCTTTGTCTTCAGACTTTGTACATCAGTTGTTGATCTTCAGCACTTGTGAACTCTTCAGCTGTTGTACTTCAGTACTTTGGTCTTTCAGCTTCAGCACTTGTGTTCTTCAGCTGTTGTACTTCAGTACTTTGATTCTTCAGCTGTTAAGATCTTCAGCACTTGATCTTCAGCTGTTGTAGTCTTCAGCACTTGTCAAACTACTGATGAGGCTTTCAGCAGTTGTTGTGATACCGTGTGGGACTTAGAGATTTTCTGATCTTGGCTCATTGGTTCTTTTGGTCCAACAGAACCCCAACATCATCTCATATGTTACCCTGAAAACTCACAAAAGGGTCCTTTCATCACCTTCCTAGAGTCACCAAGGGAGAACTACACTCAAGGAACCCCTTTCCAAGAGACAAGCTCTTATCAAGCCTTTGTGTCTTCTGATGAAAGTTTGGCAGCTCTTTTTTCACCCTTCAAGACCTGGATTGTATCCATCCAGATGATCTGGAATACATGGAAATAGTCCAGCACATGGCTCTTCTCACTCACAGAGCAAAGAAGTTCTACAAGCGAACTAGAAGGAAGTTCCCCAACAATGCAACCAATGGAAAGTATGGGCTGGACAAAGGAAAAGTCAAGTGTTACAACTGCAATTTGATGGGCCACTTTGCTAGGGAGTGTAAGGCACCAAGAACAAATTGTGGCAAAACACAGTCTAGACCAAACTACACTGATAAAGCCACCCAGAATGAGAAGCCAAAGCAGCAAGCTGCTGTTGCTGTTGAAGAAGGAAGTTTTGATTGGAGCTTTCAGGTGGAAGATGCTTCTCCAAACCAAACACTTATGGCAGATCATGATGAAGCCAAGGTATTGGAACATCTTTGTACCCCTGAATGCATTGCTAAATTCAATAGATACATGTCCTACAACTTAGAAATGAGATCTAATCTTGTGTCTTTAAACATCTTAAAAGCTGATTTTAGAATGTCTAAAAATAATTATAAACCAAAATAGAGGACTTAGAAAAAACCATTTCAGTTCTAAAATATAAGCATACAAATTTTAGGACTCAGATCAAGGATCACATAACTAAGCTAACTAAGTGCCAGGCTGAGCTTGTGATCAGCAAAGCCATGGCAAAAAAGTGTTTTCTTGAAGAATAGACCTTCAAGAAGATGATATTCTCATCACTACACAACAAGGTGTGATATCAAAACAAGCAGGGACTGGGTTCTAATGAGATAGCTCCTCTACACACAATCTTGTCTATAAGATCACCCAGGTGTGGAACTTGTGTTGATACATGTTTGTCCCTAGATCATGATATGAATGTAATAGATCTTGTTTGGCTGATTCTGATATAATGTTTGGAATGATTAATGAAATGATATTGGTTGTTTGTTATTTATAATGTTTAATATTTCATTAATAAGTCGATGTTGAATTGGTTAATTAGGTTTGTGGTTGTTTGAATTGTTACACATAATGTTATATTAATTAATACATTCAAACTCAACAAAATAAAGTTCTCATACGAATGGCCCATGCGAATAGACCATACGCATGAACAACTTCATACGAATGACTCAGTCGCACGACTGAACCAGGAGACTAGATCAGTCGTATGATTGTAACATAATATTGGCTCAGTCACACGACTGAACACTCAGTCGTGCGGATGAATCAACCGCATGGTTCAATCACATGACTGAACCATACTAATGGTTCAGTCGCACGAATGAACAGTACCAACCTATAAATACAACCCAATTCGTAGAAAAAGGAGAGGATTTCATTCTATTTCGACTCCAGACGTATCCTAGCCGTCCAGAAGCCTCCAAGTTGATACTCCAAGTTCATAGAACGCTGTAGATCGATTCCTAATCGATTCTTAACATTTGATTCAATACTTTATTGATTCTACGTGCGTTCTCACTGATTGGATCGCCAATTAAATAGGATTCCGCACTATTTGGTTTGGTTTACACATTAATCATTTGGTATTTCGTTCAAATACCAGGTCCAAACAAGTGGTATCAAAGCTCTGGCTCTTGATTACGTGTGATTCAATCAAGATTGATAAAAAGTTTGTGTTTACACTAAAAAGCGCAATATTTTGTGTCAAAAGTTGTCTTGGACGTTCCCTGCTCATCAAGTTTCGGTTTCTACGGCCTTAGGCGATTAGGGTTTGCGAAATTTCGAATTTTTACAGCTAAAACACGTTTAACCTAGAAATTTTCGCAAAACAGCAGCTTCAGTCGCACGAGTGAGCCATTCGCACGACTGGACTTCATTCGCATACACCAGACGCACGATTGGACTGAGTCGCATCTCCATTCATACGACTGAACCATCCGTTCGCAGTGTTCATACGGATCAGCTTCATTCGCATGATTGAACCAATCGCATAGTTCATTCGCACGAATAGCCTATTCGCATCACCCAGTCGCACCAGTTTGACAGTTTGTTTAGTACACTTAAAAGTTAATGGTGATGGAAGATCAGATGTCAGCGTTTAATGTCGGCAAGGACACAAGGATCCAGAACCTACTGTTGCTTGAGAGTGAAGCAGGGAATCATAATAAACCACCAAAACTCTTAACGTTAGATGATTTTCCCCACTAGAAACAACGTTTTGAGATCTACCTTAATGGAGTGGATCCAAATTTGTGGGAAGCTATCGAGATTGGGTATAGTATGCTGGTGGGAGCAGATGGGGTAAAGCTTACTTTGGGAGGGATGACTGATGCTCAGAAAGTTAAGTATAATGCAGAGAAGAGAGTTTATGCATTGATTACACAGTCTATTCCTAAAGATACTTTCCACCAGTACTCGGAGAATAAGCAGGCCAAGAAATTGTGGGATGAGCTGGAAAAGAGATACGACGGAATGCTTCGCTGAAGGCAATTAAAGCTAAGGAACTGAAGAAAGAATTTGACAACTTCTCATCGATGGGAAACGAGAGTTTGGACGATGTCATTGATAGATTCTACCATCTGATGAGTGAAATGCATACACATGGTATTGCTACTACCATGGAAGAAAAGGTGTCAAATTTCGCAGACGGATTGTTGGAAAAGTGGGCTTCATTTGTGTCAAATTTGAGATAGAATGAGATGCTGGCAAAGTTGGATATCAATGACTTCATTCTAAAGCTGCGAGAAGAAGCACTTAGGATGAAGTACAGAGCTCAGAAGTCTTCGCACACTCAGAATCTAGCTTTGTACAATGCCACGCCTCAAGCTAAGACGTCTGGAGCACCTCTTCAGACTGCATTTGTGTCTAGCTCATCGGGTCCTTCACAAGTTTCTCCTTTAGGTTCAGAAACGTCAGGTTCTTCTTGTACCCATTACATTGGAACTAAAGCGAATGCTACTAGACTGAAGACTGAGAACCTCGGTAATGTGACTGTCGAAGTAGCTCGAGAGCACATGCATCTTTTGGCAGCAGTGGTTCATTCTTATGATGGACTTGTTGCTGGGAAGATTGGAAACTGCCATCTTGCAGATGAGGACTACGAGCAGGTGGATGAAATGGAGCTGGAGAGAATGGACATTATGCTGTCCGGAGGGCAAAGAAGTTTGTGAAAAAGACCGGACAGAACTTGGTTGCTACTAAGGATACCACATTTGGCTTTGACAAGAGTAAAGTGACCTATTTTAATTGTGGAGAAAAGTGGCACTTCAAGAGAGAATGTCTGAAGCCAAAGAAGACTGGGAACGGGAACCCATTCTCGTCCTTCACTCGTCAAGACAAGCAAGCTAGCAGTTCTACTTCATCAAGCAAGGATCCAAAAGCCTTGACTGCTCATGACGATGAAGAACAGGACTGGAGCTTTCGGTTTTTCTTTCCAGGGGAATCTAATATTGCCAGTGTAGAAGATTTAGATGATGATTCCGCGAGTGAGGGAGATATGGCAGTTGAGATAGCGATGTCAAATATTGAAGAGACAACTGCAACTGAGGTCAACTACAACCCTGAAAAAGTGATTTCAACAGCAAAGACAGAATCACCAGACCCAGAGACATCTGATGCTGTGTTGATGACTAACTCTTTTGAACCTCCTCAGGTAAGTACCACTAACCAACTGTTTAAAAATCATGCTTGTTCTGATTGTGATACTTTTAGAGATAGCATAGATGAGAAATTTGCTAGGTTATTAGATCATAATGATAACTTAGTAAAGGATTTGCAACTATGCACCGAGGCTAATAGAGTTTTAAAACAAAATGAGCATAATTACAAAGAAAAGATAGACCTTTTGACTAAACAGCTTAGGGAAACTGAAGTACTTGCATTTAACCAAGCTAATAACATTAGGTACTATCTTAACTCCCTAGAAGACACTAAGAAACAAAAAGCAGTCTTAGAAGTAGAAGTTAACTCCTTAAAGCAAAAACTGCACAGTTGCACAAGTTCATCTCATATTGTCCAACACTTAGTGAGAGAGCGTAACAACGGGGAGGGTTTGGGTTATAAAGTGGTTCCACCACCACCTGAGACCTTGATAAACACTAAGAGTAGACCAATAAATAACAACCCCATCAACAATCATGTGGTGTCTACTCCTCTTGTTAGTGATCCAAAGTCCTCATGTTCATCAATTGAATCTGGAACAAAACAAAAGAAGGCCACTTCAAAGGCAAGGGTAAATTGCCTTGTGTTAATCTGGAAAAAGAATTTGAAAAGGTTAATATAAAGTCCGAGTCAAACAATGTCAAATCTGAATCTAAAAGGACTGCTAATATTAATCTTTCACAAGCTTCATGTCAAAAACCAGTTAACCAAAAGTAAAAAGATGTTAAAAATGTTAAAACAATTGATTTTGTTAAATAGAAGAAAACATCAAAAGAAACAGCGTCAAAACCCAAACTAAGTGATGTTACTAGGGTGTCACACACATCTCCACAAAGAAAGTTTAATCATAAAGTTGATAGCAGATCGTGCTACAACTGTGGAGAGTGTGGACACATTGCTTCTTTTGTCCTTACTATCAGACACCTAGGAAGAAGATTGAACTTCAGGATTCAAAACCTAGGTATTCTAAGAGGAGTTCTTTAACTCCACCTAGAAGAACTAGTGAACCTAACGTTCAACCCATTAGCCAGTCGACTGTTTATCACAAACAGGCATTGCACAAATCTGGCTTATGGAAAGAGAAGTCATCCTCCGCATCTGATAATGATAATGATAAGGGTCAATGGGTTGAATTCATGATGTGATGCCTTTGGGAAACCCAAGCCAGTAAAGGCTTGGGTTCCTAACCTAAACTAATGTTTTACATTGTATGTGCAGGGTGTTCGCTACAGTGCTGAAACCAACACGTGGATTGTAGACAGCGGAGCATCCAAGCACATGACAGGAAACAGGGTTGTTTTATCAAACGTCAAGCAAATAAAAGGAGGGCATGTTTTGTTTGCTGGAAACAAGGGAGGCTATATCACAGCTCAGGGAGAAGTTGGAAATCAGAAAGTTAAGTTTGATAAGGTGAACTACGTTCAACAAATTCAAAACAACTTACTTTCTGTTTCCCAAATCTGTGATAAAGGGTTGAAAGTCATATTTGACAACAAGAAATGTTACATCCTAAAGAAAGACTATGTGATTCCGGAGGGCCAAGTTCTGATGACAGCTTTAAGATATAAAGACCTTTATGTTTTGGATCTCTCAATGGCTTCTACAACAGATCATGAAGTTCAGTGCTTCCTATCAAAGGCTACTGAGAACGACTCCATTTCCTGGCACAGGAGAATGGGACACATAAATCAACGAAAGATGAATCACTTGATCCAGAAGGATCTTGTGAGAGGAGTTAATGTCAAGAATTTCCAACAACCTGATTTTTGTGTAGCTTGCAAGAAAGGCAAACATACGAAGAAGTCTGATAAGGAAAAGAAAGTTCATTCTATCGAGCTTCCTCTTGGACTTCTTCACATGGATCTGTTTGGTCTGGTCAGTACAAAGAGCATTGCAGGCGACTTGTACTGTTTTGTGGTTACTGATGGCTACTCAAGATTATCTTAGGTAATATTTTTGGAGTCCAAGTTAGAAACATTTGAGTCATTTAAAGAATTGGTAACTACACTGGAATCTCTCTACAAGCTGAAGGTGAGACAAGTACGCTCAGACAACAGGACTGAATTCAAGAATCAGTGGATGGAGGCTTACTGCAAGGAAAAGGGAATTGTGCATCAATTCACTTCTGCCTACACGCCTCAGATGAATGGTGTTGCTGAGAGAAAGAACAGAAGCTTGATAAAGACAGCACGGACAATGCTAGCAGACTCGAAACTACCTATCCAATTCTGGAATGAGGCAGTGGCTAATGCATGTTATACACTGAATGGAGTTCTGATAGTCAAGCACCACGGAAAGACATGTTACGAGCTACTACAACAACGTAAACCGAATCTGGAGTATCTCGAACCATTTGGCGCGCCGTGCACACTTCTGAAGAAAACTCAAGAAGGAAAATTTAAAGATGAAGCTGAAGAAGATAACCAGAATAGTCAGGGAGAATCATCTACTCAATCAGGGGAAGCAATCGACGATAGTGACTCCTCCTTTAAAGATGAAGCTGAAGAAGATAACCAGAATAGTCAGGAGAAACAGGTTCCAGTTCCTGAAAGTCCACAAGCATCTAATGGTGATGCACCTTCGACTTCGGAACCTCAAACTCCTTCTACCTCAGATGCAAAACCAAATGTTCATAATCTTGGCTCTGAGGTAGCTGTTCCTACTACTCCAGGATCACGTCTAAACGTCTATCATCCCTTAGACAATGTCATTGGGGATATCAGATCAGGAGTACAAACCCGAAATCAGCTGTACTCAGCTGATTATGCCTCTGTTATGGAAAAGGGATACATTCATGATGGTGCTTATTGGTGTTTTGTCTCGTAGTTTGAGCCAAAATACGTCAGTGATGCACTAAATGATGAGGCATGGGTGAGTGCCATGCAAGAAGAACTTCTTCAGTTCAAGAAGTTAGGAGTATGGACTCTGGTAGATAGACCTAAAGGTGCTAAGGTCATTGGCACCAAATGGGTTTTGAAATGCAAGAAGGATGACCAAGGGGTCATTATCAGGAACAAGGCTCGATTGGTTGTTCAGGGATTTCATCAAGTCGAGGGGATTGACTACAATGAAGTATTTGCACCAGTGGTAAGGATGGAAGCAATCAGTATCTTCCTTGCCTATGCATCGTATATGAAGATTAAAGTCTATCAATTAGATGTGAAGAGTGCATTCCTTCATGGGGAAATTCGAGAGACAGTGTATGTCAGTCAACCCGAGGGATTCGAAGATCCTTATCATCAGGACAGAGTTTACAATCTCGACAAGGCCTTATACAGGCTTCATCAAGCTCCAAGGGCCTGGTATGAGAAACTCTCAACTCATCTTGTGAAACACGGCTTTCGCAGGGGAGTCATTGACTGCATACTGTTCGTCAAAGAAAAAGATGGAGACCTACTGCTAGTAAAAATCTATGTCGATGACATAATCTTCGGTTCAAAGAACGAAGAATTATGCAAAGAGTTTGAAGCAGTTATGAAGAAATATGAGATGAGTGTTATGGGGGATATGAAATTATTTCTCGGGTTACAGGTGGATCAGACACCAAATGGGATCTTTCTACATCAGACCAAGTATGTGGGAGACATTCTCAGTCGGTTTGACATGGAGAATGCTTCTGCTGCTGGGACTCCACTTGCTACAAATCATGATATAGCACCTGACAAAAATGGAGATCTGGTAGATGCCATAATGTACCGAGGAATGATTGGATCCCTCATGTATCTCACTGCCTCAAGACCTGATATCATGTATGCTACATGTTTATGTTCAAGATATCAGGCTAAGCCTAAGGTTAACCATCTGATCGAGGTCAAACGGATACTTTGTTATCTTAAGGATACATGATGATGACTTTGAGCTCACGGTGTATAGTGACTCGGATTACGGGGGCTGCAAAATGAACTACAAGTCTACATCAACAGGGTGTCAATTCTTTGGGAGGAGATTAGTTACCTGGCAGTCTAAGAAGCAGACCTCAGTTGTATTGTCAACCTGTGAAGCCGAATACGTTTGCTGCTGCAAGTTGCTGTTCACAAATCATCTGGATTCAACAGCAAATGCGGGATTACGGTTTAAAGTTTTCTTCTACTCCTATCTTTGTTGATAACTCTGCTGCAATTGCAGTAACTAAAAATCTGGTACAACATCCAAAGACCAAACACATCGGTATTAAATACCATTTCATAAGAGACTGTTTTGAAAAGAACTTAATCGATGTGGTAAAAATTAATACTGACTTTCAACACGCTGACCTCTATACAAAATCCTTTGATAAACCACGCTTTCTATATCTGTTACAGGTCAACGGCGTTAAAAAGAAAAGTGACGTTATTCCTGATGATGAACATGTGTAGTCTGATGCATTGTATGACGGGTTTGCTAGAACACAAAATCCATGTTTAACCTTTTAAACATTCTGAAAAACGCAGCGGAAATATGGCTTTTAAAACGATTTTTAAAGCTGAAAATCTATCTTCTATATGTTCATATGTTATGAAAAACAAACCCAAATCATGAGGATCATTCTTATGTGAATAGACAAGCTATGTCAATACATAAACGTACATAAAATCACAGCTTGAACAAGCTGTGACAACTACCTTGTTCCAGCACCAAATGTCGACCAAAATGGGATGTTTGATGCTTGTTCTTTTGGCCAAGACTTCAAGGATGAGTCCTCAAGTGCTTATACCCCAAGCCTTGTGAAGCATACACAACTCTTGCTAGGGAGAGATCACCAAATCAAGACAAAAAAACTTCTTCAAAAGCTGCTGCCCAGCCGAGACCAAGAGAGAGTGGTTTTTGAGAGTTTTTGTCTTTTCAAAGTTGCATGTAATGTGTGTAGTAGATCAGATGTTTGAGTCCAAGACCAAATTAAATGTGTGTTGGTTGTCAAAACTAGTTTGGTCCAATAGGATGAGAGGGGAGGGGCGGCCAAAAGGGGTTTAAAACCCTTTTCCCTCTCAAAACTATCACACATTAAAATGTCACTTATATTAGACATACAATTAATTGTATGTACAAGATATATAAATATAATTACATACTTATACAATTAACCATTTAATTTATAAGCTGTAATTTCTCACTTATTATTTGGTGTCATCTAACTAATTTAAACAACACATCAAATAATATTGTTGAACAAAATATCCTAATAAGTTGTTCCCACTTACATGCAACTTATTTAGAAAACCCATTTTCTAAATTGGTGTAAATATTTAATTGCATGATCACATCATCAATTAAATATTTAATTGGTGTTTGCCAAGCTTGTTGTTGGTATAACCCGACTTGGATCATAACGTACTAACCACATCAATATTCTAAGTGTCTTGGGCACACAGAATCCAACAATCTCCCACTTGCCCAAGATTCATAGAAGATTGATGCAAGCAGTAAATACCACCTAACAACGGTTCACTACCCTTAATACGCATGACTTGTAGCCATTCAATAACATCATCCCTTTCAAGTACCCTACTTGAAATGATTTAGGTGAATCAATCATCTATCCTTTTGTTTCAGATGTCATGTCAAATCCAAGAACACAGAATGATCATTCTTGTTGATGTAACTTATCAGGCCTTAGACATCTAACTCTCAACGAATAAGAGGAACAAATTCCATCTTGACTACATATGTTTCTCACAGACACCTCATGTCATACCTGAATATACCCTTATGTACTGTCCACTATTTCAGAACAGTGAAGAAGAAGCTCAAGGTATAATACTTGATGAATATCAAAACCAATATGTATCTCAGGTCGGAGGATACCAAACGATATTCGCCTTTACTCAAAATTACTTATGATCAATCAATAAGATTCCATGTAGTAAAATTTGAGATGCGGGTTAGTCCAATATTTGTATCCCACAAATATCTATGAACCTTAGTAGCAACCCATTGCTCTATATTCATCCTTATGAATATCAACCAATCCAAGTTCATAATAGTCTTACCTTCAAACTTGTTCCCACAAGTGTGAACGACTACGGACATTTAGAGTAAACATTTTACTCATGGATTAAACATGCTAAATTGGAATATTATTTGAAACATTATAACCAAATAATTTTATTCAAATAATAGAAAGTTCCACATATCCAAATACAAAATTTACAGATCAAATCCAATCACTAGAATATCGAAGTCCCATGGCACAAGTATGACATTCATGCTTTGCCTTTTCAAGGAGCTTCGTGAGAGGATCCGCAACGTTTTGATCCGTGTGAACTTTGCGAATACATATCTTTCCCTTTTCAACTTCATCTCGTATGTAGTTGAATCTCCGCTCAATATGCCTAGTCTTTTGATGAGCACGGGGTTCCTTGATTTGTGCAATCGCACCCTCGTTATCACAAAAGATCTCTAGGGGGTCCTGAATGGAAGGGACACCCCTAGATCGGCAATGAATTTCTTTAACCATGCAGCTTCTTGAGCTGCCAATGAGGCGGCGACATATTCTGATTCTGTAGTTGATAGAGCCACCACATCCTGCTTGTAGCTCTTCCAAGAGACCGCTCCTCCATTCAGAATGAAAATGTATCCCGATTGTGATCGTGAATCATCACGATCGGTTTGGAAACTCGCATCCGTGTAACCTTTTACAACGAGTTCCTCGTCATCAGATCCATAGATCAGGAACATATCTCTTGTCCTCCTTAGGTACTTAAGTATGTTCTTAACAGCCATCCAATGACTGTTTCCAGGATTCTGCTGGTAACGGCTTGTCATGCTTAAGGCGCATGACACGTCCGGTCGAGTGCATATCATTGCATACATGATGGATCCTATAGCAGATGCGTATGGGATTGCCTTCATTTTATCTTGCTCTTCCTTTGAGCTTGGACATTGAGTCGTACTCAATATCGTTCCTCTTTGAATAGGTACGGTACCTTTCTTAGAATTCTCCATCTTGAACCTCTTCAAGATTTTATCAATATGCACTTTGATTCAAACCAATCACCGCCTTGATCTATCCCTATAGATCTTTATTCCCAGAATATAGGCGGCTTCACCAAGATCCTTAATGGAAAAACAACTTCCAAGCCAGTTTTTTACACCTTCCAAGGTCGAAATGTCATTTCCAAATAGCAGTATGTCATCAACATACAATACTAGGAAAGTTATTGTGCTCCCACTAGCCTTCTTATATACACATGCTTCATCAGCGTTTTTGATGAAGCCAAATTTCTTTACTTCCTCATCAAAACGATGATTCCAGCTTCTCGATGCTTGTTTCAATCCATAGATTGATTTCTTTAACTTGCATACTTTATTAGGATGTATTGGATCGACAAAACCTTCAGGCTGAACCATATAGACATCTTCCTCAAGGTATCCATTTAGGAAAGCGGTTTTGACATCCATTTGCCAAATCTCATAATCATAATGAGCAGCTATGGCAAACAATATCCTTATAGACTTTAGCATCGCAACAGGTGAGAAGGTTTCATCATAATCAACCCCTTGAGTTGAGTGAAACCTTTTGCTACAAGTCTAGCTTATAAGTATCCAAGTTTCCATGCATATCCGTTTTCTTCTTAAACCCACTTACTTCCAACTATCTTGGAGTTAAGAGGTGGTACAACCAAGTCCCATACTTGATTGTCATACATGGATTGCATCTCAACGTTCATGGCTTCAAGCCATTTGTCACAATCCGTGTTGGACATTACATCATGGTATGTGGTTGGTTCATCAGAATCTATCACATAGCATCCATCCATGAAAAATCCACATCTTTCAGGTGGATTACTAGTTCTACCACTTCTGCGAACGTGTTGTGTGTATTGATCAACCACTTGATCATCCTCAACATCCTCATGTTGAGTGTAGTTTCAACCAAACGTGCATCGGGCTGTGGTTCTTGATCTTCCTCAAGATCCACTGTTCTACTGCTAGCTCCTTCCATAAGGAACTTTGCTTCTAAGAACTCACCCTTTCTGGCAACAAACACCTTTTGTTCCATTGGATCATAGAAATAATATCCCATAGAATCTCTAGGATATCCAATAAAGATACACTTGGTGGATCGGACATCCAATTTGTTTGGGGTGGGAGTCTTAACATAAGCCTCACATCCCCAAACCCTTAAGTACGATAGGGATGGAACTCTTCCATGCCATATCTCAAAAGGTGTCCTTTCCACCTTTTTGGTTGGGGCCATGTTTAGAATACGAGCCGCGGAGAGCAAAGCGAAACCCCAAAATGATAGAGGTAATGTGCTTCTAGCCATCATAGATCGGACCATATCCAATATTCGATTCCTCCTCTCAGACACACCATTATGTTGTGGTGTTCCAGGTGGAGTGAGTTGTGAGACAATCCCACAACTCCTAAGATGATCTTGATAGGCATCACTTAGGTATTCACCTCCTCTATCGGTGCGAAGAACTTTAATTGACTTGTTGAGTTGATTTTCTACTTCATTCTTGAAGATTTTGAACATTTCAAAAGCTTCATCTTTGTGCCTTAATAAGTACACATACCCATAGCGACTATAACGTCGGTAAAGGTAATGAAGTATTTATCACCATTCCTAGTCGTTGGCTTAAAAGGACCACATACATCCGAATGTATGATTCCTAATAATCCTTTGCCCTTTCGGTAGTTCTACTAAAGGGTGCGTTAGTCATCTTACCTTGTAAACAAGATTCACAAACATCAAATGAATCATATTCATTTGTTTTTAAAAGACCATTCTTTTGAAGTGTTTGTAAACGTTTCTTGTTTATATGGCCAAGACGACAATGCCAAAGATAGGTATCACTTAAGTCCAACTTGAGTTTCTTGGTGTTAGTTTGGTACAATGAACTATTTAAAGTATTTTCATGAACCAATTCATAAATACCATTAATGGAATAGCTTTAAAATAGAACATTCCATTAAAAGAAACATGGATATTTTCCTCAACGAATGATAATACATATCCAAATTGTTTTAACAGGGCTACAGAGATAATATTCCTAGTCAAACTAGGAGCATACAAAACATTGTTCAAAATTACTTCCAAACCATTTGGAAGTTTCAATATGTAGTCACCACGGGCTTCTACTTGAACTTTAGCCCCATTGCCCATGTAGAGGCTCACATCCCCTTTCTTGAAGTCACTACTTCTTTTGAACCCCTGCAACAAATTGCAAATGTGAGTTCCACATCCGGTATCTAATACCCATGTGTTAGAGGATATCATGTTTAAATCAATATGGATCATGTATATTGTACCTGAGGTCTGCCCGGCATCCCTCTTTGCTTCAACTCTTGGATATGGACAGGACAATTCCTTGCCCAATGTCCAATCTCCCCACACTTGAAGCATGGGTCATTAGTAGCAACCTTTTGCTTCTTCTCTTGTGGTTTGGGAGGCACCCTTGCCACCCATTTCCCTTTTCCAAAGAAGGTCCCTTACCCTTGGCAACCTTTGCCTTAGGTGCGGGACGAGGCCTTTTATTGTTCCCACCTTCATTGATGGTGAGAACGGGTAAAACCCTTTTACCCATGGCCGCCTCGGCCGTTTTGAGCATTGAGTGAAGTTCACCAATGCTTTTGTCCCATGCATTCATGTTGTAGTTCAACACGAATGTCTCGAACCTCTTGGTAAGGCCGTTGAGGATCAAATCCGTGGCCAATTCCTTCGAGACGGGACAATTAAGCCTCTCGAGGCGGTCAATGTGACTTTTCATCTTAAGTACATAAGATGAAACAGATTGGTTGTCGTCCATACGATATGCATGGAGCGCTCGAACCGTTTCGAAGCGCTCAACCCTTGCTTGCTGTTGAACGTTTCCTTCAGCTGGGTTATCATGTCATAAGCCCCGTGGTGTTCATACTCCTTTTGGAGATCCGGAGTCATGCTCGCTAGCATGAGACAAGACACTTGGACGGAGTCCTCAGTGTATTTCAGCCAATCATTAAAGGCCTCCTCATCATCCTCGCTAGGTTGATCGGGGATAGGGTCGTCTAAAACATACGATCGTCTCTCTTGCTTGAGAACAATTCTCAAGTTCGATACCAATCGATGAAGTTGTTATGGTTTAGACGTTCCTTTTGGAGGATCGCTCGTAGAGATTGGTTGACGCGGATGAGTTATCGGAATTATCATTATTAGAGGCCATCTACAAAATTTAACAAAGTTTTATTTAGTATTTTCGATATTGTAATTTTAATAACAAATGTCTTACAAGACTTTTCATATTAAAATCTAGAACCCAATATTACATTTAAATTGTGGTTAGGTGACCTTTATCCCACGTTTTAAATTAATAAGGTGGTCAACGTTTGACGATTGCAACCATTTGCAACTTCTAGAGGTATGGGATCGACTCTTGAACATCATATGTAAAGTCGGCATGAAAATCCCATCAACACCATTTGGAAACCACATTGTAGGTGATCCATTTAACATGGTTTGCAAATCAAGACATCCTACTTACACCCACGTGTGAGTTTGCCAAAACAAATGGTTAGGTGACCTTTATCCCATAAGTAAGGCATTCTCACCTCAAATCACAAGTTCCCTCAAATGGTTGGGTGACCTTATCCCACTAAGAGTTCCCAAGTGACTCAAGTGTTGTGTAAAAGGACGGTGTTGATCTCGTTTTAAAATATTAGAGATTTCTTAATTCTAGTTTAGTAAATCCTATGTACTTGTATTTGCATGCTTTCAATACAAGATACCCTATGTTCTTTGATTAAAACCAATTTTAATCTTTAAAGTCATTAAACCATTTTAATTACTTTTATTAACTTTTAAGAACCAACAATTTTCAGCTTGTTAAGTTTGTAATGAGTTTGTAATGAATATCCAAGTACTAACCAAACAATCAAACAACAAACAATCAAACAAGCATATATATATACACATGAGTGCATAACCATAGCTACTAAGTTGACAACACTTGTTTGACATCACAAGTGTTGTCATAAGGTCTTTTCTAAGGTTGAAATCACACTAAATCCAGGTCATCTTAGACCTCACTTGAACTTGCATCCATATGCTTCAAGTTCCATGTCTTTGATGTCCATCTTTGGGTCTTGAACTTGTGCATCTTCCTTTTACAAAATTGTATCCTAATACATTTTTCTAATAAAGAAATGCACCTAATCTATTACAACCCAAATGAATGAATAATTACAACCCAAATAGTGAAACAAAATTACAACCCAATTGAATGAAAGAATACAACAACACAAGCATCCAAAACATCACAAGGTCAAAAGCTAGGTTATGCACACTATCATCAAATGATCATAACATCAAAACATATAATGAAACCCCTTTTAAAACCACCAATTTCAGCCAACATAAACTGAAATTTTGGTTTTAACATTGTCTAAACAATCAACACATCAAAATATGTATCTTTCAAGATCTAATCACTAGCATGTGTGATACGATCTTGAAAGTTGGGGAATCATTCAACCAAACAATAACAGCCCAAAATCAGTCTATAACTAGTTTATAAACATCCTTAAAACAAAATTTAAAGAACATAACAAGCAAGTCATCCACATAACCGGCTCTAGATACCATTTGACGGGTTTGCTAGAACACAAAATCCATGTTTAACCTTTTAAACATTCTGAAAAACGCAGCGGAAATATGGCTTTTAAAACGATTTTTAAAGCTGAAAATCTTATCTTCTATATGTTCATATGTTATGAAAAACAAACCCAAATCATGAGGATCATTCTTATGTGAATAGACAAGCTATGTCAATACATAAACGTACATAAAATCACAGCTTGAACAAGCTGTGACAACTACCTTGTTCCAGCACCAAATGTCGACCAAAATGGGATGTTTGATGCTTGTTCTTTTGGCCAAGACTTCAAGGAGGAGTCCTCAAGTGCTTATACCCCAAGCCTTGTGAAGCATACACAACTCTTGCTAGGGAGAGATCACCATAAATGCTATCAAGCTAATGACATATGTTGTTGGTGCATTCTGTGCAAAAGAAAATTTAGCTACTCTAACAAGAAGATAGGTTGCGTGCCACTCTGCTGTGCGATGGCACTGACCTGAGGATAAGCATAACCTAGATATTCTAGAATTCATTGTTGTTTGCCGCCTCTCTGCTGTGCGATGGCACTGACCTGAGGATTGGCTTCCCTTTGAAAGCTCTAAGAATAGTCTCTTCTAGTAAAAATACCCGTAGACCACTCAAAAGCTCCTGAGGAATGTTGATTACCATAAAAGTGTTGGATCCAAAATGTTAGTTGAAATAATTAAACCTAAAACTATCACCAGTTTGTGTCTAAAGTCTGTGTATGGATTTAAGAGGACAAATATACTGACAATCATTGTGGCTGCAATTCTTGATAGTTCAAATCAATGTGGGAATCTAACAGTACCAGTATGATTTCCTAAATTTGCTAACGACTCTGGATGAAAACCAAGAATTGAGCATCAAAAGGTTTTGATAACAAGTCCCAAATGATTTGACTTGCCTGTATGATTCCAAATTTGAATTGGTCCACCTGTGGTCAAACTAAATTGAAGCTGCCTATTCTGGAACCAAATCCAGTAGATGTCTGTCTTAGGATTTATCTCTCACAAAAGGTTAAATACAAGTTTTATTTTTGTATTTAGTTTAAGTTTCTAGTTAGTTAGTCATTTTAGTTTGTTTGTTCGTCGGACTATATCATGAAAATCAGTATGGGATTAACTCACCCACCTAAAAGGGTCATATCTGAGATGGCCACATGTGTTTTCATTGTTTAAAAGGATCACGTCTGAGGTGATCAAAAGGTTTTCAAGTTAAAATGATCATGTTTGAGATGATCAAAGGCTCATAATGTTAATTTCAACAGGTAAAAAGGGTTTAAGTGCTAACTGTTCATAAGTGTAACACATTCGCACGAGTGGATCATAAGTATGGACCAACCATGCGAATGGATCCCATTCGCACGACTGTACATGAGATTGAGACATTCACCGAATGGCTTATCAAAATGATCCATTCAACCGAATGAAAGGGTGCGAATGAGTCAGTCGACCGACTGAGACTCAGTCGGTTAACTGAGGGTGCGAATGAAAGCGCACGAATGAGTCAGTCGACCGACTGAGACTCAGTCGGCCAACTGAATGCGACTGATTGAGACTCAGTCGGCCAACTGAATGCGACTGACTGGGCCAATCACACGACTGAGCCTCAGTCGCCCGAATGAACTGAGCGAATGAGGCCAGTCAGCCGATTGAACTTAGCTTCAGTATTTAAAGGGTCATAGTCGATCGCATTCCACTCATCACCCTCAAGCGCTCCTAAATCGCACCAAGTACCATTACTCTACCGAAATTCCTCTAGACCTTGTTTTTACATCTTTATTGATCTTCTGACGTGCGTTGACGTTTATACAGGTATATTGTAGTGAAATCTTACCGAAATCAGAAGACATTGAACCCAAATTCTTGATATTCGAATGAAACAAGAACCGGACTGTAATTGACCTAATAACCAACTTAAACTAAGCAAAATGTTAAAATTAAGTTTAATAGATTATTAGTGACAAGATGGCGAGTCTAATGGACCATTAAACCATGTTAAATTACTTGATTTGGTCAAGATTCGAACCACAGGTGACTGAACAGTGGGACAAGCGACTGGTCGTCCGGATGAACTCCAATCGCACGATTGAATCTTGCGATTGGGTCAATCGGCCAAATGCACCATGCGAATGAACTCAGTCGGCCGACTGAACCAATCGCAGACTCAACCAACAGATTGAACTCAGTCGCATGTCTCATTCACCCGAATGAGCTCAGTCGCATGAAAGGACAACCGACTGACTTATATGGTTGCCGAAGGCTCATTAGCCTTCCTGCTACAACCACCAAACAAGCAGACCCATGAGCCTTCCTGCTAGCAACGCTTTAATGGTTGCTGAAGGCTCATTACCCCCACAACCTCAGCATTTCCTGACTTATAAGCAGCCATCCTACTCTTCTGGACCTTACATCACCTTTCCTGATACTCCAAGGTCGCAACAGGCTCAACACAACTCCTTTCAGGAAAGTTGTGCCTTTTGTCTCAGGAAGTGGACACTCTTGTGATCTTCAATACTGCTTTGATGATCTTGAGTGTTTTAGTCCAGATGATGTTGAGTATGTGGACATTGTCCAACAGATGGCTCTTTTAACTTACAAAGCAAAGAAGTTCTTTAAGAGAACTGGAAGGCACTTCCCTCAAAACCCAACTACTAGCAAGTTTGGGTTTGACAAGACCAAGGCAATATGTTACAACTGTAACCCACTGGGTTACTTTGCAAGGGAATGCAAGGCTCCCAAGACCAATCTGGGAACCCAACAGGCCTCCACACATCCCTCAACCTCAAAGCCCGCTGAGAAGTCAACTGAAACAGCTGCAATGGCTCAAGAAGTTGACTGGAGCTTCATGGTACAGGATGTGACTCCTGCTCAAGCTCTCATGGCCGAAATAGATGTTGCCCAGGTATATGAACATCTCTTCACTCCAGCCTGTATAGCTAAAGTTAAACTCTATCAGGATTACAATATGGAAATCTGATCTGATATTGAGTCTTTAAATAATTTAAAATCTGATTTTAAAAGAGCTGAATCTGACCATCAAAAGAAAATTAAGGAGTTGGAGAAAACTGTCTCTTTTAAAACATGAACATACCAACTACAAGACTCAAATCAAAGATCTGATATCCAAATTGTTTAAAGCTCAAGCCCAGCTTGCCAATGCTAAGGCTCAGGCCAGGAAGCATGCTATCTCTGAGCAAAACTTCCAAGCTATTCTTGCATCATCCTCCCACTCCAAACTCTGCTATCAGAACAAAGGAGGGTTGGGAACCAATGAAATTTCTCCACCACACTCCTATGACTCTATTAGACAGCCAAGATGTGGTACTGAAGAGCAAGAGGTTCCAACTACTGACCCTTCCTCACCAGAGTTGAAGGATGATGCAACAATAGTGGTCACCACAGGGAAGGAACATGTAGATTTACCCATCTCCTCCTGTGAAGAACAAATCCTAACCACTAAGCCCAGAAGAAGCAGAGCTAAAGCTGCTAGGAGAACTGCCAAGAAGGTGGCTGAGTCCAAGCTGAAGATTGATCCCAAGCAGAAGGGTGTCTTTATCTCAGCTGGATTCCAAGTGTTAGGTACTTCTGATTCAGGAAAGGAGTGTAATACCAGCACTTCTGTCCTGCCAAAGAATCAGAAGTTGAAGGGAAAAGTTGCTGATGAAGAAAAGAAGCCCAAGAAACAGCAACGCTCACATTCCCAAAGAGCTAACATTGCATGCATAATGTGTGGTCTGCAAAACCACATGGCAAAAGATTGTTACTACAATCCTGCAAGCACACATTATGCAAATAATGTTAGGAAAGAAGTAGTCAATGAAGGTTTCACATTTGGACCTTTTCAAATGGTTCAAGTAATGAAAAGAGGAAAGCTAGTTTCGGAAGCTACGTTGCTTTCGGAAGAACCTCCTTCATCCAAAGGGAAAATGGCTTCGGAAGCAAAAGCTACTAAGTTTTGGAAGAACAAGAAAGTTCCCTTGAAACCTCCCCAGAAGAAGACTGCTTCGGAAGAAAAGGTGGTGAAGACTTCTTCAGAAAAGAAAGAAGCTTTGGAAGATAGTCATGCTGCTAAAGCTTCAACAAGCTCGTCCTCCAAGATCAACCAAAGGATGGACTGGAAGATCAAGGAAGATGCTGCAGCCCAAACCTCTTCTTCAAAGACCTCTATTGAACCCCCATGCATAACATATGGTTCAATTATGTCATTATCTTTGGAAGAACCCAAGACCAGCAAGGCTTGGGCTTCCAAACAAAACTAACATTCTCATCTTATGTGCACGGACATCCATATGACAAGAACAACAATATCTGGATTGTAGATAGTGGATGCTCCAGGCACATAACAGGGAACAAATCTCTCCTTCAATAGTTTCAGAACTATGATGGAGGTCCTGTCCAATTTGGAGGTGAGGCCAGAGGATATATTTTTGGCAGAGGGAGTATATCCAATGGTAAATTGAAGGTTGACAAAGTTCACTTTGTCAAACAGCTTGAACACAATTTGTTAAGTGTTTCTCAATTCTATGATCAAAAGCACCAAATGCTTTTCATAGAACATGAGTGCATTATCCTCAAACCTGGGATGACAATTCCTCCGGAATTGGTGCTTCTTAGATCTCCCAGAAAAGGGGATATGTACAAGCTTGATATGAACAACGCTTCCCCAATGGGTGAAGTATCATGCTTTCTTTCCAAAGCTGATAGTGATGAGTCAACACTGTGGCATAAACGTATGTGTCATGTAAATTTTAAGACAATGAATAAATTGGCTAAAAATAACTTGGTACATGGTTTGCCTAAAAAGGAGTTTTTCTGCAAAGATAACTGTGTTGCATGCCTGAAAGGGAAACAACACAGGACATCTCATAAATCCAAATGTGTTAACTCTATCACTACTCCATTACACTTATTGCACATGGATCTTTTTGGTCCCACAAGTATAATGAGCATTGGAAGGAAATCATATTGCCTTGTGATAGTTAATGATTTTACAAGATTCACATGGGTATTCTTTTTAAGAACTAAAGATGAAACTGCTGAAACACTAAAATCTTTTATTCTTAAAATAGAAAATCAAATTGATCACAAGGTTAAAATCATTAGAAGTGATCAAGGGACTGAGTTAAAATCTTTCAGAAACAAGAGAGATGATAATGGCTTGATCATCAAGAACAAAGCAAGACTTGTAGTTCAAGGATACACACAAGAGGAAGAAATTGATTATACTGATGTCTTGGCACCAGTTGCAAGACTTGAGGCAGTTAGGATCTTCCTTGCTTATGCTGCCTCCAAGGATTTCACTGTTTATCAACTTGATGTCAAGTGTGCATTTTTATATGGGGATATAGATAGGGAAGTCTATGTATGTCAACCTCCTGGATTTGAAGACCCACAGCACCCCAACTACATGTGCAAATTGGATAAAGCTCTATATGGGTTGCACCAAGCACCTAGGATGTAGTATGAGACATTGTCTCAGTTTCTTCTGAAGAACGGCTACACTAGAGGTACCATTAACAAGACTCTCTTCATCAGAAAGTCTGGAAAGGACATCTTGCTCGTTTAAGTCTATGTTGATGACATCATATTTGGTTCTTCAAATGACCAAATGTGTAAGTACTTTGAGAGCATTACGAAGAAGAAGTTTGAGATGAGTTCCATGGGAAAATGGACTTTTTCCTTGGAATTTAGGAGAAGCAAATGAAGGAAGGGTTCTTTATTAAACAATCTAAGTATGTCTCTGACATCTTAGAAAGATTTGAAATGAAGGATCACAAGCCTGCCAAGACACCCATACCCAGAAACCATAATCTTTGTCCTGACCTTGAGGGGGAGGTTACTGATCAACATCAGTATAGAGCAATTATTGATTCTCTGATGTATCTTACTGCTAGTAGACATGATATCATGTTTGCTACTTGCATTTGTGCAAGATATCAGGCTGCTCCAAAGGTGTCTCACTTAGCTGTTGTTAAGAGAATCCTTAGATACCTCAAAGGAGCACCTAAACCAGGTCTCTGGTATCCCAGAAACAAGGATTTTAGTCTTTATGGATACTCTGACAGTGACTATGGTGGCTGAAATATTGACAAGAAATCAACATCAGGAGAATGTCAATTTATTGGTGGAAGGATCATCTCATGGCAATGCAAGAAACAATCATGTGTATCTACATCAACTACTGAAGATACATTGCTGCTGCTAGCTGCTGTGCTCAACTGCTATGGATTCAGAATCAGATGTTAGACTATGGATTCAAATCTATGAGTTGTCCTATCCATATTGACAACAACAGTGCTATCTCCATTACTGAAAATCGGTGAAGCACTCCAAGACAAAGCATATTGACATCAGGTACCATTTCATTAGAGATATTCATGAGAAAAATCTGATTAAACTAATCAAAGTTGACACAAATGAACAATATGCTGATTTGTTCACCAAAGCTTTTGATGAGCAAAGATTTAAGTATCTCATAACATCTATTGAAATGATAAACATTGATTAGATCACCTCTTTTGAAAACCTTTTAATTTGTAATGTCTTTTGTGAATACAATTTAAGCCCTGTTACAAAAGATCTTTCTAAAAATTTTCTAAGTGTAAATTTATTCCGAAGAGAAATTAACCCTCGAAAGTTATTTTTATATCTTCCGAAGGATAATTTCTCAAACGATAATTTTTCTTCTTAGAAGAAATTTTGGTCTCGGAAGAACTTTTGGTCTCGGAAGAAGCGATTGATTACATATCAGATCTACTTCTGAGGTTTAAAAGTTCTCCATTCAGAAAGCAACTCTAACCTTCGGAAGCAAATTTTTTACTTCAGATGTAAGATTTGCCTTCGGAAGATAGATTACCTTCAGAAATGTTTTACATTCGGAAGAAAGATTCTACTGTGTAACGTAAATCTCTTGGGCCCCATACTGTAAAAACCAAAGATTTTGTTATTGATGTCGGATTATTTAACTGATTTTAACCTTACCGCCACTGTCATTTCATCCACTAAACCATCACATCACCTTATCCTAACCCCCATTACTGCCTTTGCACCCTCTTTTAAATAATCTTGACTGTTCAATCTCATCTTCTTACTTGCAATTTTTACTGCCCTAGAAAATTTTCTCCTCTGTAACTTTACCCAAGCTCAAAATCATCCATATTCACCTTTCTCCAAATGACACTTAACCCTCAACACAACCAGGTCGCACTCCTTGATTCTTCAAGGGATGCCGACTTCTCTGAAATTATCTCATTTCTCACCCAATCACCTTACTACACTGCTCTTACCGTTAACCCCATTGTTTTCTCCTAACACATGGCCGGATTTTGGGGAAACGGTCGAGCTGAAACCCTAAATGGGATTCAAGTACTGTGGTCTAGCATTTGTGGATAGGAGTTAATCATTACTGAACAACTCATCAGGGAGCAGCTAGAGCTTCATGATGAAGGAGCTCCTACTAAGTTCCCGAAGGCAGATTTGGATAGCACCTACATCCTTATGGGATATGACGGAGACATAAGTAGGTCAACGGTGTACAAGTTCAACTTCTCTTACAATTGGAAGTTTCTCCTGCATGTTGTTCTCCACTGCTTGTCCAACAAGTCTAGCGGATGGGATCAAATCCTATATGAACTAGGATGCTTAGTTCATGGACTGGTGAGAGGCATGCGCTTCAACTACTCACGATTTGTGTTCACCAATCTGATTGGGAATCTACAAAGGGAGACATTCTATATGTATCCTAGATTCATCAAACATGTCATCAACTGTGAGTTGGACCAGAGCATGCTTGTCTACGCAGCAGCTCTGACTGTCCCCCACATGCGGCCTACCATCTTCAAGACATTGAAGAAGGCATCCACCAACTTCACTGGAAGGTACACCTCTCTGCTTCCAGGTATGATTGAGCGCATAGCTCCTGGTGACATCCCTGTTCACCCACAGGTGATGAACCCACACCAGAAACCACCACCACAATGCCAACACTGCCTTCTCCACCCATCACCATCACATATCAAAGGCACCCCAAACGAACCCTTGTTCTATCAACTCTGATTGAACAAGCCCTTCCTGTTCAATCCAAAAAGACTAGAGTGGAAACATGGGCTCCCACTCAGTCTGAGGTCTCTCCATCCTTCTCTTTTGACCTTAATTTGGTTTTGAGTCTCCTCAGTCTCAAACCCAGGAGCCCGACACCCAAACCAGCAGTTGTCAGAATGAGTATCTACACTCTTCTGACCAGCCAAATAGGGACAACCCCACCAGAGGCTTAATGCCTGTAGACATTGACCAAGGTCCCGGGTTAGTAGGCTTAAACTCCCAATCTTTCACTAACCTTCTCTTCAAAACTAATAAAGAGATAACATCTCTCCATGGCAATGAAGTTTATCTACAACACCCTCTTCAAGATCAACAGAGCCCGGAGAAATCCCTTATCTCTACCCCCCATCAGTAACCTGTTACTAAGGTGAATCCCACTAATGTGGAAGGGACTCATGCAGATTCAGCTGCCACTACAGAAGGTGCCTCAATGGACCTTGTGGACAGTGGTAATATATCTCAGACTGAATCTGCGGCAAGCGAGCACTTTGATGACTCTGAAAGAGACATCATTGAGCATGGGAAACCAGGGTGCCAAGAAAACACATCTGGGTGGTGAGGCTGAACATACCAGGTATGTTACCTCATCTCCCCGTGATTCTTCAAAATAAGATGAGGGAAGCATGAAACTCCTCATTCACAACCTTCTATCTAAAGTCTCAAACCTTGAATCTTTGGTTAGGACTTTAAAAGCAAGGTTTGCCACTCAGCAACTTGAGATTGACAATCTCAAGGCCAAACTAGCTAAGAAACAGATAGAGAGGTTTGTCAGGCATGAACCTATTCAGGTCTCATTGAGTTCTTCCTCTAGCTCATCTAGCTCTCAAGATGATGCTACCAAAAAAGGGGAGAATATTCAGAGACAAACATTTGAGGACCCACAACAGAGCCACACTTCAACTTCAACTTCATCTACACCTATCATCATTGTGTCTGAGCCACCTCAAGTCATTCTGCAGATTGACTCAAAGATGCTCAGTGATCTGTACAAACTCTTCACCAAGTTTCTGTTGAGATCCTCCACAGATCAGCCAAACCCAGATGTTGCAATGCTCTACTTTGGAGCTAAAGAGCTTCAGAGGCTGACTGCACCTTCTACCACTGTGGAAGAAGTTGGTCAACCTAAGGTCCACATGGAACCTAAGATTCATTTCGAAGGGGAAATGGGGACTGATGGCCCAGCAACTGAAACAATTGGGACAGAATCTGCATCTCCTCCAACTTTTGAAGCTGAAGTTAAAGCTTCGGAAGAACAAGCTGAATCTTCCGAAGCTAAAATGGAAGCTGTAGAAGGACTGTTTAAGATGTCTGAGGAACTGATAATCACAGATGCAATCCTCGAAATGGCTGAGGTGAACAACGAGGACTTTCTGAATCTCCCTCCATCCCAGACACCATCTCTACCTTTCTCACAATTAGAATCCACTCTCCAAGAACCACCACAGTCAGGATATTCAAAAGATAAAGGAAAAAGAAAGATGACTGTGGAGAGCTTCAGGAAGGGGAAAAGATTGAGAAACTTAAGAAGAAAGGAAGACTTCCAACTGAGAAGTTGCTAGCTGCCAGTACAAAAGTAGTTGCAACCAATCAGGAGGCTGTCAACAACAAGAAAAGAGAAGATATCATTGACCAGCTTATTTAAATGGGAGCTGCCAATGAAGAGACACTTCTACTACAACTAGAGGAGTTGGTGAATCTGGATAAGGCAACCCGGCTAAAACTTGAAGAAGAAGCTAGGTTGGCCTTGGAGAAAGAAGGAGAAAAACAGAAGGAAGCTAAGTTGCAGCTGAGGAGAGACAGGATAAACTTCCTACTCTCCAGAGGCTTTAATCTTCAAGAACTTTCTCCACACAATGATGATACGATCCTATGGCTCTACAACAAAGAGCAGGATCAAATGGAGAAAGAAAGGAAGAAGGCTGTAAGAGAAAAGGCAAAGGAGAGGAAGAAGAAGGAAGAAAAGGCTAGGGACACTGCAACCAAGAAGCTCACTGAGAAGGCCTGGATGAAAGACAATCTTTGGGCCCATGGCTTCTCTGGCAGGCAAGTGGGTCCATGTCTGAGAAGACACTTCAACAGATTGTCAGTGAAATCAAGGCTGACATCCGGATGGGGAAGAGAAAAGAAATGTACAGAAGGGTAAAGGGGATGACCTTCACTATAACCACTCCACCTCAACCTGAACCCTCACCCTTCACCATTAAAACTAAACCTTTTACCCCTGAACCCACACCATTACCCACATCTTCTCCCTCACCATAACCACCCAATCTTCTAATCCTTCAACCCAAAACACTCACCAAAACCTCTGAACCTCAACCTACCCAACTACCATCCAAACCATCCCCTCAGCCTTCTCAACATCTCCCTCTTGAGGAGTTTAAGGTAATCAAGACCAAGCTCATCAACTGCAAAACTCTGAGTGAATCTCATGTGATGAAGATTCTATCAAAAATTACCTATGTTGATGGATCCTCTTGTTCCCTCACAAGAGATCGATTTCTTGATTTACCTAGAGGAACACTGGACCAGGCAGCTAGACTTCTAGGCCTTAACTCAGATTCACTAAATGATGAAGAGAAGAAACTTAGAAGGAAACTGGTGACTCTGCTGGACACTAAGAAAGAGGAGAAGATTCCCAGTCAGTCTCTTGTGCCTAGAAAGAAAATAGTCCAGTGGAGGTTTGATGAAACTTCTCACAACTTTGTTGTTGAAAGGGAGAATGGTGAAGTCAATAGGCTTAATGCAACCTCTCTGCTACACTCTAGCAGGTTTGATATTACTGAGTTAGCAGAGAAGCCATTCTCCAACCCCTCCAACTCTGAAGCTGCTGCTCTCATCAGAAATCATCTTAGCAGCCTTCACCTAGCCGAGTTTACTACAAGGCCAAGATTGAAGAAGAGTTGAGATTGAGAAGACATGAAGACAAGGAAAGACCTCCCACCAAAGGCACTTCCTTTCTACAGATGGTGGAGCGTCCAGATTGGAACCTATAGTCAGATGACAATATGATTACAGTTCCCATCAACTAACTCTTTTCAGAGGGCAACAATAGAGAGTACATGTTATCCAAGGTGACAGATTGGATTTCCTGTCCACCAAGGATCTGTACAAACTTCTCAGCACCACATCAAAGAAGAACAAGGAGACAAACAAATATTTACTCTCCTTGGCACTAAAAGTTTTGAGAAGCAAAAACAAGTGAAGTTTTGGTAGCATCAGCCTAGGGGGAGTTTGTTGGATCAAGAAGAAGGCTAATACAACCAAAACTAAGTCACTTAGATAAATTTTGGTAGTGAATGCAAAGGATTCTGAATCTTAGCATGGAACTTCCAAAGGTTGTAGAGTTCTTCCGAAGACAAAGTGAAAGATCAACTTCCAAAGACAGTACTCTACTTCTGAAGTCAAGTGTATACTTTCCAAGTTCAAGCCTTAGAAGAATGAACTGAAGACCACTTCCGAAGTATGATGAAAACAAGAAGTCTCCAAGCCTTGGAAGAAGCAGCCTCTTCTGAAGTATAAGTAGCTTCGGAAGTACTTACTCTTCCGAAGCCATTTAACCTTCAGAAGACACTGCTATGACCAGTGGACACAAGTATGGTCTCTGGCACTCCGCTACAGACCTCTGATACTGTATGGCTTCTTCTAAAAGAGCCATGCAGTTGACCATACTTTATTCCACTGTTCACCTTTTCATGATACTACATGTTATCAACTTTAGTTGGTGACAAAAGGTAAGTTAGGGACATGTCCTGACTACCAAATCTCACATAAGACTTTATCCAAGATACCTTAAACTTTAGTCTTGTAGTATGGACTTTAGCTATAGGATCCCAACTGGTATCAAAGTATATCCGGCTGTAGGTAGTATTATATATAGGTTCTCTTTGTAACTCATTGTAACAACAACATCTGCTTGTAAGAGTCTTGTATTTTGAGTTGAGAAGTAATATATAAAAGTACCTTGAAAATTACTTCCTGTGGTCTTTATTACTTTCAATATTGTGATCAACTCTTACTGATTCTATCTTAACCCGAGTGTTCTTTTAAGTGAGTTTGAGAGAAACATATAAGTGTTTAGTGACAAACATCGATCCTGCACTACCCTTTGCCTATCAATACCATCAGCCTGCTCATCAGCAGCCTGTTCTTCAGTGTGATCATGAGCATCTTGTTCTTCTCCTTGTTCTTCTGGATTGATCTATTGAAGCATCCAAGGAAGAATAGGTGAGTGAGCTCCACTGTAGAAGTTTCTGGGATCCCTCTTCTTAATGTACTAGTATGATTTAGCATCATAACGAGGAATATCTAGAACTGGTCCCTCAGTAGCTAGATTTGGGAATGCATCATTTATCAGGCACTGAATGAATCTTGCATACATCAAGAACTTGTATCTTCTGCCCTCTTGAATGTTGATACCAGACAATTAAATACATTAGCTGACATGTTGAATGGTCTGTTTGTGTATAGAGCACAAATTGCTAATGAAGTGATGATGGGAATATCATTCCACCCTGTTTTTCTCTTGGATAAATAGTGCTGAAAGATGTGGATTAGAAATCTCCAAGGCAAATCAACTAATCCCTTTACAATTTGCTTAGCTTCAAATCCCTTTCATACCTAATTTCTGCAAAGAAGGTAGTGATGTCATCCTCATCCAACTCTATTGGTGCATCATCATCACCAAAATGCAGACATCTTCTCACCTAATCTTCAATTATGATCAGAGTGTGCTCATTATCAGTTCTTCCAGATAAAGTTCTAACACCATCTGCTTCAATCACTTCAGCTGAATTCCAGAAAGACCTTATGACGTTCTAATAGATGATGGGTCAAAGCTACCCGTGTTGTAGAGATGAATTTGATAATTTCTCTAAGTCCCTCAGCTTATGGTAGATCAGGGTCTAAATAACCGCTGACATTATCAAGCTTTCTCCATGAAAGATTAGCTATTTAATCTACATAAAAGACATATGTGTTAGTTTTGATAAGAAAGCATGATCTTTTGGTGGTCAAAGATGAACATTTGAAGTCACTGTTTCATATTGTCACATCAAATAGTGAATTTGTTGTAGAACAATCACATTTTCTCTATTTTTCAAGTTTAAATAAACTATTTATTAGATGTTACTTCATTAATTTGTTACACATTTTCATTTTTCATCAGACTCTGTTCTTGTGATGAACACAACTATGAAGGTTTTTCATGTTGGTTAAAATTCCTCTTAGTTTGCATGTTCATTGATGTCGAAAATGTATAACATATCTTTGAATAAATTGGATTTTGTGTGTTCTTCGATATTATTTGGTTCTTCATTCACTTTTGGTTTAACAGTCCGAAAGTTAGGTCATGAAAAATTTATGTAAATTTCACTTTCTTTCAATGCTACTGTTGTTTGGAATCGATTACAATAAGAGGTTGATTAGAACATACTGAAATTTTTGGTTTTTGATGATGATGATGATCAAAGAAGGTTTACTGTGTTTTTGCGCTCGTCTCACTATGTAGTCTCTCGGATTTGAAAAGCATTAAATGACCCTTTGAAATTTTCTTTAAATAGTCAAATAATTGCTTTTACAAAATTTTACAAGTTTCAGAGCAAATGCGGTCACATTTTTAAGTCACTGTAGCAAATGCGAAATGGTAAATTTGTAGTCTTTGGGTCATCCGCATTTGTTTATTGTTGTAAATGCGGAAGTGAAAATTTCAATAACTTTGCAATCCGCATTTGTTTGCTGATGCAAATACGGAAGAGTTAACTTGTGATTTAAGGCATCCGCATTTACATACTGTAGCAAATGCAGAAGTTTTGTTACTTTTATTTTCTTCTATCCGCATTTGTGCACTATTGCAAATCGGAAGAACTAAGTTCATCAGCATTTGTTCACTGTAACAAATGCGGTTGACAAAACTTGTCCAGCATTGCTTAATGTAGCAAATGCGGTTGAACAAACTTTGTCAGCTTTGCTCACTGTAGCAAATGCAGAAGATCTTACTTTGTCAGCAATTGCACACTGTAGCAAATGCAGAAGATCTTACTTTGTCAGCATTTGCACATTGTAGAAATGCGATAGAATAAAATCCAATTTACTTAATCATCATTCATTGACAGGAGATTACTCACTTAATTATATCTGCTTGAAAATACATGAACATTGAAGATACACATCCATAAATACAGATGAGTAAAACAAATGCGGAAGTGTAAATTTCATCCGTATTGTCAAATGCGGTTGGACACTTAAAAGTTTATTCGCATTGACAAGTGCGGTTGAACACTTGAAAATTATTTTATCCACATTGACAAATGTAGTAGAACAATTTTTTTGATCCGCATAGGTTTTAACACTTCAAAATTTCATGTATATTTGTAACACACTAATGCGGTAGAGTACAATCATTGTCCGCACTAGTTCCACTTGGAAATAAAAAGCTACCCGCATTGGTTATAAGCATGGGTTACCTACACCCGCATTAACCTAATCTTTGAGCTTAATCATAAGTTAATGTGACTGTTTTGATTTTTTATGTTATGAAGAGATGTCATTGATTGATTTTTCTTATGAAGTAGTTGGCTTTTGAGGTTGTCAATTCTTGCTTGAATTGACTTATATATCCGAAGTGATACAAGTTTCTCATTGTTTGACTGATCTTGGACTTTTCATGGTTACAAGAATCTGCATAGGCTGAGATATTATGATATAACTTCTGCATCAACACATGCATCTTATTTTTCTTTTGTTTTTAATCTTTTTAAGAAAGTAATTTAAGATAGTAACAATCTATAAAGATTTAATAAAAAAAATTTAATTACTCCCCCTAAAGTTTATATCCACATCTGGATAGAAACTTTAAAGATTTTAAATTTTTTGACAATTATATACATTGATTATTGATAATGAAGAGAAGTATATCTTTTGTTTGGATCATATCAATCTTACATTACACATGTGCATCCTTTATGATAAAATGGACATGTTTATGAACTTGATGATTAAAGGTATGTTTGTCCTCTTAAACTCATGCCCGTTTGATATTTTGATGCAAATGATATTTATCATGTTTTTGGTTGATTTAATTATTTAATATGCACCTCACACACACAAGCATGGAATGATTAACCATCTTTATACAATGCATGGTAGAACTTTTTCACAACTTTCCTTACCAGGTTACTTAAGTTATGAGAACTCATTTTCATTGATCCTCATTGGGATTATTTTACTTTGATCCTTTTCATGATGATCCACATTAGGATTCTTTTCACTTCACTTTGGAACGTGATCCATGATAGGATTCTTTTGTTTATTCACATGGAATGTATTGTTTTTGTAGATTCATCCAATTTGGAGGTGTTACTCATTGGCAATCTTTTGGATCATTACATCTGCACTATTGCTTGTTTCATCGGGTCTTTGCTCAGCAAAATAAAGATGAAACATGATCTGGGTGAAAGAGATTCATAAATCATCATTACCTTATGTATTTAGGTTACTACACACACATACACTCAGATAAGCCAATACATACCTGTACTTTGTGATGAGTGTTTCACTATTGAATAAGATTTTTAATTCATCATTACATGTATCTTCTCTTCCAAGTTGAGCCTACCAACATATTTGGTAATTCATGACAGTCTTTGCAATTTTGAAATTAAGCACAGTGAATGATATAACGACTGTAATTATATCATTTCCCATTGATATTCTATTCTTCATAATATTGACTTCTTTTTGTGTTTTTCTAGTATTTTTGACTTGTTTTTGATGTTTTGAATTATTTTTACTCAAGGTTAATCATGCCAATTGACTGAACCAGGAATTCAAACCTACTAGGTTCAAATACCTTAGTAAACAAATCAGCTAATTGATTTTCAGTGGGTACTTGAATCAATTTGATTAACCCTTTTTTAGCACAGTCTCTCAAAAATAATATCTAATTTCAATATGTTTTGTTTTTGAGTGCTAAACTGGATTATTGGTTATGAAAACAGCTACAGTGTTGTCAATGTAAATTGGTGTGTGCAAGAAGTTATAATCGTAATCAAGCATCTTCTTTTGAATCCAGAGTACTTGAGAGCAACAGGCTGATGCTGCAATATACTCAGCTTCTACTGTTGATACAGACATGTTTGTCTGCTTCTTGCATTGCCAAGAGACCAGTCTGGGACCAAGAAATTGACAACCGCCAAAGGTGGATTTTCTATTGAAGTTGCATCCTCCATAATCACTGTTTGTGTAGGCATACAGATTGAAGTCTCCTTCCTTTGGATACCATAATCCAAGAGCTGGTTTGCCCTTCAAATATCTGAATATCCTCTTGATTGCATTCACATGTGATTCTATTGGATCAGCTGATATCTAGCACACACATAAACACCAAACATAAAGTTAGTCCTACTAGCTGTTAGATACATAAGTGAACCGATCATAGATCGATAGTGAGTCTGGTCCACTGATTTGCCTTCAGAATCAGGTCCAATCTTCACTTTAGTATCCACAGGAGTTCTGATAGACTGACAATTAGCAAAGTGGAATTTCTTCACATAGTTTCCATGTATTTTGATTGATTAATGAAGATTCCATCTGCTGTCTGTTGGACTTGCACCCCTAGAAAGAAAGTGAGTTTGAAGATCATGTATAGGTTGGACTCACCTTAGTTTAGATTATGTACTTGATCGTAATAGGTCTTTTGTTATTTTCTCTTTGTAAGTTTAATTTAGTTTTATGTAATATTGTAGTCTAGCGAAACTGTGAGAGAAACTATAGTTTCGCTCATAGTCAGCTGATTAGTTAGCTCGGCGAAACAACTGTTTTTGCTTGCGGAACTATAGTTCGGCAGTACAGTTTCACTGACAGCAAAAATGTCTACAAAACTATGACTACTTTATATAGAATTGATCTTTTTCATTGTTGGTAAGCTTACAAGACCCTAATCGATTATGATTGTTGCCAGTTACCATTTCGAAGTAGTTATTATAGAGAATTATCATTGGGCTTTATGTTATTGATTATTGATGTTCATTGTCATATCATTAATGGGTTATTATTGTGTTCAATCATATTTGTTCATGTTGTTTAGTTTGTTTGTTGGATATTGAACTATTCTTCATCTTATTTGCACTGTTATACGATCAATGGACCAACATGGTATTAGAGCCTTAGTGCTCATGATTTGTTGAGTTTTTTTTGGTGGTTTTTGTTCAATATATAGTTTCAATCAATTTTCAGTTCCTTATTGGGTGTTTTTGATGTGAAAATTGGTTGAGTTTAGCTTGTTTTCGGTTGTGGAAGCTTTGCTAATCATGAGATCTCAAATTCATTGAGTTTTTGATGATTTCAAACTGATTTTGGGTTGAAAAGGGGTTTAGGGTTCGACCAGCAAAATTACTGTTCTTTTTGCAAAACTAAGATCATCTTTCAGCAAAACTATGGGTCTTATCACTACTGAATTTGTTTTCTAGTTGTTCTGCGAAACTAGTCTTTTTGAACGAAAGTTCATCAGTGCTTGTGTAGGTTTAACAAGCAAAATTGCTGCCGAAAGTGATTTTGAACGAAAGTTCAAGCTTGTTTCGTGCGAACTTACTAGCGAAAGTAAGCCTGTTGTGACAATTGGCTGCCGAAATTGTCAGCGAAATTAGCTTCCTCTGCGAAAGTATGAGCGAAAGTAATTCTCACTGCGAAATTTTCTGCGAAGTTACCTTTTTCGGTGAAATTGTCAACGAAATTATCTTTTTTCTTGTAGAAACTACATCAATCCCTGCGAAACTACCATGTCTAAGTTAACATCACTCACACTTGCCGATCTTGAAAGTGTTGCTCCCAATAGGCCTCCGAGACTCATTAACGGAGACAATTTTGAAGATTGGAAGAGATGTCTAAAAGCTTTCTTCTTATACACTAATCACAACCAATGGGAATCGATTATTTTTGGTCCTCACATACCAACTATCACTGTTGGTGATGTTGTCTCTCAAAATAAGGACCCGTCTTCTTTCACTGAAAAGGATCTGAAGTTGATCGATCATGACCAAAAGGCTTTTGGTGCTTTAATTCTATGCCTGGCACCAGACATTTACAATCGTTTTGCAGAGCATAAAAATGCTAAATCTCTTTACGATGCCCTATGTGAGTTCTATGATGATAATGTTGATTTGGTAAAGGATAAGAGCATTCAAGCTGAGAAGGAATTCAATTCCTTTGTTGGATACAAGAACGAGAGTCTGACAGATCTCACAAATCGTTTCTTGACAGTTTCAAGCACCTTAAAGAAATATGATGAAAAGCTCTCCAATAGTGAACAAGTTAAAAGGCTACTAGATTCTCTCCCACCTCAGTGGAGTCTTCAGGTAAGGATGCTAAAACAAGAAAGAGGGTTCACAGACTACAAGTTGATAGATATTATCAATAAGCTAAAATCTTTTGAGTTGGACATGAAGAGACGGGAATTTAACCAGACCATGATGCCTACATCTGGTTTTTTCTCAAAATGCTACTTTATTATCATCCGCTGCTAGCTCTCAAATACAAGATTCAATTCAAGGAGGAGTTAATACAAGTAATTTCTCAGGAGGAAATGTTTCGGTTGGAAGAGATCAGATTAATTCTAAGGCAAATGTTCAAACTTCAGTTCCGTCATAAACAATGGCCCTCTTTGGAATGTTTGTTGAAAGTTATGAAGCACTTGTGGCAAGAGAGTTGAAAGGAAAAGGAATGACAATGGAAGACATGTATCAGGTAGATCCTGATGATCTTGAAGTAACTAACATCCAGTGGCAAATGGTAATGTTGACTCTTAGAGCTTGAAGGTTTATGGAGCGTACTAGACGGAAGAACTTCGGCGGACAAACTTCTAATTCAAAACTAGGATTTGATAAGTAAAAACTAAGATGTTTCAACTGTAAACAATTGGGACATTTCAAACATGAATGTCCATCACCAATTGTCACCGATTCCAGCAATTCAGGAGTTCCAAAATTAACAATTTAGAAGGAGAAGGAAGATGTGAATCATAAAAAGGAAACTGCATTGATTTCTAACTTTGATTGGAGTACTAAGGTTGAGGAAACAAGGACCAAGATAAATCATGCTTTGGTTGCTGAGCTTGTTAAAGAGAAAGAAGAGAAAGATGCTGGAATGAGGGCAGGTAAACCTCAAGGTCTAAAGCAGGAATGAAGTTCATGCACTGGGCAATGAAAGGATTATGATGATGATACTGCCACCATTGAGGAATGCAAGTCAAGTACTCTGGTGTGCCAATGTGAAAAGGCCTTAGCAACTGAAAGGGTGGTGATAAGACTTCCACATGAGGTAATTCAGGATATGTGTTCATCTACTTGTAAAATAAGATTACTTGGGATATATAAAGCTAATCGGTTTTAATTTGATAATGAAAAGGATTTAACACAAATTAATGATGAACCATAAATCAATGAATTAAAATATTTTGTTAAATTAAATGAGGCTTTAAAAGAAAATGATCATTTAAAACGAATCGTGTTGGAAAGAAATGTTGAGATTAACACTTTGATTGAGAGAGTTTCCCTTGTTGAATTTGAAACAAGCAAGCTATAGTCAAAGTTAGATACATGGACCATATCAAGAATGAAACATGATGATTTGTGTATATCTCAACGGGGAGCTAGGATTAAAACGGGATTGGGATATGAAAATGTAAAAGTTTATCCTCCGCCTAGTACATACTGTTATTCTCCTATGCCTGTTCCTCATCCTTCTAATGAGTTAATCATAACAGATACTGACAATATGTCTGTAGGTCTAGAGGGTGTTAATTCTAAGCATGTTCGTGAAGATTATGACTATGGACCAACTAGTGGGCTTTGATGCACTAGTATTAGTTCACCTGATTCTCAGCAGTTTGTTTTAGATCATAAGTCTAGTTTAATTTATGTTTTGTTTCTAGTTCTCGTGTAACAGACTTTGTAGTTTCATGTTCTCATGATGGTTCTATTTCATCTTTAAATTCAGTACTTTGTGGTGATGTCTTGTGATAATGGTGCAACTGATCTTTCTACAAAGTTGACCCAACAAATTAAAACTAACTATTTTGAAAAATACTTTTCTCATCCAATTCCATCTTTTACTCCATTAATATGTTTTTTTCAAATGAAAGAATTACCACTGTCTGAAACTAGCATTAGTGGAACTAGTTCTACTGGTACGTTAGACGATCATTCATATTTTTTTGTAAATTAATTCTTGTTCACATAAACTTCAACCTTGTGGCATGTATAAGACATTTAGTGACATTGATTCTAGCATATCTGAATGTGATGAGGAAATTACCGTTGATCATATTCCAATCTCATCACATCACAGACCTATACACAAACCTCACTATTTCAGATGTGGTCAAGAGGACCATCCTGTTAAGAATTGTCCTATGTTGGTTCATGGTCATTTTAATAGGAACTATTTTGGAAATAAATTAACAAAATTGGTTAATAATTTCTTTTGCAAAAAATCTTCTTCTTCTAAAGATAAAGTTGTTCAATCTTGGGTTTCTATTTCACCTGGTTAATTTGTTCGTTATTTCATTTCAGGAGTCATCCACTAAGTTTGTAAACCGCGTGTGGCATGCAGATAGTGGATGCTCCAAACATATGACAGGGCTGAAAGACTTGCGGACCAATTATTGGATTATAGATGGAGGATATGTTGCTTTTGCTGGTGACAAAAAGGGTGGAAAGATGATTGGTCAAGGAGAAGTTACCAATGGTTCTTTAACTTTGGAGAAAGTCAACTATGTTCCTGAGCTGGCATTTAATCTTCTGAGTGTTTCTCAAATCTGTGATAAAGACATTCCAATCTTGTTTAAATCCAATGAATGTCTACTTTTAAAATCAAAGATTGATATTCCAGATGATTTGATTCTTATGCGTGCTCCAAAAAAACATGACACATATCTTCTTGATATGAACTCCAACCAGTCAAAGTCCACTGCAACCTATCTTCTTTCTAAAGCTTCAACCTTTGTGTCTCTTTTATGGCATTGTCGATTGGGCCACGTTAATTTTAAAATAATAAACAAATTAGTCAAAAACAATCTCGTTAGAGGACTCGCTTTAAAAGATTTTTCTATGAACGAAAAATGTATGGCTTGTGCTAAGGGCAAACAACACAAGAAACCACATAAGCCCAAACTTGAAAACAACATATCTTGTCCTCTCGAGTTCTTACATACTGATTTGTTTGGCCCAATCAACGTTAAATCTATTGCTAAAAAATCTTTTTGCCTTGTTGTTACAGATGATTTCTCAAGATATTCATGGGTGAGATTTCTTTCACACAAAGGAGAGGTTGCTGAAGAATTGCAGAAGTTAATTCTTTTTAGCGAAACAATCAGTAAGAGAAAGGTTCTGGGTCTAAGAAATGACAATGACATTGAATTCAAAAATCAGATTCTTGATTGATTCTGTGCTCAAAAGGGAATTATGAGACAACTTAGTGCTGCGAGGACACCTCAACAGAATGGTGTAGCTGATGAAAGAATCACACTCTCATTGAAGTCGCACGTACAATGCTGATAGAATCTTCATTACCCATTATTTTTTAGGCTAAAGCCGTGAATTGTGCTTCATATGTTCTAAACCAAATGTTGATTGTCAAGGACAAAATAAAGACTCCTTATGAACTTTTTCATAAGAGGAAACCTCTAATTGACTTCTTTCGGCCATTTGGTTGCTCTTGCAATCTTCTGAATACTCAATCTCAAAAGACAAAGTTCGGTGTCGTGTCTGACGACTGTTACTTTGTTGGTTACTCTTCTTCTCAAAAGGCCTATCGCGTTTATAACAAGAGAATACGTATCGTTCTAGAGTCGTTCTTTGTTGATTGGTAGGAGTCTAATTCTTTTGATGTTCGATCTGAACCAGCATGATTCTTTGACTCTGATACTGTGTTTAATTCGTTTAATATTCCAGTTTTCGACGATGATGCGTCCATTCCAAATGTTCAAACAATATTATTTCCTCGACCCCATCTCCTCCTCATTCCACCTCTTCAGCAAATGATGCCACTTCAGCTGATGTTGGATCATCTTCTCCATCACTTGATCTGTCACCAACACCTGTTTCAAGTTTACAAACATTTGTTTCACCACCAACATCTCTTCCTTCATCACCTACATCTATCCCATCACAACCTGTTCCATCCCTCTCACCCTCATCTAATCATTCACAATCTGTAAACGACACTTCTCCAAACACTTTCCCTTTAGACTTCAAAACTTTGAAAGATCATCATCTTGATAACGTTATTGTGTTGGATCATGTATGCCCAAGACACATACAAGATTGATGTGGTTAGTACGTTATGATCCAAGTCGGGTCATACCCAATAACAAGCCAAAAACACAACAATAGATATTTGTTTGTTGATAAGATCATACAAATAAATATTGACACCAATTTAGAAAACGGGTTTTCTAAATTATTGCTTTTGTGATAGAACAACATTATATGGATAATTTGTTCATGAGATATTTATTTGTTTCATTATTTAAGTTGGTTAAATAATGACAAATAAAATTGTGTTAATGTATAAAATTAAAATAGGTTTTAATTTTATAAATTAAGGATTGAAAGAGTTAATTTTATAAAACTTGAAATGGGTGGGAAACCCATTTTGAAATGGGTTCATTTCGGCCGCCCTTGGCCTTGAAAAACACCCACTTGTTTTGTCTTGGTTCTTGAGTTACATTACTCACTTGAACACTCTTCTATCATCTCACCTTCTCTCACACACACTTAAGCAACAAAAGCTCTCTACAAGGCCAGATTTTTCGGATTTTTCAGCTCAAAAGGGGGCTGAAAATTTCGTGTTTTGAAGTTTCCTTGGTGTAGAACTTTGGTGTCAAGCTTTCTAACTAGCTAGGTGTTTGAAGACCTTGTGGGTATTACAAGCTTGAGGTCTTCTCCTTTGAAGGCTAGCAACTCAAGAACATCATCATCTTCTTCATTCCTTTCATTCACAACATTGTGTCCTGAAAGGCAAATTTCTATGAACACCCTATGGGTGTTCTTGTTCATTTTGTATGCTAGCTTTTCACATAATAAGATCCTTTCGTCTATGGATTTGTTGTTTTACACATTATAATGGTAATTTTCAGAAAATTTAACATGTTTAAAGTAGTATATTCAGCTGCGTTTCATATGTTTAAATGGTTAAAGAACTTATAAACGGTATGACAAATCCCAACAATGGCATCTAGTGCCGGTTATGTGGTAACTAACATCTTTATCCTTGTAAAATCGGTTTTAAAGGATGTTTATCAACTCATTATAGGCTGATTTTTGTTAATTTAATAAACCCCATGTCTTTCAAGTTATATCTTCATGCTTATGATTAAACTTTGAAAGATAGGAATGTCAATTGGTTGTGGTTTGTTTGGACAAACAAACCCTAATTTTCAGTTTATGTTGGCTGAAAATTTGGGGTTTGATGGGGCTTATTTTGTTTTTTGAATGATGTTTATGATTGTTCATTTGATGTTGCATGACCTAGCTTAGACCTTGTGTTGTTTTGGTTTGGTTGAATGTTTGGTTTTTGTTATTTTCGTTCAATTGGGTTGTAAGTTTTGTGCTTGTAATTTATCTATTTATTCATTGGATGTAATAATAAATTAGGAGTATTTCTTTTTTACTAAAAATATGTATTAGGATATATTATGTAAGAGAAGATGCTCAGGAAGGAAGCACAAAAGGAAGACACAAAGTGGACTTGAAGCATACGGATGCGACATCAAATGGGAGGTCCATTGCGATCTCAGTTTTGTGTTGTTGGTAACCCTTAAGAAAGACCAAATGACCACACTTGTGATGGCAAACAAGTGTGGTCACAATAGTAGCTATGGTTATGCACATGTTGTTGCTTATATTATGCTTGTTTGATTGTGATTTTGTGAATGATTATGTGATATTTGGATATGATAAACAATCTTTATAAAAATGATCTTAACAAGCTTATATAATGATGGTTCTTAATCATTAAAAGGCAATAAAAGGTTATTATAATGATTTAATGATTTAAAGATTAAAATGGGTTTTAATCAAAGGACCATAGGGTATCTTGTATTTGAAAGCATGCAAATACAAGTACATAGAGTTTTCTAAAACTTAAATTATGAAATCTCTAAAATCTTAAAAACAAGATCAACACCGTCCTTTTACACAACACTTGAGTCACTTGGGAACTCTTAGTGGGATAAAGTGAAGGCATTGATCTGCCCAAGATTCATATTAAATTGATGTGGCTAGTGTGATATGATCCAAGTCGGGTCATACCCGATAACAAGCCAAACAAACACCGAAAGATAATTTATTTGTTGATAAGATCATACAAATAAGTAATGACACCAATTTAGAAAATTGGATTTTCTAAATTATTGCTTTTGTAGATGAACATCATTATATATTGATTTGTTCATGAGGGATTACTTATTCATTGTTTAAAATTAGTTAAACAATGACTAATGACAATGTGTATGTGCTATAAAATTAAAATGGTTTAATTTTATAAAAGGTGGAATGCTAGAGTGTATTATATGGAGATAAAAATTTCAAATAAAATGGAGGAGGGACAAAAGGGGAGCCATTCGGCCGCCCCCTTTTCAAATTGTATTGGGAACCTCTTTTGCTTGTTCCAAGTACATGCAATCCATCACTCACTACACTCTTCCATTCTACACTCAATCAACACACACAAGAAACTCTCCCTCTCTCTCTTTTTCTCAGAAATCTCATTTTTTTTTGTAGCAAAGAGAAAGGATTTTCAGCATACAAGAAGTGTTCTTGACTGAAATTCCACAAGAAGAAGAGTACTACAAGTGGGTGTTCAAAGCCTAGCAAGAGGGTGTTTGTTGAGACTTGGGGTATGTCATCTTCAGGGCTTCTACATTGAAGTTTCAGCCATAAGAACTCATCCTATAATCTCCTCAAATCTTGTTTTTCCAGCAGCCCTAAGGTTGTTCCTTTTACCTTCTTATGTTCTTTCTTTGTATGGTATTCGTATAATGATCCATGGTTTGGGGTTGCTTATTAAATGGGTTTAATAACCAGATTATTAACATGTTTTAAAACCTAAATTCCGCTGCGTTTTCACATAATAGCAGATTATATGAGCTTTGATAAACCGGTTAATGTCCCCAAAATGGCATCAAGAGCCACTTATACGAATGCATACATGTATATTCTTGTTTGTTCACGGTTTTGTGGTATTTGACACCACATACCCGTGAGTTTGAGGGCTGGATTTTGCCCCTTTTTTGGTGTTTTAAAGATGCTATTTTATGCATACAAGGATCTTTAAAACTCTAGATTATTAGATGTTGTTTATATGTTATAAACCCATTTGTTCTTGGTTTATGTTGGCCAAGAACATGGGCTATAAGGGGCTGCCAGAAATCGACTATCTTGTGTATGCTTGAACATGTTCTTGTTGATTATGCATAACAAAGCCTAGACCATTTGGTTTGAATGATTGGTTGTCATGTTATATTCTTTGGGCATGTAATTATTTATTTTTGTTTCAATTCTTGTTTTGTAATCTATTCATTCATATGGTTTGTAATAAATAGATTAGAAGTTTATCTTTACTAGAATAATGTATTAGGATACATATTTTGTAAGGATGCTCAAGATCAAGACTTGAAGAAAAAAGATGGACAAAGAGAATACTTGAAGATGTGGTTTCAAGTGGGAGTTCCTTTTGTCAACCATGTGTCATGTTCTTACCCTTAGGACAAGACCTTTTGACACACTTGTTTTGGCTAAACAAGTGTGCTCAACTTAGTATGCTTTGTTATGCATATATGTATTGTTTTGGTTATGCTTGGTTGAATGCTTATGATGTTGTTTTGTCTTGAATATTTGGATGTGACTAACAAACCATCAATTATAACAAGCTATAATAAGGAATTGGTTCTCCATAACTAAGCATAAATAGAATAGTTCTACAAAAGAAGTTAAATGATCTTGCAAATAAAATGGGTTTTATTTAAAAGAAATCAATAGAGTGCCATATGGTTGAATGCATACATCATATGATACTTATTCTTTTCTATATAAGAATTGAGAAATTGTAAATTCCTTTGGAAAACAAGTTTAACACCATCCTTTTACACAACACTTAGGTTACTTGCAAACTCTTAGTGGGATAAAGGTCACCTAACCACTTTGAGGAAATTTGTAACTTGAGGTGAGAATACCATGTTTGTGGCATAAAGGTCACCTAACCACTTATGTTGTAAACTCATACGTGTGTGTAAGTAGGATGACTTGATTTATAAACTATATTGGATGGATCACCTAAAATGTGTTTTATAAAAGGTGTTGATGGGATTAACATGCCGTTATAAACATAAGATGTTCAAAAGATCCCATACCACTAGAAGTTGCAATGGGTTGCAATTGTCATGTATGACTACCTTGTTTATTTAAATAATGGGATAAAGGTCACCTAACCAATATTTAAATATAATGTTGGATTCTAAAATTTTATTTATTAATAGTCTATGAGACATAAAGGGTATTAATAAATGAAATATACTATTAAATCAACAATTACTAAAATGGACTTTGTAAAATCTTGTAGATGGCCGACAATAACAACACTAATAACGATGTACCAAACCAAAACAACCAATCTCTTAGGGCGATCCTTCAAAGGGATCGTCTAAAACCTAACAACTTCATGGATTGGTACCGCAACTTGAGAATCGTTCTCAAGCAAGAAAAGCGGGCCTACATCCTTGATGATCCCATCCCCGATGAACCTAACGAAGAGGATGTGGAGGCCTATAATGATTGGGTTAAATATGTGGAAGACTCTATCCAAGTCTCTTGCTTAATGTTAGCAAGTATGACACCCGAACTCCAAAAGGAGTATGAGCTCCATGGAGCTTATGACATGATCACTCAGTTGCGGGAAACGTTCTAGCAACAAGCTAGGGTGGAGCGCTTCGAAACGGTTCGAGCGCTTCATGCATGTCGGATGGAGGAATCCCAATCAGTTTCATCTTATGTTCTAAAGATGAAAAGTCATATCGACCGCCTTCAGAGGCTTAACTGTCCTGTCTCAAAGGAGTTGGCCACGGATTTGATCCTTAACGGCCTAACTAGGAAGTTTGAGGCGTTTGTCATGAATTACAACATGAACGGATGGGACAAGAGCATAAATGAACTTCATTCAATGCTCAAATCAGCCGAGGCGGGAATGGGTAAAAGGGTTTTACCCGTTCTCACCATTAATGAAGGTGGAAGAAGGAGAAGGTCTCTACTTCCCCCCCCCCCTAAGGCAACTGTTGCCAAAGGAAAGGGACATGTTAAAGGAAAGGGGAAAATGGTTGTTAGGGCGGAACCTCCAAGGCCCAAGGAGAAGAATTAGAAGGTTGCTGTTAACGACCCATGCTTCAAATGTGGTGAGATAGGGCATTGGATGAGAAATTGTCCAGTCTATCTCAAAGAGTTGAGAGAAAAGAGGGATGCGGGGCAAACCTCAGGTATAATTTATATGATACATGTTGAGTTAAATGTTATTTCTTCCAACACATGGGTATTAGATACCGGATGTGGAACTCACATTTGCAATTTATTGCAGGGGTTCAAAAGAAATGAGCATTATGCAAAAGGGGAAATAAGTCTCTTCATGGGAAATGGTGCAAAGGTTCACGTTGAAGCCCAAGGAGACTACATTTTGAAGCTTCCAAGTGGTTTGGAAGTTATTTTAAACAATGTATTATATGCTCCTAGTTTGACTAGGAACATAATTTCTGTTTCCCGTTTAAGACAATATGATTATGATTTCAAGTTCGTTGACAATGATATTCATGTTTCTTTAAATCATGTATTTTATTTTAAGGCTATACCTTGTAATGGTATTTATGAATTGGTTCATGAAAACGTAACATATGATAGCTCAATATACCAAGCAACCACCAAAGACTCAAATTAGATTTGAGTGATACCTACCTTTGGCAATGTCGTCTTGGTCATATAAACAAGAAATGTATACAATCACTTCAAAAGAATGGTCTTTTAAAAACAAATGAATGTGATTCATTTGATGTATGTGAATCTTGTTTACAAGGAAAAGTGACTAAGGCACCCTTTAATGGGACTAACGAAAGGGCAAAAGATTTGTTAGGAATCATACATTCGGATGTATGTTGTCCTTTTAAGCCAATGACTAGGAATGGTGAAAGATACTTCATAACCTTTACCGACGATTATAGTCGCTATGGGTATGTGTACCTATTAAGACACAAAGACGAAGCTTTTGAAATGTTCAAGATCTTTCAAAATGAAGTACAAAATCAACTCAACAAGTCGATTAAAGTTCTCCCCACCGATAGAGGAGGTGAATACCTAAGTGATGCTTTTCAAGATCATCTTAGGACTTGTGGGATTGTCTCACAACTCACCTCATCTGGAACACCACAACATAATGGTGTGTCTGAGAGGAGGAATCGAACCTTATTGGATATGGTCCGATCTATGATGGCTAGAAGCATATTGCCTCTATCATTTTGGGGTTTCGCTTTGCTCTTCGCGGCCCGTATTCTAAATATGGCCCCAACCAAAAAGGTAGAAAGGACACCCTTTGAGATATGGCATGGAATAGTTCCATCCCTATCATACTTAAGGGTCTGGGGTTGTGAGGCTTATGTTAAGACTCCAACCCCAAACAAATTGGAAATCCGATCCACCAAGTGCATCTTTGTTGGATATCCTAGAGATTCTATGGGATATTATTTCTATGATCCACTAGAACAAAAGGTGTTTGTTGCCACAAAGGGTGAGTTCTTAGAAGCAAAGTTCCTTATGGAAGGAACCAGCAGTAGAATAGTGAATCTTGAGGAGGATCAAGAACCACAACCCGATGCACGTTTGGTTGAAACTAGCACTCAACATGAGGATGTTGAAGATGATCAAGTGGTTGATCAATACACACAAAACGTTCGCAGAAGTGGTAGAACTAGTAATCCACCTGAAAGATACGGATTTTTCATGGGTGGATGCTATGTGGTAGATTCAGATGAACCAACCACATACCATGATGAATTGTCCAATTCGGATTGTGACAAATGGCTCGAGGCCATGAGCGTTGAGATGCAATCCATGCATGACAATCACGTATGGGACTTGGTTGTACCACCTCTTAACTCCAAAGTAGTTGGAAGCAAGTGGGTTTTCAAGAAGAAAACCGATATGCATGGAAACTTGGATACTTATAAGGCTAGACTTGTAGCAAAGGGTTTCACTCAAACTCAAGGGGTTGATTATGATGAAACCTTCTCACCTGTTGTGATGCTAAAGTCTATAAGGATATTGTTTGCCATAGCTGCTCATTATGATTATAAGATTTGGCAAATGGATGTCAAAACCGCTTTCCTAAGTGGATATCTTGAGGAAGATGTCTATATGGTTCAGCCTGAAGGTTTTGTCGATCCAAAACATCCTAATAAAGCATGCAAGTTAAAGAAATCAATCTATGGATTGAAACAAGCATCGAGAAGTTGGAATCACCGTTTTGATGAAGAAATAACCAAATTTGGGTTAATCAAAAACGTGGTAGATTCACCTGAAAGATACGGATTTTTCATGGATGGATGCTATGTGGTAGATTCAGATGAACCAACCACATACCATGATGAATTGTCCAATTCGGATTGTGACAAATGGCTCGAGGCCATGAGCGTTGAGATGCAATCCATGCATGACAATCACGTATGGGACTTGGTTGTACCACCTCTTAACTCCAAAGTAGTTGGAAGCAAGTGGGTTTTCAAGAAGAAAACCGATATGCATGGAAACTTGGATACTTATAAGGCTAGACTTGTAGCAAAGGGTTTCACTCAAACTCAAGGGGTTGATTATGATGAAACCTCTCACCTGTTGTGATGCTAAAGTCTATAAGGATATTGTTTGCCATAGCTGCTCATTATGATTATAAGATTTGGCAAATGGATGTCAAAACCGCTTTCCTAAGTGGATATCTTGAGGAAGATGTCTATATGGTTCAGCCTGAAGGTTTTGTCGATCCAAAACATCCTAATAAAGCATGCAAGTTAAAGAAATCAATCTATGGATTGAAACAAGCATCGAGAAGTTGGAATCACCGTTTTGATGAAGAAATAACCAAATTTGGGTTAATCAAAAACGTTGATGAAGCATGTGTATATAAGAAAGCTAGTGGGAGCATCATCATTTTCCTAGTATTATATGTCGATGACATCCTACTATTTGGAAATGACATTCCAACCATGGAGGGTGTAAAAGCCTGGCTTGGAAGCTGTTTCTCCATTAAGGATCTTGGTGAACCCGCCTATATTCTGGGAATAAAGATCTATAGGGATAGATCAAGGCGGTTGATTGGTTTGAATCAAAGTGCATACATTGATAAGATCTTGAAAAGGTTCAAGATGGAGAACTCTAAGAAATGTATGGTACCTATTCCAAGAGGACGATATTGAATACGACTCAATGTCCTAGCTCAAAGGATGAGCAAGATAATTGAAGGCAATCCCATACGCATCTGCTATTGGATCCATCATGTATGCAATGATATGCACTCGACCGGACGTGTCATGCGCCTTAAGCATGACAAGCTGATACCAGCAAAATCCTGGAAACAGTCATTGGATGGCTGTTAAGAACATACTTAAGTACCTAAGGAGGACAAAAGATATGTTCCTAATCTATGGATCTGGTTATGAGGAACTAGTTGTAAAAGGTTACACGGATGCGAGTTTCCAAACCGATCGTGATGATTCACGGTCACAATCGAGATATATTTTCATTCTGAATGGAGGAGCGGTCTCTTGGAAGAGCTCCAAACAGGATGTGGTGGTTCTATCACCTACAGAATCAGAATACATCATCGCCTCATTGGCAGCTCAAGAAGCTGCATGGTTGAAGAAATTCATTGCCGATCTAGGGGTTGTCCCTTCCATTCAGGACCCCCTAGAGATATTTTGTGATAACGAGGGTGCGATTGCCCAAATCAAGGAACCTCGTGCTCATCAAAAGACTAGGCACATTGAGCGGAGATTCAACTACATACGAGATGAAGTTGAAAAGGGAAAGATATGTATTCACAAAGTTCACACGGATCAAAACATTGCGGATCCTCTCATGAAGCTCTTGAAAAGGCAAAGCATGAAGGTCATACTTGTGCCATGGGACTTTGATATTCTAGTGATTGGATTTGATCTGTAATTTTGTATTTGGATATGTGGAACTCTTTATTATTTGAATAAAATTATTTTGTTATAATGTTTCAATTAATATTCCAATTTAGCATGTTTAATCCATGAGTAAATTGTTTACTCTAAATATCCGTAGTCGTTCAGACTTGTGGGAACAAGTGTGATGGTAAGATTATTATGAACTTGGATGGTTGATATTAATAAGGATGAATATTGAGCAATGGGTTACTACCAAGGTTCATAGGTATTTGTGGGAATCAAATATTGGACTAACCCGCATCTCAAATTTTACTACATGGAATCTTATTGATTGATCATAAGTAAATTTGAGTAAAGGCAAATATCATTTGGTATCCTCAGACCTGAGATACATATTGGGTTTTGATATTCACCAAGTGTCATACCTTGATCTGGTTATCCGCTGTTCTGAAATAATGGACAGTACATGAGACTATGTTCAGGTGTGACACAAGGTGATTGTGAGAAACGTATGTAGTCAAGATGGGATTTGTTCCTCTTATTCGTTGAGAGTTAGATGTCTAAGGCCTGATAAAGTTAAATCAATGGAGAATGATCACTCTGTGTCTCTAGGATTTAACATGACATCTGCGACAAAGGGATAGATGATTGATTCACCTAAAACATTTCAATTGTAGTACTTGAAGGAGATGATGTTATTGAATGTCATTCAGTCATACGTATTAAGGGTAGTAAACCGTTGTTAGGCGGTATTTACTGCTTGCATCAATCTTCTATGAATCTTGTGCAAGTGGGAGATTGTAGGATCATGTATGCCCAAGACACATACAAGATTTATGTGGTTAGTATGTTATGATCCAAGTCGGGTCATACCCAATAACAAGCCAAAAATACACCAATAAATATTTGTTTGTTGACAAAATCATACAAATAAATATTGACACCAATTTAGAAAACGGGTTTTCTAAATTATTGCTTTTGTGATAGAAAAACATTATATGGATAATTTATTCATGAGATATTTATTTGTTTCATTATTTAAGTTGGATAAATAATGACAAATAAAATTGTGTTAATGTTATAAAATTAAAATAGGTTTTAATTTTATAAATTTAAGGGATTGAAAGAGTTAATTTTATAAAACTTGAAATGGGTGGGAAACCCATTTTGAAATGGGTTCATTTCGGCCGCCCTTGGCCTTGAAAAACACCCATTTGTTTTGTCTTTGTTCTTAAGTGACATTACTCACTTGAACACTCTTCTATCATCTCACCTTCTCTCACACACACTTAAGCAACAAAAGCTCTCTACAAGGCCAGATTTTTCAGATTTTTGAGCTCAAAAGGGGGCTGAAAATTTCATGTTTTGAAGTTTCCTTGGTGTAGAACTTTGGTGTCATGCTTCCTAACTAGATAGGTGTTTGAAGACCTTGTGGGTATTACAAGCTTGAGGTCTTCTCCTTTGAAGGCTAGCAACTCAAGAACATCATCTTCTTCATTCCTTTCATCCACAACATTGTGTCCTGAAAGGCAGATTTCTATGAACACCCTATGGGTGTTCTTGTTCATTTTGTATGCTAGCTTTTCACATAATAAAGATCCTTTTGTCTATGGATTTTTTTTACACATGATAATGGTAATTTTCAGAAACTTTAACATGTTTAAAGTAGTATATTCCGCTGCTTTTCATATGTTTAAATGGTTAAACAACTTGTAAATGGTATGACAAATCCCAACAATCGGATCAATCACTGATGGTGTTCGGACGCGGAGTCAATTTGGTTTGATTAATAGTTGCCTCTTCTCTTGCTTTATCTCTCAAACTATCCTAAAAAATGTGCATGTCGCTCTACAGGTCCCATGCTGAGTGGAGTCAATGCAATTGGAGCTTCAACAATTCAGAAAGCTCAAAGTTTGGACCTTGGTTGACTTACCTCCCAACAAATGCCCAATTGGTACAAAATGGTGTTCAAGAACAAACCTGATGATCGGGATGTGGTGATGCGTAACAAGTCTAGACTAGTTATGCAGGGTTTTGCTCAAGAAGAAGGGATTGACGATACTGAAGTCTTTGCTCTAGTTTCCCGTCTTGAAGCATTCAGGATTTTTCTCGCTCATGCTGCTAATAAATAGTTCCAGGTCTATCAGATGGATTTCAAATTGCTTTCCTTTACGGAGACATTGATGAGGAGATATATGCGTGTCAACCATCAGGTTTTGAGGATCCTAACTTCCCCGATAAAGTCTTTAAGCTTGATAAGTCTCTGTATGGTCTTCATCAGGCACCTAGGATCTGGTATGAGACACTGAATCAATATCTCTTAAGCAATGGTTTCTCTCGTGGGACCATCGATATGACTCTTTTCAAAAAGGAAGTGAATAGTGAAATGCTGTTTGTCCAAGTTTATGTCAATGATATTATTTTGGGCTCCACTAATTCACTGTTATGTTGGGAGTTCGAAGTAGTGATGCATAATCATTTTGAAATGAGTATGATAGGACAAATGTGTTTTTTTCTTGGATTACAAGTAGAACTAAAGGATGAAGGCATTCTAATTCATCAGGAAAAGTATGTTAAAGAAATCTTGAAGAAATTCAAAATGGATGACGCTTCTCCTGAAATGACTCCCTTTTCTGCTTAGACATGTCTCACTCCTGATGAGAACGAGAAATCTGTTGATCCTCATCTCTATAGATCTATGATTGGTTCTCTCATGTATCTTATGGCAAGTCTACCATATATCACTTTCATTATAGGATATTGTGCTCGATATCAGTCGGGCCCAAAGGAGTCTCATGAGAAAGCTGTCAAGAGAATTTTTCGTTATCTCAAAGGCTCAACTCGTTTAGGTCTTTGGTATCCATATGGAGGGAATTTTGATTTACATGCTTATTCTGACAGTGGTTCTAATGGTTGCAGGTTAAATACAAAATCGGTGTCAGGAGGGTGTCAATACCTGTGTAATTGTCTGGTGTCTTGGCAGAGCAAGAAACAGACCAATGTCTCTCTTTCTACAGGAGAAGTAGAATACATTGTTGCCTCTAGTTGTTGTTCCCAAGTCCTTTGGATACAACACCAGATGATTGACTATAGAATTAATTTTCTCCACACGTTGTTGTTTTGTAACAACAAAGCTGCCATCAGAATCGCTAAAAATCGTATTCATCATTCGCGAACCAAACACATCGAAATACGAATTCATGCAATTCGTGATGCACAAGAAAAGGGTTTATTGATATTATTCCTATTGATACAAAAAATCTAAAGGCAGATCTTTTCACGAAAACTTTTGACAAACCTCGCTTTTATGAATTGATCTCTATGTTAGGGTTAAAATCTTTTTAAACCTCCCTTCTTTTCTCTTTTATAAAAAAACAAAAAAAAATTATAACCTTCTAAACTTATAAAATTAATAATATTAACTTTTAAAATAAAATTTTAGGGGAGCATCTAAATAATCTGGGTGTTGATTTTGAAATGACGAGAAATGATTTTATATCTTCCGGATATGTTCATTTTTGCATTATTGGTACTTAAAATGAGAAATGATAGTAAATGATGCTATTATCTGATTCACATCTTATTTTTAAGCTCATATAATGGTCAAACAAACAGAATGTGTAACGATATGCATGGTAGACTCAACCTGAAAAATAAAGTAAACATAAGCATTTTGATTTAAATTAAATCTCTGCTTAAGGTGTCTGCATTTTCGCGATCATTTTGGCATGCACGAAAACTGAGTCCCGACAAAAAATGGATTGAGAATTGATCTTATGGTTCATGTCATGTTCATCTGTGTCTTGTACTTGTGCTAATCTCCTCTTCTGTATGGTGGTACTGACCTGGAGTGATGATCTCCTCTGCTGTATGGTGGTACTGACCTGGAGCTCTCGTCAGCACATGATTAAATGGTCATCTCCTTTGTTATATGTGAGTATAGACCTGGATCTCTCACCATTTTGATCTAAGTTGTATCAAAACATCTAACGATGATTTCATACCTGAGTGCAATATTCTGATAATAATCACTTACACACTAATGCACATGCCTTGCTCCCTAAATATCGTTTCAAAATTCAAGAAATCCTGAGGTTGGGTAAGGGTTTTTGCCAAAATGATTATGGGATTCTAACATTCTAAAGCATTTAATCAAACCTTAACGAACCATCTGTTGCTTGTTGAAAAAGATAGGGTTTGAGTTTAAGCGGACAAACATATCAGCAATCGTTATTGATCTGTTTAAGAATTTCTAAATCATTTAAGACTGTGATTTGTTTCAATCATCGGTAAGATCTCATTGTCGGTCGATGATCTAATTCATCTCTGTGCTATACGTATCTTAGGGATGTGATCTCAAATCAATTTTGGTCTCAGTTATCATTTAAAAAAGGGGAGGTGATATTAGCGAAACTATATTTTGCTACTTGTCTCGTTGGATGAAATTGCAATTTCACTCAGCTTTTTCATCTAATAAGATGTCTGGCGAAATTACAATTTCGCTTAGCAAAACTGTTCTTTTGTCTCGCGAAATTATAATCTCACACTTTCACACTTTCGTTTCTTTTACACTCTTAGGGCTTTACTGTGACCTTCTCTTTCGAAATCATGATTTTGAGTTGTTGCTTATGATTGTTGGTTGTTTTCTGTTCGCAAGTGAGTTTCAAACTTAGGACTTTCTTTTAATCTTGTTAATAATAACACATTTTCAGTTTATTTGATTATGTCTCTTCGGTGTCTTTGCTGTTCATCCAGTGAAACTACCGATTCAGCGAAACTGAACGAAAGTTCTTAATATTTCAAGGAAACTGTGAGGTTATTCTGTCCAAGCGAACTTAACAGTTTCGCTGACCAAGCTTTAGTTTCACCCGTTATGAACGGAAGTTCTTATTGTTTCGCCCAGTCGAAACTACCTTTCTATTTGAGCGAATCTGATATGTTTTAGCTAGCGAAACTACACTTTCGCCCGCCGAAACTATATCTCTTTCTGCGAAACTATACTTTCGGCTAGTGAATTTATCTGTTTTATTTCATTTTTATTTTTTTATTAAATTTTCTTTATTCTTTTCTTAATTCTTTGAATTCATATTTATACTTTATTCTTATGTAACTTATTTGGCCTCTTTCTCAGGTTCAAATGGCTAACTTAATGTTTGATGAGAGAAATAACATCACTGCTATTCTGGATCAATCTTTCCTCTTTCATATCCATGTTCAAGAAGAAAATATGATAGAGTCTCGTACCACTTTCTTTGAGCTTGGTGAAGACCATACAGAGCTTTGTCAAGCTTATAGACTCTGTGAGGGATATCAAGATCTTCAAAGCCCGGTGGTTGACTCACATAGACCTCTTCAGCAATCTTTCCATACAAGAAGGCACATTTCACATCCATTTGATAAACAATGAATTTCACGGATGCAAAATATGCTAGAAAGATTCCAATTGCTTCTAATCTGGTAACAAGAGCAAACACTTCGTCATAGTCGATTCCTTCTTCTTGAGTGTATCCCTGTGCCACTAATCTTGCTTTGTTTCTGATGACGATCCCTCTATCATCAGTCTTATTTCTATACAGCCATCTAGTACCGATAGGATATTGTCCTTCAGGAAGATCTACCAGCTGCCATACTTCTTGCTTCTTGGATTGGAGCAATTCTTTCTGTATTGCTTCAATCCAACTATTGTATTGAAGAGCCTCTTTGATATTTTTGGGTACTGTTTGACAGAGAAAGCATGAGAACAAACAGATTTTTGCAATACCAGACTTGCTTCTTGTCACACTCTCATTAAGATCACCAATAATCGTTTCAACTGGATGATTCTTGTGTATTCTGGTGGTTGGAATAGAGTCACCAGCAATTGTTTCATCAAGATTGGAGACATTCAGTTCTTTATGGTCAGAAGCACCTTCATCTTGTACCGTTGTTGAATTATGAAGATTGTTAGACTCCGTTTTCAGTTCCTGCTTCAGCTTCAGTAGCACTATGATTGCTTTCATCATTTGATATTCTTTGTGTTTCAGATGGAGAAGTTGCTTGTTTCTGATTTCTGATCCCAGTTGAAAGATCATCTGAGTGTGATGGTAACAAGCTTGGACCTCCTTTAGTTGAAACACTCTGATTTTGTGATGGTTGTCTGATGGGATTAGCTTGGAGAGGAACATTTTCATTCATGTATTCATCAGATGTAGGAGGAATCACTGGAAAGTCATCTCTTCTTTCTACAGTTGAAGAAGTGTCACCTGAATGGAGATTTCCTACATCAGACAAGTGAAATTGAAGAAAGGAACAATTTCTTTTACGGAGATATAATCTCACTATCAGAACTGCTCTCAGCAGTGGGTTTCACTGACTTCACATACTTCTTTTTACCTTTTACAACAGAAGGTATGAATTTTATAAAAGGAACAATTGCTTTTACGGGGCTTGTGGGTTTCATGATACTCACTACCTTGTCTGAACACTCTTTGATTTTGATTGGGTGACCTAACTTGATTTTATCCTCATTGTTTCAATATAAACATCAGGTTTGTTTTGAGGATTGGTCACTTGTTTTACTATAGATTTTGGTTCCATAGTTTTAGTTTTAGTTTCCTCATTGAGTGAGTCAGATTCATGCATGACAGTGTAGTTGTCATTGTATGGTGGAGGACATAAATTATACTCAATCCCCAACATTTCCTTTGGATCCTTTTGAGAATCAAGCATCTCTTGTAGCTTGACTAAAGATATTGAAACTTTTCAAGTTTCACTTCAGTAAGTGTATGTTTACCTTAGATTGAGATAACTTTTCAGTAAGTAGCTCATTCTCAGCTGCAAGAGTGTACTTTTCACCATGCAGTTTCTTAATGTCAGAGATGAGAGATTTAATTTTGATTTCAAAGCCTTTTATCTCTCTTTTCATCATCTCTGACTTCACCTTTTCTTCTTTAATTTTATCAGCCAGTTTATGGTTATGCTCTATATAACCTTGCAATTTAGTAATACATTGTTCACTACAAAGGTTAGATTTTACCTCAGTAGGCATTGGAGATGGACCATCGTTTATGATTTTGGAATTGAGGCTTGACTTCCTCTGCATACATGCTCTAGTTACATACCCCATCTTGCTTTATCACGAGAGCATTGGCAGATGACTCACTGCTTCCATGAGCTTGGTTTGTCAGTTGAGGTGCATTTTGATATGATTGGTGTTGTTGTGGATGATGATACTGTTGTTAATGATTGTTAAAGTGAAAGCTTGAGTTAGACTGTGAGGATGGCTGGCCTTGAGAATTCCTTTGAAAGTTGTTTCTCTTGGGGGCATTGCATTCTCTGGAGAAGTGGCCAACCATGCCACAGTTGAAGCATTTCACTTTGGATTTATCATATCCAAGTTTTGTATTCTCATTAAGGCTAAGCTTTCTACCTTTTCTGACGAATTTCTTTGCTCTGATACCAATCATGGCCATTTGCCATTGCAGATCCATTTCATCCATAATATATGGATCCATTTCCTCCGGATCTTCTTGAATCAAATGAGCAAAAGTGAGTATTCCTCCTAAGTATGCTTCAAAGCTTTCAACAAAGGCATTGTAAGTTGCCTTTTGTTCTTCTGATCTTGTGTCTTCAGGAGTGGTTGCAGGAGCAGCAGTGACTCTGGATGTTTAGGATGATGTTGATGGATGATTGGTTAGTGGAGTTGCAATGAACCCTGTGGTGTTCAGTTGATCTCTTGATGAGATGAAATCAAATGAAGGCATTTTCCATAGAAAGAGATTCTGATGGAAATTTGAAAGCCTTAATCACTCTTGGTCAACCAATATTTCTACTGCTTTCATCAAATTTTGGCTATCATGATATCCAAAGTAGTACTCTCAAGATCAAGAGTATTTTTTAGCATTGTTACATTCTGTTTCCAGCTTTCAGGGAGGTGTGTAGCATTTTCTTGTTTAATTCCTTGATCTTGTAAGTGACTCCCATGATTTCTAAGTCATTTACTAACTGCACAAATCTATGCAGTTGTTTGGATATGGACTCCCCCTATGTGTGATGAGATGTTTCATATTGATTAAGAAGCTTATCCTTGTTACTTTCTACTACTTCATTGCTTCCCTCACACATAATTTTTAGTGCATCCCACACAGCTTTTGCAGTACCATATTTCTCCAATCTTTTTAGCACATCCATCTTGAGTGCTTGAGTTAGGATAGAGTAAGCTTTTATATCAATCTTGATTTTCTTATAATATTCATCATCAAGAGTTAGATCTTCAATGGGTATCCTTGCAGTTTTGTAAATTGCAACTTGATCTGCAGACAGAGTGATAGGGATGTGTGGCCCCTTGCATATTAAGATCCAGAAATCAAGATCTACACCTATAATCTAATTCCTAAACCTGATTTTCCATTGTAAACTCAAATTTGTGTTTAAGCATAGGAGGTTTACGTGTATACCCAAGTTCTAAGAAACTGCTAGAATCCATTTTTAACAGGTAGTACTGACTTGTTTTGATTACCGATTAGATGAATTTTATGTTCAGTTAGTCCAACTTGTCCAAATCATCCAAACTGATTTCAGAATCCAATCTGTTACTTTTGTGAGTTTCTTATGGTTGGTTTCAGCTAAGTTCTTGACAGAAATTGCTTCAGCAGTAACTGGTTTATGTGAATGTTTTGGTAAGAACTTGTTGATAGGATTATTTTCTGCTGTTTATTAACTAGAGATGATGGAATACTCTATTAGCAACTCAATCACCAGATCAATCGAGTTCTATTCAGGTCTTGGGTAGATCTAAGGAAGAGTTGAGAGCGAACGCTCTGATACCACTGGGTTAGTGAAATTGAGATTCTCACTAAGGATCGAATATGATGACTGAGTTAATGATTGAATGGCAGAATCATAAAATCAAGAAACATTCAATGCAGAAGAAATACTCATAAATGCTTTTGTATATATTAATAAAGGTGATTGATTACAAAGACTGCTAGGGTTTAGCAACAAAAGTAATAATGCACCTAGAGAATACAAATATTCTGATTGTCTAAAATTGTGTCACCTCATGTACGAGGTTATCTATCCTATTTACAGGCAGACAATATGCCTTTACAAAATGACTAAACTACCACTAACCTATTATATCAGAACTAGTCTAAGTCTTGATCCGCATCACTACTTGTTCATCCACATTGGCAAATGCGGATGAGTTGACTTGATCAACATTTCTTCACTTGATCATCCACATTAGTATGTTGGTTATTCGCATTGGTTAATACGGATGAACAAATACTTCTGCGCATTTGTCTGGTCATCCGCATTGGCATATGCGGATGAGCAAAGTCTTGTCCGCATTACTAATTGGTCTTCCACATTTGTTAATACGGAAGAACAAATACTTGTCCGTATTTTTTTTCTGTCTTTCGCATTGACAAATACAGAAGACCAGACTTGGTTTTTCTTGTGCAGGATCTTCATCCGCATTTCCTTTTGGACTTTCAGGATTCCAGCAAAGCAACCATCAACTCACCCATTGAATGGCATGCATAATCCTTTCAGGGTCCAACACAGAGTTAAAGAAAGAAAGTGATGAAGAGTAAAGAAGATAATAATGTTATTATCTATGTGTACATACGATGTGTGATCATGTATGACGGTATAGTATGGTTTGGAAGAAAGTACGGAACGGTTTTAACGAAAGTAAAGTATGTTTTATTTTAAATCTAGAACTCACTCCGCAACACTGACTTTTATGTGTTTCCGTTGGCAGTAAAGGTTGCTGAGGATGGCACGGGGTGGCTACTTGCCTCGTTTTGGATGGCATCCATTTTTATAATGCTTTTATGATGTAATGCCACATGTATTTTGTAATTTGACAACGATGTATTGTTTTGCAAAAGCTTTAATAATGAAATGAAATGTCGTTTTTAAATGTTTCCGCTGCAATGTTTATTTAAGTTAATGTAAATACATGTTTTATGTGCAATGATTGGCCAGCTGTAAGCGTCCCAGGAACGAGGCCTTACAAGTTGGTATTAGAGCCAAAGTTTAAATGAAATGCGTAAATTTTCAAAGCAAACCTAAACTTAAACTGAAAATAGGACGGAAAGGGAAGGGATGCCAGTCTGAGTAGCTGTGTGCCATGAGGTATTTTCTCAACGATAATCGGTATTACGTGCGCATGTTATGTGGTTTATGTGTTGCTTGTAGATTTAGATACTAATGTAGTGAGGATCGGTAATGCTTGGGGTATGAAGAGTAAAGTAAGTGGCTAATCACAACTGCCCACTGTAATTAGGGACTTACTATACTTGACATAAACTGAGTTGTTCCCTTGAATGACCGTGTTGGTGTTTGAATCTTATAGTGTGTTGGAGGATCGCCGGTGGTAGATCATCTAAAGCTTCACGTGGTGGAGGTCGTGGTAAACGTGGTACTAAACTGCGGGCCACGAGAGGAATGCCTAGGGCCGAGAAGGCGGTTTATGAAGAACCCGAAACCCCTCATCTAGAGGATGGAGATGAGAGTGCTAACCTAAGAGCCTCAGTGAAGGAGGCTGTTATGGAAGAGGTGCATCAGGTCATGTAGACAATCTTACCGTCTGTAATGACTGAAGTGATTAAGGCTGTAAGAGAAGAAGAAAGAAGAGAGAGGAATAGGTCCTCCAGAGGACAGGAGAGACCGGAGACTAAGATGGTTTTCTCCGAAGATGAAGAAGAGGAGGAAGAGCCTACATCGGAGGTGGCACGAGGCTGCAACTACGAGCATTTCAAAGATGCAAGCCCCCAACCTTCGATGGTAATGGTACTACTGTTGCTGCTCACTGATGGGTGAGAGAGATGGAGGCGCTACTCGACATTAGTGAGTGCCGGAAGACCAGAAGATGAAGTTTGCTACCCACTCATTTGTGGACTCGGCTTTGTGCTGGTGGGATGATATTGTCCAAGCCGAGGGCAGTCGGGTTATTGGAAGGATGAAGTGGGGAGAATTAAAAAGACTAGTGATTGAGGAGTTCTGACCTCACCGAGAGATGGAAAAAGTTAAGAGAGAGTTCCTGCAACTGGAGGCGGGAACAATGACACATCAAAAATACAACACGAAATTCAATGAGATGGCACGACTGGGGCCAGTTCAAGTGATACCCACATCGCGAAAGATCAAGAGATATATCCAGGGTTTGCCGAGGATGTTTGCAGGCACATGATCGCTGCCCAACCGAGCATGTTTAGGTCGGCAGTTGACTTGGCAGGGTGGTTGTATGATGAGCGGACGGTGGTGGTGGCTCAAGCCAACAAAAAAGTTGGTGGTGATCGGAATTGGAATAGAAAGCGACTTGGACGTGGCGGAGCTGCTCCAAGCAACAAAGGTGCATGAGTGGATGACCGACGTGTGGTCACATCCGGTGCGGGGGCGAGGAGGTGTGTTATGTAGGATTGTATATGCCCAAGACACGTAGAATATTGATGCGGTTAGTACGTTATGATCCAAGTCGGGTTATACCCAATAACAAGCTTAGCAAACACCAATTAATATTTAATTGATGATATGATCATGCAATTAAATATTAACACCAATTTAGAAAATGGGTTTTCTAAATAAGTTGCATATGAGATGGAACAAATTATGAGGATAATTTGTTGATGGGTTTATTATTATTTTTGTTATTCAAAAGGGTTTAAATAACACAAATAACATGAGAGTGTACTTTAATTAAATTGTTTAATTAGAGAAGACATATGTCACATTTTAAATAAGTCTAGTAGATGGCTTATTAATGTGTGACAAAAGGCTAGTTAAAGTTTAAGTGTGTGTGTTTGATTAAAGATGGAAACCCCTTTTGTTTTAAGATTTCGGCCACCCTCCCCTTGATTGATTGGTCCCTTTGTTGTCTTGAGAACACACAACTTTAACTAGTCTAGCACTCCTCATTTTCCAATCTCAAGACATGCAAACACAAAAAAAAACCCTCTCTCTTTTTCCCTCTTGAACTCACGGTTTCAGCAGCAGAAAAATAAGAGGTTTTGAGTTGTGCTTGGTGGTGGTTCTTCCTAACAAGAAGGTGATTGAAAGTAAGCTTGGGTATACAAGCTTGAGGACCTCTAATCTTGAAGTCTTGGCCGAATTTTCAGCATCTTTTCTACTCTTTGTGTCGACTTTTGAAGGCTGCTGGAAGGTAGTTTAGGCAGCCATTTGTGGCTGTCATATTATGTTGTTTTATGCACACATAGCGTGCTTATCACATAAAATGATCCTTTGATATATGGGTTTGTTTCATACATTTAAATGATCACCTAAAGAACATGTTTTTCAGCTTATAAACAAGTTCATAAAGTTGTTATTCCGCTGCGTTTTCAGAAAGTTTAAGAGGTTAAACTGTGATTTTATGTTCTAACAAACCCTTCATGTTAAGTGTGGACGAGAGCACACCGGGGAATGTAGAGTGGGATCCAATGTTTGTTTCTATTGTGGGAGGACCGAACATGTGGCAAAGAACTGCGGGGTAAGGAGGTGTTATACTTGTGGCGAGGAGGGCCACTTGAGTAGAGACTACAAGAAGCCAAGGGCTGTGAGTTCTGGTGCAGGAAGAAGACGACCGGGACTGAAGGGCAGAGGCCGAGTGCCAGAGCATTCATGATGACGCAGGAGGAGGCTAGGATGGACCCCGGTGTTGTGCCAGGTATGTTTCTAGTAAATCAAACTTTACCCTCTGTATTATTTGAGTCTGGTGCTAGAGAAAGTTTATTTTTACTACTTTCTGTGTTAAATTGCCTGTAAGTAGTAGGAATATAGATACGCCCTTTGATGTAGAAACTGCCATAGGTAAGTCTATCAGGATCTCTGAGATGATAGAAGGTTGTCACGTACAACTAGAAGGTCACAAGTTTCCTGTTAGACCATTTGTGATGACCTTAGCTGTGTTTGACGTAGTCATGGGAATGGATTGGTTGGTGGACTATGAGGCAAACATTATGTCTCGCAAGAAGATGTTTCAATTGACAGCGCCTGATGAGAGTTTGGTGACGGTTTATGGTGATCGAGTCACAACGATCCCGGAAGTTATTTCGATGGTAGTGACGGGAAAGTGCATGGGGCGTGGATGTAGTTCCTACTTGGCCTATGTCAAGGATGTGGACATGCCAACACCACAACTGATTGATGTACCAGTGGTGTGTGACTTTCCAGACGTATTTCCCAAAGACTTACCAGGAGTGCCACCTGACCATGAGATCGAGTTCCAAATTGACTTGATACCGGGTGCCTAACCTGTTGCTAAGGTGCCGTATCGGTTGTCCCCGACCGAGATGAAGGAGTTGATGGAGCAATTGCAAGACCTGCTTGATAAGGGGTTCATTCGACCGAGTATCTCTCCTTGGGGTGCTCCGATCTTATTTGTGAAGAAGAAAGACGGTAGTATGAGAATGTGTATAGATTACCGTGAGTTGAATAAGCTGACGGTGAAGAACCGGTACCCCTTACCGAGAATTGATGATTTGTTTGATCAGCTTCAGGGTGCCAGTTGGTTCTCGAGGATAGATCTAGCTACCATCAGCTGAAGGTTAAGGAGCAAGACATTCCTAAAACATTTATTCGAACGCATTGTGGACACTACGAGTTTCTCGTTATGTCTTTTGGTTTGACTAACGCGCCAACTGCTTTTATGGATTTGATGAATCGATTGTGTCGGCCGATATTGGATAAATCAATGATTGTGTTTATTGATGATATCCTGATTTACTCAAGGAGCAAGGAGGAGCATGCCGGTCACATACGAGAGGTGTTGGAAACATTGAGAAGGGAGAGGTTGTATGCTAAATTCTCCAAGTGTGTGTTTTGGTTGTGGGAGGTTCAGATTTTGGGCCACGTGGTGAATCCTGAAGGTATTATGGTGGACCCATCAAAGGTGGAGGTGGTGATGCAACGGAAGTCCTCGAAGACGCCATCCGAGTATCATAGCTTCTTAGGTTTGGCGGGCTACTACAGAAGGTTTATTCAAGACTTCTCTAAGATCGCTTCTCCACTAACCAAGTTGACCTAAAGGATGTAAAGTTTGTATGGGGTCAAGCTCAAGCGAAGGCCGTTGAGGAGTTAAAGGCATGGTTGACTCAAGCTCCTGTCTTGTCGTTACCTAATGGAATCGAAGATTTGGTAGTTTATTGAGATGCTTCCTACTCGGGGTTGTGATGTGTGTTGATGCAAAGAGGAAAGGTTATAGCCCATGCATCCAGACAGTTGAAGGTTCATGATGTTAATTATCCTACTCATGATTTAGAGCTAGCAGTCGTGGTGTTTGCGTTATAATATGGAGGCACTACTTCTACGAGACGAAGTGCACCATATTCACCGACCACAAGAGCTTGAAGTATTTCTTCGAGCAGAAATATTTGAACATGAGGCAAAGGAAATGGTTGGAGCTAATAAAAGACTATGATTGCGAGATCTATTACCATCCGGGCAAAGCCCATGTGGTGGCGGATGCCCTTAGTCGAAAGGAAAGACCGGAGCCGATTCGGGTGCAGACATATCAGTTAGTCATGACCTCTGATGTCATGAAGCAGGTCAAAGAGTTTCAAGATGAAGCATTGAAAGAAGATCATCTTAACTCTGAAAGAATGAGAGGTCTAGTCGCGGAATTGGGTGAAAACACACTCGGTGTTAGGATCCGATTCAGGCGAATGTGGATTCCTCGCTATGGGGATCTACATGGGAGGATTATGGATGAAGCTCATAAGACTCGATACTCTATTCATCTCGGTGCTACAAAGATCTACCAAGACATGATGAAAGATTATTGGTGGCCGGGTATGAAGCGTGATGTTGCAGAGTTTATGAGTAGGTGCCTTACTTGTTTACAAGTGAAGGTGGAGCATCAAAAGCCGTATGGGAATATCCAACCTTTGGATATACCAGAGTGGAAGTGGGAACATATCAGCATGGACTTTATAACAAAGCTACTGCGTACCGCTCGAGGGTATGATGCCATATGGGTGATAGTTGACCGTTTGACGATGAGTGCTAACTTCCTACCGATTCACTAGACATATTCATCTGAGATGTTGGTGGATCTGTTCATTAAAGAAATTGTAACTAGTCATGGCGTGCCAGTGTCCATTGTGTCTGATCGTGACACCCAGTTTACATCTATGTTTTGGAAGAAATTTCATGATGCTATGGGGACGAGGTTAGACATTAGTATGCCTTATCATCCCTAAACAGATGGTTAGTCGGAAAGGACCATTCAGATGCTGGAAGCTATGCTCCGGGCATGTGTCATTGATTTTGGAGGAAGTTGGGATGACCACCTACCATTAGCTGAGTTCTCATATAACAATAGTTATCATGCCAGCATTGGTTGCCTCCTTATGAGATGCTATACGGGAGGAGATGTAGAACACCCGTGTGTTGGGGTAATATTGGTCACAAAGAGTTAGGGAACGTTGAAGTGGTTGAGGCTATGACTGAGAAGCTGGAAAGGATCAAGGCCTTCATGAAGGCAGCTAAAGATATGCAAAAGTCGTATGTTGATAAACGATGCATACTGATTGAGTTCTAGGTAGGTGATAGAGTTATGTTGACGGTCTCACCTGGGAAAGGTGTCATTCGGTGCAGAAAGTGGGGCAAGTTGAGCCCGAGATACATAGGGCCTTTCCGAATTGTTGCTCGAGTAGGAGAGGTGGCCTATAGACTAGAGTTACCAGATAAATTAAGTGAAATTCACCGACATTCCATGTATCTCATATGAGAAAGTGCTTGGCAAATGAAGAAATGATTGTACCACTAGAGGATATCAAGGTGGATGAGCGGCTCAATTATGTGGAGCAACCAATGGCAATCATTGATCGTAAAGAGAAGAGGTTGAAGAATAAAGTAGTTCCTCTTGTGCGAGTACAGTGGAAGCACAGAAAGGGATCTGAGTCTACGTGGGAGACTGAAGAAGAGACGAGACAACATTACCCACAATTGTTTGATGAATAACAGGGTTCGGGGACGAAACTTATAAAAGGGGGGTGGACTTGTAACACCTTGTTATTCTTTTAAAGTTAGTAAAGAAAGAATAAAGTGAAGAAAACGAAAGAAAAGCTATTTAACCAAAGTTGAAGGGTTAAAACTGTCAAAAGGAAAAAATTTTGAAAGTTGGTGATTAAAGGTGGCATGGCAGCCCATCACCCTCTCCTCACACACATCTTGGATATTTCTACAGAGAGAAGACATGAGTAGAAAGCTCTTAGGTTTTGAAGAAGAACAAGTGCAAAATTCAAATTCAATGTAAGAATTCATGTGTTTATGATGTTTTTGACTGGTTTTATCCTCGGGTGTGTGCTTATGTATGTTGTATGTGTTCAGTTGTGTGTGTTTTGGTGGTTTTCTAGGTGTGATCTTGTAGCTAACGGGTTTGAAGGAAGTCTTACCCAAGGACGCTACAAAGGTGAGTTCTAGAACCCCCTTTTTACTTGTTTTATACTGCTTTGGGGCTGGAAATGCATGTATGAACTTTTTTATATAAGTTGGGTTTATACCCGTATGTATGTATGTGTGTATGTTATGGGTGGGGGTTTTATTTTGGGCTATGTATATGTTCATGATGTTATGATTGTGTCTCTAAGGGTTAGAATGCATGATTTAAGCTTAGAACATGATAGGTGATGATTGGGGACTAAATTATGATGTTTAAGTGTGTTATAGACTGCTCATGCGCCTAAACAATAGCTCATACGCCCAACTGAAAATAACTACCTAAGTGTCCCATGCGCCCAAAACCTCATGCGCCTAAATAGTACTCATGCGCCTAGAAATAGGCTGAAATTGACTAAGTGCTCATACGCCCAGATGGTTCATGCGCCTGCATAGTGCTCATGCGCCTAGAAATGCTCAGAATAGACTAAGTGTTGCCCATGCACCCCAATAGTGTTGATGCGCCTGAATGTTTACCATGCGCCTAAGTGTTCCTCATGCGTCTAAAAGGCCATGCACCTGCATAGTGTTCATGCGCCTAAAGACCTAAATTATTTTCTGATTTTTTAGGGAAAAGTGTAAAGTAGGCTTTGACTAGGCATGTTCCCGGGGCATAGTAAGTTGACTTTTTGAAGTCATAAATGATGTGATGGGCATAGTATGTATGATGAATGATTGATGCTTATGCATGTTGGTATGTTGCATGATTGTTATGCATGTGTGATGGTGCCTTGTATGGCGATGTTTGTATGATTATGTTTATGTTCCTGTTATGTATGTTTATCTTTCCCGTGGCTTTACGTGTTATAGTTGTGAAAGAAATGATAAAGTATTATGTAACGTAAAGTGAAAGATAATGAAAAGAGGAACATAATGATAGAATACATGCATTAATGAAAGAGAAAGTAAAGAAAGGCTTGCAAGCAAAATGTACGGAGGTACACGGCTCTAAAATGTTGTAAGTTCAACTGTGTGTGGTTTAGCTAACCCTTAAGGATACACATAGGGATCTAGTCTTTGTGACTGATCAGTGATATAGTACATGGTTTATAGTGATTACTCACCCTCGTGCTGGTGCCAAGCTTTGTGCGTTATGGAAGTCATTTATGATCTTCGGCCTAGTACCTGCTTTGTGCATACTTTTGAGGTGTAGTATACAGTTGGGATCTTTGTCGCTTGCCCTGGTCCTGGTGCCAGGCTTTGTGCGTTATGGAAGTCATTTATGATCTTCGGCCCAGTACCCGTTGTGTGCATACGTTTGGGGTATAGCTGATGACACTGATCCGGAAAGAGTTACAGAGTTAAAGAAAGAAAGTGATGAACAGTAAAGAAGATAATAATGTTATTATCTATGTGTACGTACGATGTGTGATCATGTCCGATGGTATAGTATGGTTTGGAAGAAAGTAAGGAACGATTTTAACGAAAGTAAAGTATGTTTTATTTTAAAACTAGAACTCACTCAGCAACGCTGACTTTTATATGTTTCCAGTTAGCAGGTAAAGGTTGCTGAGGATGGCACGGGGTGGCTACTTCGCTTGTTTTGGATGGCATCCATTTTTATAATGCTTTTGTGATGAATGAAACATGTATTTTGTAATTTGACAACGATGTATTGTTTTGCAAAAGCTTTTATAATGAAATGAAATGTCATTTTTAAATGTTTCCACTGCAATGTTTATTTAAGTTAATGTAAATATATCTTTTATATGCAATGATTGGCCAGTTGTAAGCGTCCCGGGAACGGGCCTTACAAATACATTACTGCTGCAAGCTGCTGTGCTCAAGTGTTGTGGATTCAGAATCAGATGCTTGACTATGGATTAAATTTCAAGGAGACTCCCATTCACATAGACAACAACAGTGCTATTTCAATCACAGAGAATCTTGTGCAGCACTCAAGGACCAAACACAACAACATAAGGTATCATTTAATTAGAGATAATTTTGAAAAGGGATTAATTAAACTAGTCAAAGTCCATACAAATAAACAATATGTTGATCTGTTTACAAAGGCTTTTGATGAACAGAGATTTAAATATCTTATATTAGCTATTGGAATGATAAACTTTGAGTAGGTTTTTCTTAAAACTAATCTTATTATTTCTTAAAATCTGTGTGTCCTAAGTTGTCTAGTTCATCACTATTATAAGCTCTTGTTTTGTTGATACATATGTACCTAGTTTAGGAGCTTAATGTAAAATGTCTATCATGTCATACATATATGTAACTGAATGGGTATGAATGAAATACAAAGTGTGGTTGATGCTTATAATGTTTAATATTTCATTGTTTATTGTGTGATAACATATAGTGAACTAACTATATAGGTTTATGGTTGTTGTGCATGATTCTAGTTAATAATGATTGAGAAAAATGTTCAAACTTAATCGTGTGACATTCTCATGCGAATGGACCATGCTAATGGACCATACGCATGAATACGTCATGCTAATGGACCAGTCGCACGACTGAACCAGGAGCTGGATCAGTCGCCCGATTGAGACATAAGATTGACTCAGTCGCACGACTGAACCTTCAGTCGTGCAGATGGATCAATCGTATCATTTAGTCGCACAACTGAACCATGCTAATGGCTCAGTCGTACGATTGGAAGACCCTAACATATAAATACCACCCAATTCATGAAAAAACTAAAAAATTCGAATACCTACATGCATAATCGTACCCTAATCGTCCAGAGACTCAAGAAAACCTATTCCAAGTTCATAGATCACAGTTTATCATGTTCTAATCAATCTTAACATTTCATTAATCATTAGATTGATCTGAACTGTGTTCTCCCTGATTGGATCACCAATCAAATAGGATTCTGCACTATTTGAGTTGGTATACGCGCAGAATCAGTTAGTACTCCATATGTAATCAGTCCTAACAATTGGTATCAGAGCCGGTTACTACTAAAATGATCTAACAATCATTCTAGCAACCCGAGCTCTTGATTCTGGATCTATTTCATGTTCTTTGACGTTAAACCCACTTCGTGTTCTTCGTGTTTTGTTCAGATCTTGTTACGTGTGTGTTTGTTTCGAACTCGAAACCACATTCTTATCACCCTTGCGAATCTGATGAGGTCTATTTTGTTTCAGTTCATGTAAAATTCAACAGATTAGGGTTTTTGGCAGCCATGGCGGCTACAAATCTGAAAATCTACGTGCAGATCCGCTCATGCGACTGGACCATTAGTATGGACCATTCGTACGACTGGAAGATGCGACTGGACCAGTCATATATTCAATCGTGCGACTAGACCAGTCGTATGTTCAATCGCACGAATGAGCCATCCACATTTGTCCATCGCACGATCGACTCATCCGCATTTGTCAAATCGCACGACTGTTCATCTGCATTTGTCCAATCACACGATTGGCTCAACCGCATTTGTTCAATCATACGATTGATTCATTCAGACCTCCCCATTCGCACGAGTGAATAAGTTTCAGTTTGAAGTTCAAAGTTAATAAAAATGGAAGATCAGTACTCAACATTTACTACCGGTAGGGATTCACAGATCTAGAATCTATTGCTTCTTGAAAATGAAATTGGAAATCACAGTAAGCCCCCTAAGCTCATAACATTAGATGATTACCCACAATGGAAACAAAGGTTTGAGATATACCCAAATGGAGTTGATCCCAATCTGTGGGAATCAATCAAGACTGGTTATAGCATGTCGGTTAGTGCTGATGGGGTTAAACTTACCTTGGGTGGCATGACTAATAGCCAGAAGGTGAAATACAATACAGAGAAGAAGTTGTATGCTTTGTTGACTTAGTCAATTCCTAAGGATATATTCCATCAATTTTCTGAGAACAAACAAGCCAAGAAGTTATAGGAGGCTCTGGAAAATTGGTATGACGGAAATGCAACGTTGAAGGCATTAAAGGCAAAGGGTTTGAAGAAGGAGTTTGATAACTTCTCTTCGATAGCAAAAGAGAACCTGGATGACATTATCGACTGTTTCTACCACTTGATGAGTGAGCTACACGCTCATGGGGTAACCACGTCCATGGAAGACAAGGCATCGAGTTTTGCAGATGGATTGCTAGATAAGTGGATTTCATTTGTGTCAAATCTAAGACAAAATGATATGCTGGCAAAGTTGGATATTAATGACTTCATTCTGAAGTTGAGAGAGGAAGAATTGAGGATGAAGTACAGGTCTCAAAAAGGATCATATGATCACAACCCATCATTTTATCACTCATCTCCCACTCCAACAAGTTCAGGAGCACCACTTCAAGAGGCATTTGTGTCTAGTTCAGCTGCTCCTTCCCAAGCCACTACTTCAGGATCTAACACGTCAGGGTCATCTTGCACCCAATTTATAGCACCTAAAGCAAATACTACGAAGTTAAAGACCGAGAATCTCGGTAATATTACGGTTGAGGTTGCAAAGGAGCATATGGACCTTTTAGCTGTAGTTATTCATTCTTATGATGGTCTAGTTGTAGGAAAGATCGGAAATTGCCATCTGGCTGATAAGGATTACGAGCAGGTGGACGAGAATGAATTAGAAAGAATGGACATTATGTGGGCTTTGTCAAGTGTTGTTCGAAGAGCTAAGAAGTTTGTGAAGAAAACTGACAGAACTTGATAGCCACAAAGGATAAACTTTTGGTTTCGACAAAACCAAAGTTACCTATTTTAACTGTGGAGAAAAAGGGCAAATGAAACGTGAATGTGTAAAGCCCAAGAAGACAGGCAACGAGAATCCTTTCTCATCATTTAACCATCAAGACAAATCCACTAATGGAGATGTTGCGTCAAGCAAAGATACAAAGGCGTTGACTGCTCAAGACGAAGAAGGTCAAGATTGGACCTTTTGTTTTGTATCGCTGGGTGAGTCAAACATTGTAAATGTTAAGGTCTTGGATGATGACACTGCATGTGAAGGTGATATAGCAGTTGAACTAGTGATGTCAGATCTTGACGATACTGCAAATACGGTCAATCACCTAAATGAAGAAGATCACAGAACAACATGTTCAGAATCTCCAGCATTTGAGGTGTCAAACTCTGCAATGATGGCTGATTCAACCGAATCATCACACGTAAGTACCAAAGACCAACTTTTTTGATAGTCATGCTTGTAATGACTGTAATAAATTTAGAGAAAGCATAGATTCAAAATTTGCTAGGTTATTAGATCACAATGATAGCTTAGTAAATGATTTATAACTAGTCACAGAAACAAACCGGATTTTAAAAGAAAATGAGCACAGTTATAAAGAGAAAATAGAACTGTTAAATAAACAACTAAGGGAAACAAAAGTTGTTGCTTTTAACCAAGCTAATGACATAAAGTTCTATTTTAAACACCTTGGGAGAAACTAAGAATGAAAAAGCAGTTATGGAAGTTGAAGTAAATTCATTAAAACAAAAGCTGAACAGTTGGACCAGTTTTTCTCACATAGTCCAGCACTTAGTGAAAGAACGTAACAACGGGGAGGGTTTGGGTTACAAAGTGGTTCCACCACCACATGAGACCTTGTTGAATACTAAATTTAAACCAATAAATAACAATCCAATCAATGATCATGTGGTGTCCACTCCCTAGTTAGTGATCCAGATTCCACAAGTAAATCGGTGGAATCAGTCACTAAACAGAAGGAGGCCACTTTAAAATCTAAAGGTAAGTTGCCAATTGTTAATTTGATGAACAATTTGAAAAGGTTAAGGTAAATTCAGGTTCAAACAAATCCAAAAAGGCCAAACAAGTTAACCAACCACGGGCACCATGTCTTAGTCCATATAAACAAAAGGGTAAAGATGTTAAATATGTTCAAACAATGAATTTCATTAAAGAAGCTAAAACATCTAAACAAGAAGTGTCAAAACCCAAAGACTAAAGTCACACTTGTGTCATACACTTCCCCACAGAAACAGTTCCACAAACATGTCAAAAATAGATCGTGCTACAATTATGGAAAGTATGGAAACATTGCTTCAAACTGTCCCAATTATCAGAGACCAAGAAAGAAAATTGAACTTCATGATCCTAAACCAAGTTCTTCTAAAGGAGTTCTATCACTCCACCAAAACGAATTAATGAACATAACGTTCAAACCATAAGCCAGTCATCTGTTTATCACAAAGAATCCTTACACAAAACTAGCTTATGGAAAGAAAAATTAGATCCAGGGTCTGATAACGAGAACAAGAAGAAGAATGATCTACCCTCACCCTCAAATGGACAGTGGGTAGAATTTATGATGTGTGATTCCTCCGGGTCACCCAAGCTAGTTAAGGCCTGGGTACCTAACCTAAACTAATCATTTCCTTGAATGTGCAGGGGTCCGCTATAGTCCTACTACAAATACTGGATTGTTGATAGCGGGGCATCAAGGCACATGACTGGAAACCTATATCACTTGTCAAATGTCAAATAGATTAAAGGAGGACACATTTCATTTGCCGGAAGTAAAGGAGGTTATATCACTGCACAAGGGGAAGTGGGAAACTAGAAAGTGAAATTTGATAAGGTAAACTATGTTCAACAACTTCAAAATAATTTACTTTCTGTATCCCAGATATGTAACAAAGAATTCAAAGTTGTATTTGACAACAAGAAGTGCTATGTTCCGAAAAAGAACTATGTCATCTCGGAGGATCAAGTTTAATGTCAGCTTCAAGATATAACGATTTGAATGTCTTGGACCTATCAAAGGCCTCCAAAACCGATCATGACGTACAATGCTTCTTCTCAAAGGCAACTGAGAAAGACTACATCTCCTGGCATAGGAGAATGGGACACATTAATCCACGGAAGATGAATCACTTGATCCAGAATGATCTAGTGCGTGGAGTAAATGTTAAGAACTTCCAATTACCAGATTTTTGTGTCGCATGTAAAAAAGGAAAACAGACGAAGAAGTCTCATAAGACAAAGAAGGTTCACTCAATTGACTTGCCTCTTGAGATTTTTCACATGGATCTTTTTGGCCTAGTTAGTACAAAGAGCATTGCAGGTGATTTTGTACTGTTATGTAGTTACGGATGATTACTCAAGATTTTCTTGGGTGATGTTTCTGAAATCCAATCAAAGACATATGAATCATCAAATAGTTGGTAACGACATTGGAGTCACTCTATAAGCTTAAGGTAAGGCAAGTTCGCTCAGACAACGGTACCGAGTTCAATACCCAGTGGATGGAGGCATTCAGCAAAGAAAAATGAATTGTGCACCAGTTCATATCTACCTACACTCCTCAAATGAATGGGGTTGCTGAGAGAAAGAATCGAAGCTTTAGAGAGAAAGCACGGATGATGCTGGCAGACTCAAAATGACCTATCCATTTTGGAACGTGGCAGTAGCTAACTCATGTTATAACCTCAATCGAGTCTTAGTGGTCAAACGTCATGGTAAAACATTCTATAAGTTGCTCCAGTGACATAAACCAAATCTGGAGTACCTCGAACTATTTGGCGCACCATGTACACTGCTGAAGAAAAATCAGTTTGGGAAATTCAGCGAGATGGCCAAAGAAGGAATTTTCTTAGGATACAACATACCGAATAAGAGAGTTTACAACAACTCAACAGGTCAAGTAGAAGTGTGGTGAAACGTTGATGTACAGAGATACACCACTCCCCTTGCTGGAAAAGGACCCTTATTCTTTTTCGACTATGATGGATTCTTTAAGTCCTTCAACATCCCTCTCTCCCCTCCTGAGGATGAGTTATCGACTAGAATGATGTACGATGTGTTAAATACACCTTCACTGGACCCGACGACCTCAGCGTCACAAGGTGAGTCTTCTAGTTCTTCAGGGGGAGCACTTGAGGTAAGTGACTCCTCCTATAATGATGAAGACATGGCAAATGATCAGGTGGATCAGGAGGAACAGGTTCCTACTACTGCAAGTCCACAAGCATCTGATGTTGATGCCTCTAACACTTTAGATCCTCACACTCCTACTGCCTCACTGAACCTGTTGTTCACAATCTGGATAAAGAGGGAGTTGTACCCACCACTCCTAGATCATGACTAAATGTGTATCATCCTTTGGACAATGTCATTGGAGATGTTCGATCAGGAGTACAGAAAAGAAATCAGCTACACTCAGCTGATTATGCGTCAGTAATGGAAAAAGGATATATTCACGATGGTGCGTATCGATGTTTTATGTCTCAATCCGAGCCAAATATGTTAGTGAAGCCCTAAATGACGAGGCATGAGTGAGTGCAATGCAAGAGGAACTTCTTCAATTCAAGAAGTTAGGAGTATGGACACTGGTGGATAGACCAAAGGGTGCTAAGGTCATTAGCACAAATTGGTCTTGAAGTTCAAGAAAGATGACCAAGGGGTCATAATAAGAAAAAAAGCTCGACTTGTAGTTCAAGGATTCGACAAGTCGAGGGTATTGATTACAATGAAATGTTTTCACCAGTGGCGAGAATGGAAGCAATCCGTATATTCCTAGCCTATGCATCTTATATGAAGCTTAAAGTTTATCAACTAGATTTGAAGAGTGCATTCCTTCATGGTGAAATCCGGAGACAGTGTATGTCAGTCAACCTAAAGGATTGGAGGATCCATATCATTGGGACAGAGTTTACAAACTGGATAAGGCTCTTTACGGGCTCCACCAAGCCCCCAAAGCATGGTATGAAAAGCTCTCAACTCATCTTGTGAAACATGGTTTTCGTAGAGGAGTGATTGACTATACATTTTCATCAAAGAAAAGGATGGTGACTTACTGCTAGTTCAGATCTATGTTGATGACATAATATTTGGTTCCAAAAGCGAAGCATTATGTAGAGAATTCGAAGCAGTAATGAAAGCTGAATTTGAGATGAGTGCCATGTGAGAGATGAAGTTCTTTCTCGGTTATAGGTGGATCAGACACCAAAAGGGATATTTCAACATCAGACCAAGTATGTAGGAGATATTCTCAGTCGGTTCGATAAGAAGAATGCTTTGGGAGCTGTGACTCCACTAGCTACAAACCATGATGTGGCACCCAATAAAAATGGTGATCTGGTGGATGCCATCATGTACCGAGGAATGATTGAATCCCTTATGTACCTCATTGCATCACAACCTGATATCATGTATGCGACGTGCCTCTACTCCAGATATCAGGCAAAACCGAAAGTCAACCATCTCATAGGAGTCAAAAGGATATTTCGTTATCTGAAGGGTACTCCAACACTTGGGTTGTGGTATTCTCATGACGATGACTTTAAGCTTACAGCGTATAGCGATTCGGATTTTGGCGGCTGCAAAATGAACTACAAGTCAACATCAGCAGGATGTTAATTATTTGGGAGAAGATTAGTCACTTGGCAGTGTAAGAAGCAGACATCAGTTGCTATGTCAACTTGTGAACCTGAATATGTCATTGCTGCAAGATACAGTTCACAAATCAACTAGATTCAACAGCAAATGTGGGACTACGGTTTGAATTCTTTAACACTCATATATTTGTTGACAATTCTCCTACTATAGCCGTAACAAAAAATTTGGTCAAACATCCAAAGACCAAACATATCTGAATTAAATATCACTTTATACATGATTGTTTTGAAAAGAATTTAATCGATGTTATTAAAATTAATACGGACTTTTAACGCGCTGACCTCTACACAAAAGCGTTGGAGGCCTCTAATAAGACTATCCTGCTCAAACTAAAGGATCGAAAGATGAGCCACTGAAGATAAGAGAGGGTGATGATGATGATGATGATGATGATGATAGTGATGATGATGAGACGAATGAAGATGAAGGGACAAGGGGAAGGCAGGATGATGATAATAATGAAGGATGCAGCTGCATCTACCTCAGCTCAAGGTCAAGAGAGGACAAAAAGAAATTAAGACCAAGGAGCTTCATCTTCTGCCCCACCTACTGAGAAGCAAGCCATTCAAGACAAAAATCAAACATCTCAACAAGACCAATACGATGTTGCTCCCCTTCAGCAAATCAAGTCTCAACTCACAATGATTCTTGATTGCAATGGATTTTCAAACGGTCTGTGAGCTATACTTCCGAAGAGGAGAAATCGTTCATGACCTGACTGACGAGCAACTTGCTGAGATATTCAGGCTAAACCCAGATGAGATTGTCAAGGAAGCACCTACCTTTGTTGTTACAAGCAACGATGAGCTTAATGACATAGACAAAACCGAGATAGAGGATGTCACTGCTGACCACTATCCAGAGTACACTAACCGAGAGGGCAATGTGGTCCCCAACTTGGGTCATACTCTCGGAAATGATACATTCGACAAGCTGGATCAGATGGAGAAAGAGATTGAAAAGAATGAGAGTCAAGCCAAGCCTCAGACGCTGATGTTGACATCAAAAAGGCTAAATAGGCAGCCTGTTTTGTTGAGATCCGAGCCCTACGCACTGCATAAAAGCCAAATGCATACACCAAGCTATACAAAGTCAGAAACATCTAAAGGTGTTAGGCAAGATCATTGCATGGGCATATTTTGAGGATCTGAAGGTATATGTTGTGAAGAGAGAGAAGGGAATTAAGTACTTCAAATTCACACATGATCTGAAGACTCTCCCTGGTTTTGAGCTCAACTAGCTGGCATGCCTAAAGTTGTTTATGCTAATCCAAAGAAAATGTCAGGCTGGTTTGAGGCTACACTGAGGAAGGAATACCACACCAGGTTGGTAAACTTCAGACCTTAACAACCGAAGAGGTACATTAGAAGGTCTGAAGTTGATCCCATTACTGGAAAGCCTAAGGTAGTGTTGAAGTGGAGTCCTCCACGTACGATGTCCAAAATCCCTCTAAGGGAAATGCCACAGGACTCCACTCCACACTTCAAGTGGTGGTAATACGATTGGAGAACAGGTGAAGCAGTCATAGTCTTACAAAAGGAGAGCCAAGTGGATACCATCTAGGTGTTTGACCCTATGTGGCTTACCAACTTGTCTACAGACGATGTCTATACCTTATACAAGTGGCCGCTATTCTATGACTTGCAGGATATTGTACAAGGCCTCCAGTTTCAAAACGTAATAAGACTTTGTTTTGCATTCGAGATACATGCTGGAGTTACAAGAGAGGAAAAGTACAAGAAATTTGAAGATTCAATGAAGAATGTTGACAAAGATGTACACTAGGTCCAAGGGGGAGTTTGTTGATACATATGTACCTAGTTTAGGAGCTTAATGTAAAATGTATATCATGTCTTACATATATGTAATTGAATGAGTATGAATGGAATACAAAGTGTGGTTGATGCTTATAATATTTAATATTTCATTATTTATTGTGTGATAACATATAGTGAACTAACTATATAGGTTTGTGGTTGTTGTGCATGATTCATAGTTAATAATGATTGAGAAACATGTTCAAATTTAATTGTGTGAAGTTCTCATGCGAATGGACCATGCTAATGGACCATACGCATGAATACTTCATGCTAATCGACCAGTCGCACAGCTGAACCAGGAGACTGGATCAGTCGCTCGATTGAGACATAAGATTGACTCAGTCGCACAACTGAACCTTTAGTCGTGCGGATGGATCAATCGTATGATTCAGTCGCACGACTGAACCATGCTAATGGCTCAGTCGTACGATTGGAAGACCCTAACCTATAAATACCACCTAATTCATGAAAAAACTAAAAAATTTGAATACCTACGTACATAATCGTACCCTAACCGTCTAGAGACTCATGAAAACCTGTTCTAAGTTCATAGATCACAGTTGATCGTGTTCTAATCATTCTTAACGTTTCATTAATTGTTAGATTAATCTGAACTGTGTTCTCCCTAATTGGATCGTCAATCAAATACGATTCCACACTATTTGAGTTGGTATATGCGCAGAATCAGTTAGTACTCCATACGTAATCGGTCCTACCATGTTTTGTTGGAGCATAAATTATCATATATATTGTGTCTGTCGCTTGAAGAATTATCTAGGCTTAATGTAATACACCTGTTATGTTGTAAATACATGAAACTTGGTCATTTGCAGGAGCATATATGAATGAGACTCAGACATATGACTGAGCCATGCTAATGGACTAGTTGTGCGACTGAGAGATGCTATTGGGCCATTCATAAGACTGAACCATAATTATGGTCCAGTCGTACTATTGAACCATACGCATGGTCCAATTGTACGATTGAACCATACGCATTGCCCAATGGTACGATGGACCCAGTCGCATCTGATATGGGTAGAGGCTTATAAATACCAGTTTCATGGTGTAGAAAGGTGAAGGAGTATGCCTGGGGCCTAGGTGCTGCCGGATGAGAGGGGAGATCATGCTCGATCTCCCCTTGCCAAGAGTCTTGATTCTTATGTTTAACGAGCTCGTAATCATTAGGTTTTATCAATGAAACCATTATATTCTTGTTCTTTCTATTGTTTGTCTCTTGGTTTTGGTTTTTGTTTCCTTCCGTCAAGAACACGCTCGAATGTCAAACTATCCAGTGACTTCACATGTTTTCTTTGTGTGAAAATCTTTTAAAGACTTTCTTTAGATTTTTGAAAATTTTTGATCCTTCGGAAGATATGTTTTTATCATCAGAAGAAATCATGTTTTCAAAACAAATAACTGTCTAAGCAATTTACCTTCAAAATAAATTTCTGAAATATCTTCCGAAGCTTAATACTTATCTTAGATACTTATATGTTTTCAAGGAACATTTTATTCCAAAGCAAATTAACTCCCAAAAGCTTTGTTCCTCTGGACAAAGCATTCAAGTCTTAATTTTTCTTCCGAAGCAAAATTTTCACAACTCTTAGGAAAATCTTCCAAAATCATTTTAGCTTCAGAAGCTTTTTCATTAAAACTTCCGAAGATAATTAACCTTCGGAAGCGTTTTGCCTTTCAAGAAAACTACTTTTTGAGCAAAAGTAAACTACTTTTTTAGAGGTGGGACCGACATCCAGATTTCAAAGTTTATCTTCTTTTATTAAACTTTATCTGAAATCCTTTTCACATATAAACCCAATGGTTTCCCCCTCTTTCTATCATCTCCTTCTTCCTCCAGACCTAAAACCCCAATTTTCTCTCTAAAATTACTTTCTTTCATCTTTCTTCATCTTAAGCTATCTCAAAATGGCCAACATTCATCGCAGAAATGACCCGAACTTTTCCATTCAGTTACATAGACAACATAACCAGGTTGCTCTATTACACTCTAAGAGAGAGGACTCTAGTCTAATCATCTCATCCCCCAATGATTCTTCTAATGAAGATGAGGGGAATTTGAATCTAAAGGTGCAAAAAATGTCAAAAACTCGCACCTACTTAGTCTCCAAGGTCAGTCAACTTGAATCTCAAGTGACTAGCTTGCAAAACAGGGTCAATGATCAGCAACTTTAGATTTCTTATCTTAAAGAAAAACTAGCTGGGAGACCTTTAAGAGGAGCTCAACCAGGAACACAAGAACCTATGGATGTGATTGACCTAACTTCTTTCTCACCTATGCAAGTGGGTGATGCTACCAAAAAGGGGGAGAAAGTCATTACAATCATAGAACCTAGGAGTTCTTCAGAAAGTATGGACATTAAGGACTCACCATCCTCACTTGCAATTGGGCACACTCAGCAACTTCCTCAAGTTCACATTGATGTGGACTCGATAGACTCCTACATACAGAGTTTGTTTGAGGAAGGAATACCAAGGCTATGTCATCTCCCCCATCTTCAAATCACATCATTGGGTGGAGGTATGACAGCAACAGAAGAGCCCTTATCATTCTTAGAGTTCAAGGGCGGCAAGAGGTCCTTATCTTTCAGACTTGAACTTCTATGAAGGTCTGGATCTTGTCAACATGCCACTTGTCAATCGAAGCCAATCAAGACAAGCTGACAAGTTGGCTCAAAGAATCCAAGACAGGATCACTGCAGAGTTTAGCTTCAGAAAGGAGACTAAGGCAATGAGGTAATGCCATCCGTCAACTGGATGTTGAAGCAGACTCTAAGATTAGTTTCATAGGGGAAACTTTGATTGAAGGCCCAATGTTAGAACCTGAGAACCCTATCTTATCACTATCAACTGCTGTAGAGATTCCTACCCTTTTTGAGACACCTGCTGGTGAAGGTGCTCTCAACCTCTCTCCAGCCAGAGCTTGGAGGCTACACCAAGCAATGAAGGCCAAAGCTCTCTCCACCCTAAGTCACAAAGGTTGTGAGTGACAAAAGGAAAAGAAAGATGATATGTGAGGAGATTAGGGAGGAGGAGAGAGAGAGGAAAAGGAAGCTGAGGGGAGAACGTTCCTCTACTAGGTCTACAAGACTCATGGAAACTGCTATCAGGGCTGCCTCTAGACCAAACACTCAGCATGATGAGTTGAGGGCAGTCAGGATCAATTGCTTGCAGACTAGGAACTATGACATTGATAATTTTATTTCTCTACCCTTTGAGGAATTGAATGAACTGGTTGGCATGGAAAGGTCAAAGGAGAAGAAAGAGGCAGAAGATGTTGACCTACTAGTACAAATGAAAGAATAAAGAAGAAAGAAAAGATTATATAAGTATGTGCCTACTCTCTACCCAGTTCAAGAATGTCCTGCACATGAGGATGTGGTTCAACAAGAACCTTAGGTAGATAAAGAAGAAGACAGTATCAAGATGATCAACTACCTAAGTGCCACAGGCCTCTATCTGGCAGATGCACTTCTTCCCTTATCCTATGACTATGCTAAGTTTGAGTATCTCAAACAACTTGAACTTGAGATAGTCAAGGATAGAAAGACCACTAAAAGGAAGCTAAGGGAAGAAGCTGCTAAGTCAAGAGCCATCATCCAAAAGAGTATGAAGAAATCTATAGACAGGCAGAGGATGATGTGCTTCTTGAAGCTATATGGATTCTCTGGAAGGAGACTTGGCCCTATGTCTCTATCCACTACGGATGAGCATATTAGGGTAATCAAGCAAAGGATCAAGAGTGGGGAGCTGATTGACTTACACTGCCTTCCAAGTCAAGCTCCACCTGAAGTGGAGGTTAAGGTTGAACAACCAGAGACAACATAACCTGAACCTCCTGGTGAATCTCAGCAAGCTTCATCTTCTGATCCATAACAAGATCAGACTCCCTTTCCTTCTGAACCTGTGAGAGGGGAAGACCCAACTGAGAAAGACAAAGAAGATCAATCAGGTGCTGCAAGCCAGGCATCTAAGTTAAAAGGAACAAAGAGAAAGAAAAGAAGGGCTTCAAAGCCAAAGCCAAAGAAGAAGAAAGATACAAAGAAAAGAATGGCTTCAAAGCCAAAGCCAAAGAAGAAGAAAGATACATCCTTTTCTGAACCTCAGGATGAGTCAGAACATCCTGAGGATGTGTAGCCAGAGGATGCTCCATCAACTCCCATTCAAACACCTCCTCTAGCATCAAGAAGGCCCATCTTGTCCTGGACATACACCACAAATCCAGAAAGATGGCATATCATTAGAGATCAAGGCATTGAGGATGACTACACATGGCAGGACATGTTCAATTTGCCTCTGCATGATCTAATTGACATGAGAAGACATTTTTAGAGTCTGAGTGATCCTAATCATCTCATGTAGAAGGGATGGTCATCATCATAATAAGGATTGTTGATATCTAAAGTCTTCAAGGTGTTTTGGTAGCATCAGCCTAGGGGAGTTTGTAAGAAATATATGTTAAGCCTGATGCAACTCAAACACTTCAAGTCTCCTGAATGCTGCACAAGTGCATTGAAGAAGAATGCTCCAGAAGTTTCACACATGCAACAAAATTTTGGGAGTGTGAAATCTTCCGAAGCCAAGACCAATATCTTCGAAAGCCAAAGATGAAGTCTTCCAAAGCTTCAGAGACAAAGTCTTCTGAAGCCAATACTTGAAGTGGATTTCTTCCAAAGACTTTTAGTATACATTCTTTATTTGATGTACTTTACATAAAGCTAGACCCCTTTCCGCTGCAACTCTATAAAGTCACCAACTTACACGAGTTGGTGAAAAGGTCCATGCTTTTAGTAACTCTAATTGAGGTCTTAAGTCTGTAACTTTCTACTTCATGTACTTTATCCTTTTTGTAATATATTAGTATGTGTGCTATGGCATGTCATAGTCACAAGTCAAAAGGAAATCTGCCTTTTGACTCTACAATTGATTTTGTTATGTGTCTATCAATTGAATCCAGCTGGCCTTCAAAGTATGGTTGGCTGTGGGATGTAGTATATGTATCTCAAGTACTTGTAACTTTCCTTTATGCTTTGTAACACTTGTAATAGAACTTGAGAAGGCAATATACTACAATCTTGAAAACCATCTACTTGTGTATTTTGCTATCTTGTTCTATCTCTTAGTTACGTGTGTTCTTTGTATCATCTCTTGTGGTTAATCCCGTCCTACTGTTTGATTAGTCAAGTTAATCTCTTTATTGTGTTGTTGTGTTATAAGTGACCACCCTTCACCGGTCCTGCACATACTCTCTATTCTTACACCAAGCACCATTTTATCTTGTTTTCATTGATTATCAAACATTAACATGATACAAAGGTATAATCAGTGATTACAAACACCTAATTGAGTGTAGTTCATCAAATCATTGTCCATTATCATCAATTTAGATGGTCGTTTGATCCCTACTTAGGCGTTTCAACCATAAGAACTTAACTAATCTGATTTTTTATTATTAAATGTGATTGGAAGTTCAAATTTGAACATGAATTGTTGTTAATACATGATTTCGGCCTGTTTAACATCAATCAATCTGAATTTCATCACAAAAAATGTTCAATGATTCTTGAGTTCATCAGTTAAAATAATAATAAAAAATTATGTACAAAAATGAATCGACAAATCGATTTTTCAAATAATACTATCTGTTAATCTTCAAATCTTAACTAAATTGTTACAAATGAACAAGAAATAAGTTACTTAATTGAAAGTATACTTTAAAATTTGATTGACTTAAAAAATCAGTGAAGTTTAACACTTAGAAATTTTAACAAAAATGATGAAATTTTGAAGTATAAAATCTATTAAGTAAAATTTAAAATTAATGAAGGTTTTATAACAAGTTACATAATGCTAAAAGATAATCAAAATGGTTGATTTTGTTCAAAACAATTGAGAAATCAAGTGTGTCAAACACTTAGAATATTTGCAATAGTTTTTGAAAATAAAATTGACAAAATATGTTGAGATAATTCTATGATATTATTACTTCATATTAATTCTTGTTTCTTTGTGTATTACAGATGGTTGAGTTGAAGTTTGAGCAAAAGCATAATGTAGCAGCCAATCTAAATGAAGAAGTTAGAGAAACAACAAGCTATGAAAAGATTATTAGATTTCTTCTACGGACTAAGTATGTGTATGCCATGTGTGCAAGACCAACCATCAATGCAAGATTGATAAAGAGATTTTGGAGAATAGGAGAGATAGAGAGAGATGATGGAGGAAATAAAGTTCTAAGAGCTTTTGTGACCAAAGACAAAATGACTAAGGTCTCCGAGGAATCAATAAGGGTAGCACTTAGACTTGGAGAAAACAATCCTCAGGACTGAGCTAAGTATTCATATATGAATGTATAGAAGTCTTTATGATGATGGGTCACCCTGAAAACTTCTCAAAGAAACAATTATTTAGGGCAAGGGTGTACAACCATTGGAAGTTTCTTTGTTATATATTCCAACACTTCATGTCTAAAAGAAGTGTTGGAAGGAACTCATTCTCAGTAGACATTGCATCTCCTATCATTTCCTTAGCCACAAACAGAAGATTCAATATGGCTAAATGGATCATGAATGGGTTTATCTTCAATCTAAGAAGGGCAAAAGAAATAAGTATCTGATGTATCCAAGATTCGTATAGTTGATCATCAATGAAGATCCTCTTGATTTATATGTTCATGGAGAAGAAGGAGACACACTTGAACTTGAACACATGTCTGAGATTATTTATAAGAGATTAGAAGTTATCACTGGAGCACCAAATGTTCCTTTATTTGAGTACATAAGGAATGAGGCCATGGATGAGGTTGATCTTGATGAACAACATATTCATTTGATAGAGGATGTGCCTATTAATAAGAATGACTTAATTGAGGATATAAGAAGAAGAGAATGAAGAAGAAGAGGATGAAGATGAAAGTTCTTCTAGTAGTGATGATGATGATCCTAATGATGATGATGATAATCAAAATGATGATGATCAAGGTGGTGCTTTCGGAGGAAATATTGATGATACTATTCAAGAGATGGATAGTGAAGAAACTATTTCTGATCATAGAGCTATGGATGTTAGAGATGATGATCCTAAATTTGAAACTAAAGTTAATGATCAAGGAGTGGTGATGAATATGACTAATGAAGTTGATACAAATATGGATAACAATTAAGCTTTTGACTTTGAGTTCATAAACACTACTTATCTAAGCAAACCACACTGTATGTAATGGAGGATGTACCGGTACAAGAAGAAGAAAATGAGACTACTAAAGTGAATGAATCAATAATGAAGCAAACTAATGATGTGTGTGTATGCAAACAGAGACGGATTTTGATGATGAGATAATAGATGAGCTGAAAGCAAAGATTGTAGATCAAGATGAGATAATCAAAAGATTACAAGAAGAGAATGCTTTGCTAAAAGCAAATGATGAAAAGAAAAAAATGATGATTAATGATCTTGAAGATAAAGTTAAGAGATTGTTTGAAGAAATGTAAAAGTTAAAAGAAAGTATGATGGAAAAGGATAAGGAAACAGAAGTGATTGTGATTGAGAAGGTAACTAAAAAAGAGTCTCAAGAAGTTGTTAATGTAAAGTTTTCTGAAGCTGATAAAGGAAAAAGGAAAGTAGATGAAGTTGAGACAACTATTGTTACATCAAGAATTCAAAAGATTGCTGATGAAGATGATGTTGTTAAGGAAAATATTCAAGAAAAAATAGAAGCATTGGATGATATTGATTTAGATCTACCAGATGAATGGTATGATGAAGTATTAGAAGATGAAAATGTGTGTGACTTAGTTGATTCTCCTATTGCTAATGTTCAAGATGATATTCCAATAGACTTTGAAGAAAGATATAATTATCTTATCAAGAAGAAATATAACACGGTATTCCTTGATGGTCTGACAAAGACTCAGATAAATGAAGAATATGAAAAGTGCATGATTGCAAAGTTGTCAGCACCAGTGGATCCTAATAAGATAAACTTAGAGCATGGTGAACAGGCACCTATGAGTGAAAGCTTGAACATAGATGAAATTCTAGTGACAGCATTGCACCATCTAGATCTTGAAGGTATGAGTATTCCAGCTCTAAAGATGTGGTTGTAGTCAAGGAATTATCCAAGGAAGAGGCTAAAAAGGCTTCAAGGTGAATCTTTAAAAAGATTAGTCAATAGCTTTCAAGAGACTATGAAGATGTACAACAAAATGATCATAATAGACATGGACAACCAACAATATTTGGAGATTACAAAGAACACCAGAATCCTGAAACCTCAAGAGATTAAATCCATGGAGTTGGTATGGAAAACTCATAAAAAGAGGATGGAATTGATGGGTAGGTTTCCAAATTATGAGTAGATTGCTTATAAAGTTGATTTAGATTAGAAACAACTTTGGAATAAAGCTAGATCTACTGGAGATTTAGTAAGAAATGTACTTCAGACAGGACAAACAATTTCAGAGTTGTTAAATGCTATGATTGTTCCTAACAAGACAAAGGAAGTGAAGATAGTGGCATGGAAGTATGATGAGGTTTTTGATGCCTTTATGTTGAAGAGAGTTAATGCTATATGTGATTTCTATCAATTTTATTCAATCATCATAAAACTCCATGTCCAATACTTAAGGAACTGCATGAGTTACCTCTCATAAACCCTTTTAAAACAGCTAGAGGAGAGAACTTTGTAAAACTTCTTGACAGAGGAATTTCTAGAATACCATCATTTTTGCAAACAATATGTGATCAAGAAGACAAGATGTATTTTCAAAACTTAAAGAGTAAAGACAAAGGAGAATCAAGCTCATCCATTGGAGATAAATATTTTGAGATAAATATTCTGAAAATACTTTGGAGACAAAGGAGAAACAAGATGTATTTGAAATCCTTTGGAGATAAATATTTTTAGAAAATTACTAATCCAGGATTGAAAGTGATTAATGGTACTCAAACTTCCAAACCAATCCTGAGATGGTTCTATGACTCCACAAACTTTCACCTTAAGCTGGTCAGAAATGAAAGTGATTGGGATAAAGATCTGATTAGTTTATTTGGGGTATTTGAGTTGAAACTCCTTCACCCGAGCTACATATCATTCTTGTCAAATCTGAAATTTGAACAAGTATCTTTTTCTAAAGCTGAGCATGATAGAAAGTTTTTCATGGCTATCATAAAAGTAATGGATGTAGAAATGGAAAGAATTTATTTGAGGAATGCAATGGCGTATGCATACATTATGAATAAAAACATAGACAACATAGAGTTCATAAGAATCTCAAGCAAAAGTGTGCTAGAAATCTACACAAAAGACTATACAACTCTGATTAAGATGTATGCAAATATGGATATAGCCGGTCTATCCAAAGAAACACTTCTAGTGATGGAGGCAATGGAGATTAAGACTAATGATTCAAAGCCCGAGCAAGGGATTTTGGTAAAGAAATTCAAATCATCAGTAAAAAAAGCTTTACATGAACTAGAGCTGTATAAAGAGAAGCCCATGTTCAAAGTGAAAGAAGAACCTAAAGATTTTTTTGAGTGAAGACTTATGCAAATCTTAGGGGAGTATTGTTAGAGCTCTTTGAAGATTAGCATTAGTTTTTATGTTTTAGTTTTTGTCATATTATAGGGACTTATTTGTTATTATATGTTCCTTTTGTTTCTTTATTAGTATAAATAGGATTATATGTATTTTGTGCAGGGACATGCATAGATTTAGACTTTGAGAACTCTCTCTATGTACATTGTAATCCTTGGTAATATCAATGAAACTACTATGAATTTTCTAATAATTGCATTTGTTGATTACATTGTTCATATAATTGTCAATTGCATCTTATCTTATACACAGATCGATCCATTTGAAGCCTTCTATGCATCTGATCCTTGATCTAAAGTTTTCATGGGTGATGATAGATGCTTTAGTCATCGTCCCCATCTCAACTTTAGATTTTTTGTTAACGGCCATATTTGAATGTACTAAGTAGGTGAGTGAAGAAGATGTTGATTAGGATGGTAAGATCACACAATCAAGAGCCTAAGAAGCTCTGATACTAATTGCAGGATCGGTTTTTATAGTCAACACAAGTATTGTTCTCTCAAACTCATTAAGTAACACTCGGTTTGTAATGAATCAGAATCCTTCTAAGAGTTGATGATAATATACTAAGTAAATCAAAGTAAACACAAGATAATAATTTTCAGATACACATATATATTATTTCTTAACTCAAAATTTTACAAGGCTCTTACAAGCATGATACATGAGTTATAATAAGAAACTATATATATACTACTACCTATAGCCAGATATACTTTGATTCCAGCAGGAAACCTTAGACTTAAGCAAATACTACAAGGCTAAAGTTAAGATAACTTAGATAAAGTATTATCAAAGATATGGTAGTCATGACATGTCCATGACTTACCTTATGTCACCAACTAAAGTTGGCAACTGTACTAACTGATAAGGTGTGAATAATGGAATTAAGTATAGAAAACTACATGGACGTGGGAAAGTGCCATGCTATATCTTTGAGATTTGCAGTGGTGTAACACCTGGTTATTTATCTATTTTGAAGTCGACGAAGGAAGAAAAGAAATAAAGTCCAAAGTCGAGGGACCAAACTCGCCAACGAGAGAAAGTTGGGTAAGTGGGAGTATATAAAGGGAGAGGCAGCCATTACCCTCTCCCAACACCCATATTTTCAACCAAAGAAAGAGGAGAAAAGAGAAAGAAGAGAAAAAAGGAGAAAAGTTGGTTCGGGTTGGTTCGAGTGAGCCAAAATCATTGAGAAGCAGGTCAAATCGAAGCTCTTCTCTATGGTCGTTTGTGTAATTTCTAGGACCCCTCTTTTACATGTTTTTGAATGATTTTAGGCAGGAACACATCTGAAATCGGGTTTTGTAGTGTGTGCATGTTTGACCCGTATGCGTATGTGTATGTGTGTGTATGATTCGTTTGAGCCTTGCTTTGTGAGCTTGTGAGCTTGTGTGTGCTTGAATGGGTTTAGATGAGCTTGGAGGTTGAAAATGGCAGATTAGGTTCGGGATGAACTGCATTCTGCACCAGCTAGGGCTAGGCGACCGAGTGGAGGCCATACGGCCGATTGATGTGCGATTGGGGTTCGTTCACATGATTGGGGTCCATTCGCACGATTGAGAGTTCATTCGCATGATTGGGAGCCCAGTCGCATAAGAGCTCATCCGCATTAGTTCCATTCGCATGAGGTCCATCCGCATTAAGTCCATTCGTACGATTGGGTGTTCATTCGCATGATTGTTCATCCGCATTGTTCATTCGCATGATGTTCAGTCATGTGGAGGCCATGCAACTGAAGGGTGTCCATACGCCCGAATAGGGTTATTGCACCTGAGGAGAAGTGTAGTTTAACTTCTGACTTTCGGGGGAAAGTGAAGATGTAAGTTTGGACGTAAAGGTTCCTGTAAGTTCATGTAAGATGACTGTTGAGGCCTTAGAGAGCATGTTGGGCATGATGATGATGATGTTGCATGATTATGCATGTTATGTATGCATGATGTTGCCATGTATGATGCTGATGACTGTGTATGTTATGTTCCTTATTATGATGTATGTTTATCTTTCTTATGGCTTTACGTTGAACATGAATGAATAAATGAAGTATTATGTAACGTAAAGTGAAAGATAATGAAAGAGGAACATGAAGTAAGAATGCATGCATTAATGAACGATGAAGTAATGAAAGTCTTGCAAGCGTTGTATGTCAGGACACGCCATTAAGGTGTTAGCCCAACGGTGTGCGGGTTCGCTACCCCAGGAGAATGCTGAGCACCACCGATGAAGGTCTTTTATGGGCTTAGGTCCAGTATCATGAGAATGAAGGGCATAGCATATGACAATGGTATACCTGAACTTTACCTTAGGTACTGTGACCATTTGGTGCCAAGCACCACCGGTGAAGGTCTTTTATAGGCTTAGGTCCAGTACCACGAGAATGAAGGGTAAAGTTCATGGTGAAGACGAAAGGAAAAGATGTAATGATGAACGAACGAATGAATGAATGAATGAACGGAAGTTAACGAATGATGAAGATAATAACTATTATCTACGTGTACATATGATGTATGATTACATGAAAGAAAAGAATGGTTTTATCGAAATAAAAGTATGTTTTATTTTATAAAAATAGAACTCACTCAACAACGTGACTTTGATGTGTTTCAGTTCGCAGGTAATGATTGCTAAGGATGGCATGAGGTGGCTACTCAGCTCTTTTGGGATGGCATCCATTTATATAACACTTTTGTGATGTAATGCAACAATGTATTTTCTAATGATTAACGATGTATTATTTTTCAAAAGCTACTATATTGAAATGAAATGTCATTTTTAAATGTTTTCGCTATGATGCTTTATGAAATACAATGTAATTATATGTTTTATGTGCGATGAGAATCCAGTTGTAAGCGTCCCGGGAACGGGGCCATACGAGTTGGTATCAGATCCAAAGTTTAAGTGAAACGGGTAAATTTTCAAAATAAACCTTAATTTAAACTGAGAATGGGACAGAAAGAGGAAAGGATGCCAATCTGAGTAGCTACGTGCCATCAGCTATTTTTGTAAGTTAATCGGTTTTATGTGCGCATGGTATGTGGTTATGTGTTGTTTGTAGATTTAAATACGGATGTAGTCGGGACGGGTAATGCTTGGGGTATGAAGAGTAAAGTAAGTGGCTAATCACAACTAGCCACTGTAATTAGGGACTTACTGTACTTGACATAAACTGAGCTGTTCCCTTGAATGACCATGTTGGTGTTTGAATCTTTCATCGTGCGTGTGATGGCCGGTGGTAGATCTTCAAAAGCCTCTTGTGGTGGAGTTCACGGTGCTGAACCGCGACCTAAGAGAGGGAGACCAGAGTTAAGAGATGGTTCATGAAGAACCAGAGACCCCTCATCCGGAGGGTGGCGACGAGAGCGCCAATCTGAGAGCCTCAGTAAAGAAGGCTGTTGTGGAAGAAGTTCATCAGGTCATGCAGACAATCTTACCGTCTGTGGTGACCGAAGTGATTAAGACAGTACGGGAAGGGGAAGGAAAGGAGAGGAACAGGTCCTCGGGAGGATGAGAGCAACCGGAGCCTGAAACGGTTCTCTCGGATGATGAAGAAGAGGACGAAGAAGAAGAGCATGTGCAGGAGGCGGAACGAGGCTGTAACTATGGGGCATTTCAACGATGCAAGCCCCCTACTTTTGATGGAAACGGCACTGCTGCTGCTGCTCACCGATGGGTGAGAGAAATGGAAGCTGTATTGAATATCAGCGAGTGCTGGGAGGACCAGAAAGTAAAGTTTGTTGTCTATTCTTTTGTGGACTCGGCTCTGTGCTGGTGGGACAATATAGTCCAAGCCGAGGGTAGCAGGGCCATTAGGAGAATGAGATGGTCTGAACTGAAGAAGTTGGTGATTGAGGAGTTCTGTCCTCATAGAGAAATAGATAAGGTTGAGAGAGAGTTCCTGTAGCTGGAGGCGGGTACGATGACGCACCAACAGTATACCACAAATTCAACGAGATGGTATGTCTGGTGCCAGATTAGGTGAAACCTCTGTCTCAAAAGATCGAGAGGTATATTCAGGGTTTGCCAGCGGATATTTGCAGCCACATGATCGCTGCCCCGCTGAGCACGTTTAGGTCGGCGGTGGATTTGGCAGGGAGACTGTATGATGAGAGAACAGTGGTGGTGATTGAAGGTGGCAAGAAGAGCGTTGGTGATCGAAACTGGCAGGGGAAGAGGTTTGGTCGGGGTGATGCCTCGACAGGTAATAAGAAGGCACGAGTGGATGACCGGCGTGCGGTCACATCAACTGCGGGGTCGAAGAGGTGTGGTAAGTATGGAAGGGAGCATAGTGGGGAGTGCAGGTTTGGGTTGAACTTGTGCTTCAAATGTGGGAAAGCGGGGCACATGACAAAGGACTGTCGTATGGTTTGGTGCTATAACTATGGTGAAGAGGGTCACATGAGCAGGGATTGTAAGAAGTCGACGGCTGAGAGTTCCGGGGTGAAGAAGAAGGGAGGTGAAGGGCCGAGGGCGAGTGCCAGGGCATTCACTATGACACAGGAGGAAGCTAGGACGGACCCTGATGTCGCGTCCGGTACATTTCTAGTGAACCAAACTTTAGCTTCTGTGTTATTTGATTCGGGTGCCGGTAAAAGTTTTATTTCGGCTGCTTTCTGTGCTAAGCTACCTGTTAATAGTAGGCGTGTTGATACGCCCTTCAATGTTGAAACTACCATAGGGAAGTCTACTAAGATTTCAGAGATGATAGAGAACTGTGATGTGGAACTTGGGGATCATAAGTTTCCCGTCAAACCATTCGTGATGACCTTAGGTGGTTTCGATTTGGTTCTTGGGATGGATTGGTTGGCGGACTCCAAGGCGAACATTGTGTCTCACAAGAAGATGATTCATTTGACAGCGCTTGACGGTTTATGGTGATTGGGTTACTACGATTCCGAAGGTGGTATCGATGGCGGTGGCGGGAAAGTGTGTGAGGCGTGGATGTAGTGCCTACTTGGCCTATGTAAAGGATGTAGATACGCCAACATCCACAACTTTCGGATGTGTTCCAGAAGACTTACCAGGAGTGCCACCTGATAGAGAGATTGAGTTTTAGATTGATCTGATACCGGGTGCCCAACCTATTGCCAAGGTACCACATCGATGGGCTCCGACGGAGATGAATGAGTTGATGGAGCAGTTGCAAGAGATGCTTGATAAGGGGTTCATTTGACCGAGTATCTCTCCTTGGGGTGCTCCAGTCTTATCTGTGAAGAAGAAAGACGGTAGTATGAGGATGTGTATTGACTACCGTGAGCTGATCAAGTTGACGGTGAAGAACCAATACCCCTTACTGAGGATAGATGATTTGTTCGATCAGCTTCAAGGTGCCAGTTGGTTCTCAAGAATAGATCTTCGATCGGGCTACCATCAGTTGAAGGTGAAGGAACAAGATATCCCTAAAACAGCTTTTCGCACGCGCTATGGTCACCACGAGTTTCTTGTCATGTCTTTTGGTTTGACCAATGCGCCAAATGCTTTTATGGATCTGATGAACTGTGTGTGTCGGCCGATGTTGGATAAATCAGTGATTGTGTTTATTGATGATATCCTGATTTATTCGAAGAGCGAGATAGAACATGTCGGTCACATTCGGGAGGTCTTGGAGACGTTGAGAAAGGAGTAGCTGTATGCCAAATTCTCTAAGTATGCATTCTGGTTGCACGAAGTTCAGTTCTTGGGTCGTGTGGTGAATCCGGATGGGATCATGGTGGACCGGCTAAGGTGGAGGCAGTGATGCAATGGAAGTCTCCAAAGACGCCATCCGAGATTCGTAGCTTCTTGGGTTTCGCGGGCTACTACAGAAGATTCATCAAAGACTTTTCCAAGATCGTTTCTCCACTAACCAATTTGACCCGAAAAGATGTAAAGTTTATATGGGGTCGAGATCAAGAGAAGGCATTCGATGAATTGAAGACGAGGTTGACTCAAGCTCCTGTTCTGTCATTACCCGATAGAAGCGAAGATCTTGTGGTTTATTTTGATGCTTCTTACTCAGGGTTAGGGCGTGTGTTAAATGCAGAGAGGAAAGGTTATAGCTTATGCATCCCGACAGTTGAAGGTTCATAAGGTCAATTATCCTACTCATGACTTGGAGCTAGCAGCCGTGGTC
>CM046453.1:43641478-43673978 GCA_025506515.1 Flaveria trinervia | reverse complement strand
GGAAAGTAAAGTAAGTCTTGAAGCCTTGTATGTGGGGACACGCCAATGAAGGGTGTTAGTCCAATGGTGTGCGGGTTAGCTACCCCAGAAGGATGCACACTGGGGTCCGTCTTTATGACCGACCATTTGTATAGAACCTTTGTCGCTTACCCTAGATATTGTAGCCAGGTTGCTATGCGCCATGACAGGGGGTCTATGATAAAACTTGGCCTAGTATCTGCTTTATGCAAGAAGGTAGGTATAGCACATGACAATGGTACGCCTGAATTTACCCTTATGTACTATGGCTAGGCTGCTGTGTGCCATGATGGGAGGTCTATGATAAATCCCGACCAAGTACCCCTTTATGCATGATGGTAAGGTAAAGTTCATGGTTTTTGATGGAATGAAAAGAAGTAATGATAAACATATGAATGAAAGTAAGAAAGAATGAACAAACGAAAGTTAATGAATGAATGATGAAGATAATAATGATATTATCTATGTGTACGTATGATGTGTGATCAATGCAAAAGTAAAGAACGGTTTTAATGAAAGTAAAGTATGTTTTATTATAAAACTAGAACTCACTCTGCAATGCTGACTTTTTATGTTTTTTCCAGTTGGCAGGTGAGCATTGCTGAGGATGGCGCGGGGCAGTTACTTAGCATTTTGGATGGCATTCTCTTGTTAATGTTTTTGCATTGTAATGCGAACGAAGGATGTTTCGAAATGAATGACTGTATTAACTTGCAAAATCATTTTTAATGAAATGAAAAGTTATTTTGATGTTTCGATGCGATGTTTTATGAAAGTTAAATGTGACGGGTTTGCTAGAACATAAAATCCATGTTTAACCTTTTAAACATTCTGAAAAACGCAGCGGAAATATGGCTTTTAAAACGATTTTTAAAGCTGAAAATCTTATCTTCTATATGTTCATATGTTATGAAAAACAAACCCAAATCATGAGGATCATTCTTATGTGAATGGACAAGCTATTGCAATACTTAAACGTACATAAAATCACAGCTTGAACAAGCTGTGACAACTACCTTGTTCCTGCACCAAATGTCGACCAAAATGGGATGTTTGATGCTTGTTCTTTTGGCCAAGACTTCAAGGAGGAGTCCTCAAGTGCTTATACCCCAAGCCTTGTGAAGCATACACAACTCTTGCTAGGGAGAGATCACCAAATCAAGACAAAAAACTTCTTCAAAAGCTGCTGTGAGCCGAGACCAAGAGAGAGGCTTTTGAGAGTTTTTTTCTTTCAAAGTTGCATGTAATGTGTGTGGTTCATCAGATTTTTTGAGTCCAAGACTCAATTAAATGTGTGTTGGTGGTCAAAACAAGTTTGGTCCAATAGAATGAGAGGGGAGGGGCGGCCAAAAAGGGGTTTAAAACCCTTTTCCCTCTCAAAACTATCACACATTAAAATGTCACTTATACTAGACATACAATTAATTGTATGTACAAGATATATAAATATAATTACATACTTATACAATTAACCATTTAATTTATAAGCTGTAATTTCTCACTTAATATTTGGTGTCATCTAACTAATTTAAACAACACATCAAATAATATTGTTGAACAAAATATCCTAATAAGTTGTTCCCACTTACATGCAACTTATTTAGAAAACCCATTTTCTAAATTGGTGTAAATATTTAATTGCATGATCACATCATCAATTAAATATTTAATTGGTGTTTGCCAAGCTTGTTGTTGGGTATAACCCGACTTGGATCATAACGTACTAACCACATCAATATTCTAAGTGTCTTGGGCACACAAAATCCAACAAAATGTAATTATATAGTTTATGAGCGATGATTGGCCAGCTATAAGCGTCCCGGGAACGGGGCCTTACAAGTTGGTATCAGAGCCAAAGTTTAAGTGAAACGGGTAAATTTTCAAAATAAACCTAAACTTAAACTGAAAATGGGATGAAAAGGGAAGGGATGCCAGTTCGAGTAGCTACGTGCCATGAGGTATTTTCTTAATGATTAACCGGTATTACGTGCACATGTTATGTGGTTTATGTGCTGTAGATTTAGATACTGATGTAGTCAGGATAGGTAATGCTCGGGGTATGAAGAGTAAAGTAAGTGGCTAATCACAACTGGCCACTGTAATTAGGGACTTACTATACTTGACATAAACTGAGTTGTTCCCTTGAATGACCGTGTGGTGTGTTTGAATCTTTCAGTGGTGTGTGTTGAGGATGGCCGGTGGGAGATCATCTAAAGCTTCACGTGGTGGATAGTACATAATGATAATGTCTTAATTGGGATACAGAAATAATGTTCCTAGTCAAACTAGGAGCATACAAAACATTCTTAAAATAACATCCAAGCCATTTGGAAGTTTTAGGATGTAATACCCACGAGCTTCAACTAAGACTTTAGTTCCATTGCCCATGAAGAGGCTAACATCCCCTTGATTGAAGTCCCTACTCTTGTGAACCCCTGCAACAAATTGCAAATATGAGTTCCACATCCGGTATCCAATACCCATGTGTTAGAAGATGTTACATTAAGATCAATATGAATCATGTATATTGTACCTGAGGTCTGCCCGGCATCCCTCTTCGCTTTCAACTCTTGGAGATGGACGGGACAATTCCTTGCCCAATGTCCAATCTCCCCACACTTGAAGCATGGGTCATTAGTGGCATCCTTTTGCCTTTTCTCTTGTGGTTTGGGTGGCACCCTTGCCACCCCTTTCCCTTTTCCCCAAGCGGGTCCCTTACCCTTGGCAACCTTTGCCTTGGGTGCGGGATGAGGCCTTTTATTGTTCCCACCTTCATTGATGGTGAGAACGGGTAAAACCCTTTTACCCATGGCCGCCTCGGCCGTTTTGAGCATTGAGTGAAGCTCACCAATGCTTTTGTCCCAAGCATTCATGTTGTAGTTCAACACGAATGTCTCAAACCTCTTGGTAAGGCCATTTAGGATCAAATCCGTGACCAATTCTTTCGAGACTGGACAATTAAGCCTTTCGAGGCGGTCAATGTGACTTTTCATCTTAAGTACATAAGATGAAACAGATTGGTTGTCGTCCATACGACATGCATGGAGTGCTCGAACCGTTTCGAAGCGCTCAACCCTGCTTGCTGTTGGAACGTTTCCTTCAGCTGGGCAATCATGTCGTAAGCTCCGTGATGTTCATACTCCTTCTGGAGATCCGGAGTCATGCTCGCTAGCATGAGACAAGACACTTGGACGGAGTCCTCAGTGTATTTTAGCCAATCGCTATAGGCCTCCTCATCATCCTCGCTAGGTTGATCGGGGATAGGGTCGTCTAAAATATACGATCTTCTTTCTTGCTTGAGAACAATTCTCAAGTTTCGATACCAATCGATGAAGTTGTTATGGTTTAGATGTTCCTTTTGGAGGGATCGCGTAGAGATTGGTTGGACGCGGATGAGTTATCGGAATTATCATTATTAGAGGCCATCTACAAAATTTAACAAAGTTTTATTTAGTATTTTCGATATTGTAATTTTAATAACAAATGTCTTACAAGACTTTTCATATTAAAATCTAGAACCCAATATTACATTTAAATTGTGGTTAGGTGACCTTTATCCCACGTTTTAAATTAATAAGGTGGTCAACGTTTGACGATTGCAACCATTTGCAACTTCTAGAGGTATGGGATCGACTCTTGAATCATATGTAAAGTCGGCATGAAAATCCCATCAACACCATTTGGAAACCACATTGTAGGTGATCCATTTAACATGGTTTGCAAATCAAGACATCCTACTTACACCCACGTGTGAGTTTGCCAAAACAAATGGTTAGGTGACCTTTATCCCATAAGTAAGGCATTCTCACCTCAAATCACAAGTTCCCTCAAAATGGTTGGGTGACCTTTATCCCACTAAGAGTTCCCAAGTGACTCAAGTGTTGTGTAAAAGGACGGTGTTGATCTCGTTTAAAATATTAGAGATTTCTTAATTCTAGTTTAGTAAATCCTATGTACTGTATTTGTATGCTTTCAAATACAAGATACCCTATGGTTCTTTGATTAAAACCAATTTTAATCTTTAAAGTCATTAAACCATTTTAATTACTTTTATTAACTTTTAAGAACCAACAATTTTTAGCTTGTTAAGTTTGTAATGAGTTTGTAATGAATATCCAAGTACTAACCAAACAATCAAACAACAAACAATCAAACAAGCAAATATATATACAAACATGAGTGCATAACCATAGCTACTAAGTTGACAACACTTGTTTGCCATCACAAGTGTTCTCATAAGGTATTTTCTAAGGTTGAATCAACACTAAATTCAGGTCATCTTAGACCTCACTTGAACTTGCATCCATATGCTTCAAGTTCCATGTCTTTGATGTCCATCTTTGGGTCTTGAACTTGTGCATCTTCCTTTTACAAAATTGTATCCTAATACATTTTTCTAATAAAAGAAATGCACCTAATCTATTACAACCCAAATGAATGAATAATTACAACCCAAAGTGAAACAAAATAACAACCCAATTGAATGAAAGAATACAACCAACACAAGCATCCAAAACATCACAAGGTCAAAGGCTAGGTTATGCACACTATCATCAAATGATCATAACATCAAAACATATAATGAAACCCCTTTTAAAACCACCAAATTTCAGCCAACATAAACTGAAAATTTTGGTTTTAAACATTGTCTAAACAATCAACACATCAAAATATGTATCTTTCAAGATCTAATCACTAGCATGTGTGATACGATCTTGAAAGTTGGGGAATCATTCAACCAAACAATAACAGCCCAAAATCAGTCTATAACTAGTTTATAAACATCCTTAAAACAAAATTTAAAGAACATAACAAGCAAGTCATCCACATAACCGGCTCTAGATACCATTGACGGGTTTGCTAGAACATAAAATCCATGTTTAACCTTTTAAACATTCTGAAAAACGCAGCGGAAATATGGCTTTTAAAACGATTTTAAAGCTGAAAATCTTATCTTCTATATGTTCATATGTTATGAAAAACAAACCCAAATCGTGAGGATCATTCTTATGTGAATGGACAAGCTATGCAATACTTAAACGTACATAAAATCACAGCTTGAACAAGCTGTGACAACTACCTTGTTCCTGCACCAAATGTCGACCAAAATGGGATGTTTGATGCTTGTTCTTTTGGCCAAGACTTCAAGGAGGAGTCCTCAAGTGCTTATACCCCAAGCCTTGTGAAGCATACACAACTCTTGCTAGGGAGAGATCACCAAATCAAGACAAAAAACTTCTTCAAAAGCTGCTGTTGAGCCGAGACCAAGAGAGAGGCTTTTGAGAGTTTTTTTCTTTCAAAGTTGCATGTAATGTGTGTGGTTCATCAGATTTTTTGAGTCCAAGACTCAATTAAATGTGTGTTGGTGGTCAAAACAAGTTTGGTCCAATAGAATGAGAGGGGAGGGGCGGCCAAAAAGGGGTTTAAAACCCTTTTTCCCTCTCAAAACTATCACACATTAAAATGTCACTTATACTAGACATACAATTAATTGTATGTACAAGATATATAAATATAATTACATACTTATACAATTAACCATTTAATTTATAAGCTGTAATTTCTCACTTAATATTTGGTGTCATCTAACTAATTTAAACAACACATCAAATAATATTGTTGAACAAAATATCCTAATAAGTTGTTCCCACTTACATGCAACTTATTTAGAAAACCCATTTTCTAAATTGGTGTAAATATTTAATTGCATGATCACATCATCAATTAAATATTTAATTGGTGTTTGCCAAGCTTGTTGTTGGGTATAACCCGACTTGGATCATAACGTACTAACCACATCAATATTCTAAGTGTCTTGGGCACACAGAATCCAACAATCTCCCACTTGCCCAAGATTCATAGAAGATTGATGCAAGCAGTAAATACCACCTAACAACGGTTCACTACCCTTAATACGCATGACTTGTAGCCATTCAATAACATCATCCCTTTCAAGTACCCTACTTGAAATGATTTAGGTGAATCAATCATCTATCCTTTTGTTTCAGATGTCATGTCAAATCCAAGAACACAGAATGATCATTTCTTGTTGATGTAACTTATCAGGCCTTAGACATCTAACTCTCAACGAATAAGAGGAACAAATTCCATCTTGACTACATATGTTTCTCACAGACACCTTATGTCATACCTGAATATACCCTTATGTACTGTCCACTATTTCAGAACAGTGAAGAAGAAGCTCAAGGTATAATACTTGGTGAATATCAAAACCAATATGTATCTCAGGTCGGAGGATACCAAATGATATTCGCCTTTACCCAAAATTACTTATGATCAATCAATAAGATTCCATGTAGTAAAATTTGAGATGCGGGTTAGTCCAATATTTGTATCCCACAAATATCTATGAACCTTGGTAGCAACCCATTGCTCTATATTCATCCTTATGAATATCAACCAATCCAAGTTCATAATAGTCTTACCTTCAAACTTGTTCCCACAAGTGTGAATGACTACGGACATTTAGAGTAAACATTTTACTCATGGATTAAACATGCTAAATTGGAATATTATTGAAACATTATAACCAAATAATTTTATTCAAATAATAGAAAGTTCCACATATCCAAATACAAAATTTATAGATCAAATCCAATCACTAGAATATCGAAGTCCCATGGCACAAGTATGACATTCATGCTTTGCCTTTTCAAGGAGCTTCGTGAGAGGATCCGCAACGTTTTGATCCATGTGAACTTTGGGAATACATATCTTTCCCTTTTCAACTTCATCTCGTATGTAGTTGAATCTCCGCTCAATATGCCTAGTCTTTTGATGAGCACGGGGTTCCTTGATTTGTGCAATCGCACCCTCGTTATCACAAAAGATCTCTAGGGGGTCCTGAATGGAGGGGACAACCCCTAGATCGGCAATGAATTTCTTTAACCATGCAGCTTCTTGAGCTGCCAATGAGGCGGCGACATATTCTGATTCTGTAGTTGATAGAGCCACCACATCCTGCTTGGAGCTCTTCCAAGAGACAACTCCTCCATTCAGAATGAAAATGTATCTCGATTGTGATCGTGAATCGTCACGATCGGTTTGGAAACTCGCATCCGTGTAACCTTTTACAACGAGTTCCTCGTCACCAGATCCATAGATCAGGAACATATCTCTTGTCCTCCTTAGGTACTTAAGTATGTTCTTAACAGCCATCCAATGACTGTTTCCAGGATTCTGCTGGTAACGGCTTGTCATGCTTAAGGCGCATGACACGTCCGGTCGAGTGCATATCATTGCATACATGATGGATCCTATAGCAGATGCGTATGGGATTGCCTTCATTTTATCTTGCTCTTCCTTTGAGCTTGGACATTGAGTCGTACTCAATATCGTTCCTCTTTGAATAGGTACGGTACCTTTCTTAGAATTCTCCATCTTGAACCTCTTCAAGATTTTATCAATATATGCACTTTGATTCAAACCAATCAACCGCCTTGATCTATCCCTATAGATCTTTATTCCCAGAATATAGGCGGCTTCACCAAGATCCTTAATGGAAAAACAACTTCCAAGCCAGTTTTTACACCTTCCAAGGTCGGAATGTCATTTCCAAATAGCAGTATGTCATCAACATACAATACTAGGAAAGTTATTGTGCTCCACTAGCCTTCTTATATACACATGCTTCATCAGCGTTTTTGATGAAGCCAAATTCTTGACTTCCTCATCAAAACGATGATTCCAGCTTCTCGATGCTTGTTTCAATCCATAGATTGATTTCTTTAACTTGCATACTTTATTAGGATGTATTGGATCGACAAAACTTCAGGCTGAACCATATAGACATCTTCCTCAAGGTATCCATTTAGGAAAGCGGTTTTGACATCCATTTGAATGAAAGAATACAACCAACACAAGCATCCAAAACATCACAAGGTCAAAGGCTAGGTTATGCACACTATCATCAATGATCATAACATCAAAACATATAATGAAACCCCTTTTAAAACCACCAAATTTCAGCCAACATAAACTGAAATTTTGGTTTTAAACATGTCTAAACAATCAAACATCAAAATATGTATCTTTCAAGATCTAATCACTAGCATGTGTGATACGATCTTGAAAGTTGGGGAATCATTCAACCAAACAATAACAGCCCAAAATCAGTCTATAACTAGTTATAAACATCCTAAAACAAAATTTAAAGAACATAACAAGCAAGTCATCCACATAACCGGCTCTAGATACCATTGACGGGTTTGCTAGAACATAAAATCCATGTTTAACCTTTTAAACATTCTGAAAAACGCAGCGGAAATATGGCTTTTAAAACGATTTTTAAAGCTGAAAATCTTATCTTCTATATGTTCATATGTTATGAAAAACAAACCCAAATCGTGAGGATCATTCTTATGTGAATGGACAAGCTATTGCAATACTTAAACGTACATAAAATCACAGCTTGAACAAGCTGTGACAACTACCTTGTTCCTGCACCAAATGTCGACCAAAATGGGATGTTTGATGCTTGTTCTTTTGGCCAAGACTTCAAGGAGGAGTCCTCAAGTGCTTATACCCCAAGCCTTGTGAAGCATACACAACTCTTGCTAGGAGAGATCACCAATCAAGACAAAAAACTTCTTCAAAAGCTGCTGTTGAGCCGAGACCAAGAGAGAGGCTTTTGAGAGTTTTTCTTTCAAAGTTGCATGTAATGTGTGTGGTTCATCAGATTTTTTGAGTCCAAGACTCAATTAAATGTGTGTTGGTGGTCAAAACAAGTTTGGTCCAATAGAATGAGAGGGGAGGGGCGGCCAAAAAGGGGTTTAAAACCCTTTTTCCCTCTCAAAACTATCACACATTAAAATGTCACTTATACTAGACATACAATTAATTGTATGTACAAGATATATAAATATAATTACATACTTATACAATTAACCATTTAATTTATAAGCTGTAATTTCTCACTTAATATTTGGTGTCATCTAACTAATTTAAACAACACATCAAATAATATTGTTGAACAAAATATCCTAATAAGTTGTTCCCACTTACATGCACTTATTTAGAAAACCCATTTTCTAAATTGGTGTAAATATTTAATTGCATGATCACATCATCAATTAAATATTTAATTGGTGTTTGCCAAGCTTGTTGTTGGGTATAACCCGACTTGGATCATAACGTACTAACCACATCAATATTCTAAGTGTCTTGGGCACACAGAATCCAACAAAATGTAATTATATGGTTTATGAGCGATGATTGGCCAGCTATAAGCGTCCCGGGAACGGGGCCTTACAAGTTGGTATCAGAGCCAAAGTTTAAGTGAAACGGGTAAATTTTCAAAATAAACCTAAACTTAAACTGAAAATGGGATGAAAAGGGAAGGGATGCCAGTTCGAGTAGCTACGTGCCATGAGGTATTTTCTTAATGATTAACCGGTATTACGTGCACATGTTATGTGGTTTATGTGCTGCTTGTAGATTTAGATACTGATGTAGTCAAGATAGGTAATGCTCGGGGTATGAAGAGTAAAGTAAGTGGCTAATCACAACTGGCCACTGTAATTAGGGACTTACTATACTTGACATAAACTGAGTTGTTCCCTTGAATGACCGTGTTGGTGTTTGAATCTTTCAGTGTGTGTGTGTTGAGGATGGCCGGTGGGAGATCATCTAAAGCTTCACGTGGTGGAGGTCGTGGTGCTGAATGACAGGCTACAAGAGGAAGGCCTCCGAAAAGGTGGTTCATGAAGAACTAAAGACCCCTCATCCGAAGGGTGGTGATCTCTACCAACTTAAGGGCCTCGGTGAAGGAGGCTGTTGTTGAAGAGCTTCATGAGGTCATGCAGACAATCTTACCGTCTATGGTGACCGAAGTTATCAAGGCTGTGAGGGAAGGAGAAAGAAGGAAAGAAGTAGACCTGCGGGCGAAAGAAGACAGCCCAAGACTAAGACGGTTTTATCTGATGACTAAGAAGAAGAGGAAGAAGTAGAGCCTACGCCGGAGGCGGCATGCGGCTGTAACTACGGGGCGTTTCGAAGGTGCAAGCCCCCTACCATTTTGCTAAATCAATAATGTTAGATTCATTGAGCTTGGATCTAAGGATGCATCATGTTCAGATCTAGAAATCAAAATTAAGATGGGTGGACGTGTGTGAATCAAAGAACAAAGAGATGGATAATAATAATGTTATGATTTTGTGAATCCAAGGATCGCAATCAGGAATTATTAGTGTCAGTTGATGGTAAGTCAACGTTTGCGGAATCAACGTTAATTTGGTTTAATTGTTTGTAATAAATTGATTATCAATAAATATTCAAGAACACACTAACAGAAACACAATTAATGAATAATATGTATTTCATTAAAATATGTTAATGATTACAAAATAATGAATGAATGATATCAAAGTGTGTTATGATGTGACGGCTGCTAGGGTTTGATTGAGAGACAGTGATTGTCGTATTGCTCTTGCTGTTGTTGTTCAATCAATCGTCTAAAAAACAACCGTCTTTGAATCGAAACCTAGGATCCATATATATAGACAATGTTTTTTCTGTTATAGGAAACACCGGATCTCTTGGGATTTGATTTGTGCCAGTTAAGGAATCATCGGATTTCTCAGAATTTGTATAACTGCCTTGTTGACTTGTTGACTTGTAACACTTGCATTATACAAGTTTTTGGACTCCGCAGAATAGTGTCTTCCATAGGAATTTGTTCTTCCGTAGAAGTCTTGTTCTTCCGTAGACGTTTTGTTCTTCCGTAGAAAACTTGTACTTCCGAAGCAAACTTGTTCTTCGGTTCTGGTTGTTCATCCGCAGAAGATCTTTGGATGTAATGTTACTTGTAAGGAACATATCTATGGAAGAACAAAATGTTCATCCGTAGATGTTTCTTACACTTGGTCAATTTCATAAATTGACCAAACAAAAATGTTTGTACATACAATTATCCATAACAGACATATATGGGTTAGCATATATAATTAATGCATGCATAATAAATGACACTTACAAATATTTATTACAAGAATTGATTAATGTTCTAAGCCTATACAAATTGATCTAGACCTATAAGTCCTAGATCTAACAATACTCCCCCTTAGGCTTAGATCCTTGTAATCAATCCTTCATATTGATGATGCTTAAGATAGCACTGTAGCTTCTGCTAATACACAATGTAGAGAAATATTGTTGAATGTATGGTCCAAGTCCATTGGTTAGAACCATTTATTGCTTTAGGACCTTGCAGACTTTGTATACATGGCAATTTAGCACAAGAAAGTTCAAAAAGATTTTAATAAAATTCTCATGTATCCAGTAGCTAAGATGATGCTCAGATTCCAATTCTTTCATATTGATGATGAGATAGACAATGCTAAACTTAACTTCATGAATTCTACTACCCCTAAATTTGTGATTAATGGTGAATTTAAGCATTTATCATAAATTTCTTTAAGAGGAATAACATGATTTGTAATTGTATGATGATGATCAAACACATATGATGGGATCATACTATAATACTAAGCCTCTTCTTGATGACTTATTTTGTTGAATTGATACCTGAACAAAGTTCTGATTGCAAGTATATTGTCCACTAAATCCATACAAGAGCTCATGTATCAACTAGGCATGCTGATTATCATGTTTTCATATTGATTTGGAAATAACTGTTATGGGCTTCACATTTAATTCACAAAGATTTTGTCCTCCCTTTGTAAGTCAAATCATCACTTTTCCACACTTAAGAACTATGTACTTTAAGTTATAAGTTCTATCTTGAGATGCATTTGGCATCTCATTAATGAAATGATGTAAAAGCTCAAGATAATATACAATTGGTCACATAGGATTCTTTTGAGAGCTTAGATATGATCATCATCAGGTCACCAGGTCTTTACTCATGTAAAACAGAGGTGCCTTTAGCCCAGGTCTTTGTTTACACAAAACAGAGGGATGATGAGGATCATGATCTTTTCACCATTTGTAACTGAACTTCAGTATGGTGATCATACACCCAGGTCTTTGTTTACACAAAACAGAGGGAGTATGATTTGCAAAGATAGCTATTATAAAGTGTTGGTACATAGTGTGTTTAGATGAGTGATTTGGTCATATAAGAAAAAGACTCACCTTGTATTCTCAAAATGAAGTTTCCCACAAACAATCACTTTAGCATTATGTTTGGCATGCACTCAGTTTAGTTTCCACTCAAGATGAATCTACTCACATATCAAGAAACTTGCTGAGATTTATTGTTATTTATGAATTCAGAATAAGAAAAGCTATAGTGTACTATCATTTCCCATGCATATGTCATGCTTAATTATCATTACACACAATATTTTGTTTGTTTAATTTGATTAATCTAGGTTAATCATGCCTAGAGATTCAACGAGAAAGTTAAATCTGACTGAGTCAAAGGCTTTAGTGAATAAATCAGCAAGCTAATTTGTTGTATCCACTTTGACTAACTTAATTAAACCCTTTTCTGAGCAATCTCTCAGAAAATGATATCTTATCTCAATATGTTTTTTTACTGCGTTGCACAGGATTAGCAGTTATAAACATAGCAGTAGAATTGTCTATGTAAATTGAAGTTAGAAGGAAGTTGTAACCATAGTCAAGCAATTGGTTTTGCAACCAAAGAACTTGAGAGTGACCAGCTGAAGCAGCTATGTACTCAGCCTCAACTGTGGATACAGAAACATTGGTTTGTTTCTTGCACTGCCATGACACTAGCCTTGGTCCAATGAATTGACATCCACCGGTTATTGATTTTCTGTTATTGTTACATCCACCATAGTCACTGTCTAAGTATGAGTAAAGTGTAAAGTCTCCATCCTTTAGATACCAAAGACCAAGTCCTAGTTTTCCTTTGAGGTATCTAAAAATTCTTTTTACAGCATTGAGATGAGACTCCTTGGGATCAGATTGGTACCTAGCACATACACACACAACAAACATAATATCAGGTCTACTGGCAGTTAAATACATAAGTGAACCTATCATTGATTTATATAATTTTTTATCAATAGATTTTCCAGAAGGATCAGGAATAATCTTATCAATTGTTGATGCTGGTGTTTTGCATGAGGATACTTCAGCAAGATTGTATTTCTTCAGAATTTGATGTATGTATTTTTCTTGATTGATGAAGATCCCATTGGATTTTTGATGAACTTGAAGGCCAAGAAAGAAGGTTAATTCACCCATTGAACACATTTGAAATTCCGATTTCATCAGCTCTTCAAATTTTACACACAATCTCTTATTAGTTGAACCAAATATAATGTCATCGACATATATTTGAAGTACTAAGAGATCTTGATGTTCTTGTTTGACAAAGAGTGTCTGGTTAATAGTTCCTCTTTTGTAGCCATGCTTGAGCAAGAAAGATGATAGTGTTTCATACCATTTTCTTGGTGCTTGATGAAGACCATACAAGGCTTTATCTAGTTTGTATACCCTATGGGGATAATGAGATCTTCAAAACCAGGGGGTTGTGACACATAAACCTCCTCATCAATCTTCCCATATAAGAATGCACACTTGACATCCATCTGATACACAGTGAACTTCTTATATGATGCATAAGCCAGAAACACTCTTATCGCCTCAATTCTTGCAACTGGTGCAAAAACTTCATCATAGTCTATTCCTTCTTCTTGAGTGTATCCTTGTACAATCAACCTTGCTTTGTTTCTTACAATAATCCCTCTATCATCTAGTTTGTTTTTGTATAGCCATCTAGTTCCAATAGGATGTTGACCTTCAGGCAGATCAACTAGAGATCATACCTTTTGCTTTCTGAACTGTTGAAGCTCTTCTTGCATAGCTTCAATCCAACTATTGTCTTTTAAAGAGCAGTGATGTTTGGAGGGACCACTTGAGAAAGAAAACAACTGAAGATACAAAGGTTGGTAGTACCACTTCGGCTCCTTGTAGTTCTCTTTGCTGGATTTCCAATGATGTTGTTGATTGGATGAGTCTTATGGATTCTCATTGAAGGTGTCGATTCAACTAGTATAGATGATCCTAGATTAGTCATTTTCATTGCCTCACACTGATCCAACTCAGGTTGAGAGTTTAAGAAATAGTCAAAATGTTGAACATGAGTTGAAGGATCATGAGAGTCTTCTATATGGGCTACAGGAGCATCTCCAGTCTTGGTTTGCTGTTGAGTAGGAACTGCTCCGAATACATTTTGCTCTTCCGTAGGAACTTCTCCGGAAGCATTTTGCTTTTCCGTAGGAACTTCTCCTGAAGCATTTTGCTCGTCCGTAGGAACTTCCCTGGAAGCATGTTGCTCTTCCATAGGAACTTCTCCGGAAGCATTTTGCTCATCCGTAGGAACTTCTCCGGAAGCATGTTGCTCTTCCGTAGGAACTTCTCCGGATGATAAGTGAGGACATGAATCATTTCCAATGTTTTTTGTATTCACTTGAGAGCCTGGTTCTGTTGAAGGGACAACATTCACATCTCCAGATGTACCATGTTAATTTCCAAATGTAGTATCTCCTGCTACTAATGTGTTTTCACCCGAGGATGGGGGTATCCTTGGAGGATCAGCAGATAAGGTTACTTCAGTCATATGAGGTGGAACAAATGGATAACATACTGCATCAAATCTTGCATTATTCAAATGATCATAGTTAAATGATTTAGATAAAGCATCTATGTCAAACAACCATGATGAACCTTTAACTGACTTTGTAAATACAGTTTCATCAAAAGATACATTAGGAGTCTCTTCTACAATGTTATGTTGTGGAACATAAACCCAATATGATTTAGATGTTGAAGAGTATCCAACAAAGAAACCATCATATGCTTTTTTTGAAAATTTTCCTAATGACTCTTTTATGTTCAAAATAGTTACATGACATCCAAAGACTTTAAGATATCCTATGTATGGTTTTCTTTTAAATAAGATCTCATAAGGAGTTTTGTTATGTTCTTTGACAATTAATGTTCTATTTTGAACATTGCATGCAGTATTCACAGCCTCAACCCAAAAAGTGATGGGCAATTATGAATCAGATAGCATTGTTCTGGCAGCTTCAATGAGAGTTCTATTTCTTCTTTCAGCAACCCCATTTTGTTGTGGAGTTCTTGGTGTATTAAATTGCCTTGCAATACCTTTGTTCCTGCAAAAGGAATCCAGTTCAAAATTGACAAATTCAGTACCATTGTCACTCCTAAAATTTTGACTTTTGTATCAAGTTGATTCTCAATCTTGATCACAAAGTCCATTAATGTTTCTAATGTTTCACGCTTTTGTTTTAAGAAAAAGACCCATGTGAATCTTGTGAAATCATCAACTATCACCAAACAGTATTTCCTTTTTCCAATGCTCATCACATTGGTAGGACCAAACAGATCCATGTGAAGCAATTTGAGTGGTGTAGTATTAGTATTGATAATTTTGGATTTATGTGACATTCTATGTTGTTTTCCTTTGTAACAAAAGAACAGTGAGTTGAGCAATGAAACTCTTTGTTTGGAAATCTAATGACCATGTCATTTTTCACCAATTTATTCATGTTCTTCATGTTAGAATGGACAAGCCTTCTATGCCATAATTGAGACAAATCTTCTGATAGTTTAGATATAAGGCATGTTTCATGTTTTGTGAGAGAAGTGTTGTTCATATCCAAAACATAAGTGTTTCCTTTTCTTGATGCTTTGAGGAGGATCCATTCTTCTGGAACAATAAATCCTGGCTTAAGAATGTAACAGTTAGTATTATCAACAATGTGATATAATTTTGATCACAAATTTGAGACACACTAAGTAGATTATACTGTAAATTTTCACAGTAATTTACTTTCTCAAACTTGAGTACACCATTTGTTATCATCCCTTCACCAACAATTTTACCTCCCATTTTATCCCCACCAAATGCCACATAAGAAGCATTTTTATGTTTGAAATCATGGAGAAGTGAACAGTTTCCTGTCATATGCCTAGAACAACCACTGTCAACATACCACTTGTTGTCAGCTCTCTAATATTGTTCCTGCATTCAGAAATAAATCAGTTAGAAGTGACAACCCAAGTCCGAATGATCTTGGGTTTGTCAACGTGTCTAAAATTTTTACTCCTTCATTACTTAATCTTGAAGTTTCAGTATTAATTTCATATCTAGTTGATTCATTTTGATTTGATGATGGTGAGGATGATTCTGTTGAAGTTGATGCAGAAGCTTTGGAGTCTTCTTTCTTAATTAATTCTTCCTTCACCTTATCTTTCTTGGTTGATATTTTGATTTATAAGATGAACATGCACTTTTGAAGGTTTCATCATCTTTTGCTTTTGATTGAGACACATGTGGTCCCTTTTCAAAATGAGCAAAGAAATTATCACTGATGATTGACTTCTTCTTAGCCAAGTCCACCTTTTTGTGAGGTGTTTTGGATTGGCTTGATGTTGTTTTATAATAGATTTACCATCTTCAGAAGATCTATGCTTTGGTTTTGACTTTTGTTTTTGATTTACTTTCTTTTGCTTTGAATTATCTTGACTTTCAGCAGATTGAGAGTCTGATTCTGTCAAATCAGTTTTTGACTTCTTTGTGCTTTTGCTTTTGTTCTTTTTGTTAAAATAGGATTCCTGAGTTGAATGATTATTTTTGTTACAAATAACACAGAATTTGTTGAAGTAACACTCTGAAGTCATATGATTGTTCATATTGCATATAGAACAATAACTGCTGAAGTAGCAGTCTTCTGTATTGTAATTTGTCATATCACACCACTTCCAATACATTTTTTCAGATTCCACTTCATGCTCATCTTTCTTCTTTTTCTTGTTTAGTTTGGGAGCTTTTGTTTCCTCTTTTGAAGAGCTTGATTTGTTCTTGATGTTCCTTAAAATATCAGCAATTGAACCTTTCTTGTCCTTTGATGACTTTTGTTGCTTTAGATTCAACATCTTTTGTTTGTTAATAGCTACTCTTTTTGGTACCTCATCCGTAGATTCGGCTTTCTTCTTCCGCAGAAGTTCTACGGATTCAGCAGACTTTGCTTTCCGCTGATCTTCTACTGAAGAATTTTTCTTTTGTTTAGTTGATACTTGTTTCTTCTTACCTTTATCTGCATGAGATAAAAGTACTTCTTCAGTTGATCCGCAGCTATCAACTTCTTTTTAAAGATTCAGTTCTTGAAGTCCTTCATTGAGTTCAGCAATCCTCTTGCAGATAGTCTTCAGCATGTTTCTCTACTTTGGAAGATATTGCAGCTTTGATTCTTCAAGCACTCTTGGAATACCAGTTTTAATGTGAACATTCTTACAAATGGTCATTTGATCAACATCAAGTTCATCATAATCATCCAAGTCATCACAATTATCATAATCAAATTCTGAATCATTTTGATATAAAGTTTCTGATTCAGAGGATTCAGTTTCACTCACCTCAACTTCATTGTTAATGTTGATTTGAGTTGATTTTGTTTCAAACTTGGTGCGAGGCACAAAATGATTTGACATGGTGTTAGTCATTGTTGTAGGTAAAGATGTTGGACTTGATGAATCGAGTGTGTCAGTCGATGTTGGATAAATCAGTGATTGTGTTGGATAAATCAGTGTTTGATAAATCAGTGATGTTGGACAAATCAGTGATTTGACAGGGTGTTTCTCCCTTCGTTATGTCATTTGGTTTGACCTACGTGCCAACTGCTTTTATGGACTTGATGAATCGAGTGTGTCGGTCGATGTTGATAAATCAGTGATTGTGTTTATCGATGATATCATGATTTATTCTAAGAGTGAGGAGGAGCATGCCGGTCACATTCGGGAGGTGTTGGAGACGTTAAGAAGGGAGAAACTGTATGCTAAATTCTCCAAGTGTGCGTTATGGTTGCGCGAAGTTCAGTTCTTCGGTCATGTGGTGAATCCTGACGGGATTATGGTGGACCCGGCAAAGGTGGAGGTAGTGATGCAATGGAAGTTTCCAAAGACGCCATCCGAGATTCGTAGTTTCTTGGGTTTGGCGGGCTACTACAGGAGATTCATTCAAGACTTCTCTAAGATCGCTTCTCCACTAACCAAGTTGACCCGTAAGGATGTAAAGTTTGTATGGGGTCAAGCTCAAGAAAAGGCATTTGAGGACTTAAAGGCGATGACTCAAGCTCTTGTTCTGTCAATACCTAATGGAAGTAAAGATCTGGTGGTTTATTCTGATGCTTCCTACTCGGGGTTGGGGTGTGTGTTAATGCAGAGAGGAAAGGTTATAGCCTATGCATCCCGATAGTTGAAGGTTCATGAGGTCAATTTTCCAACTCATGATTGGAGCTAGCAGCCGTAGTCTTTGCGTTAAAGATTTGGAGGCACTACCTTTACGGGACAACGTGCACCATATTCACCAACCACAAGAGCCTCAAGTAATTCTTTGAGCAGGAAGATTTGAACATGAGGCAAAAGAGATGGTTGAAGCTCATAAAAGACTATGATTGCGAGATCCGTTACCATCTGGCAAAGGCAAAGTGGCGGCGGATGCCCTTAGCTGGAAAGAGAGACCCGAACTGATTCGGGTGAAAGCTTACCAGTTGATCATGACCTCGGATGTGATGAAGCAAGTTAAAGAGTTTTAAGATGAGGCATTGAAAGAAGATCATCTTAACTCCGAAAGAATGAGAGGTCTGGTTACGGAATTGGGTGAAAAAACACTTGGTGTTAGAACCCGATTTTGATGAATGTGGATTCCTCGTTTTAGGGATCTACACGTGAAGATATGGACGAGGCTCATAAGACTCGATACACTATTCATCTCAGTGCTACAAAGATGTACCAAGACATGAAGAAAGATTATGGTGGCGGGGTATGAAGCATAATGTGGTGGAGTATGTGAGTAATTGCCTTACTTGTTTACAAGTGAAGGCCGAGCACCAAAAGCCATATGGAAAGATCCAACCTTTGGATATACCAGAGTGGAAGTGGGAACATATCACCATGGACTTTATTATGAAGCTACCGAGTACCACGCGAAGGTATGATGCCATATGGGTGATAGTTGATTGTTTGACGAAGAGTGCTCACTTTCTACCGATCCGCGAGACATATTAATCCGAGAGGTTGGCTGATGTTTTCATTAAGGATATTGCAACTCGTCATGGTGTGCCGGTGTCTATTGTGTCTGATCGTGACACCCAGCTTACATCGAAATTTTGGAAGAAATTCCCCGATGCAATGGGGAAGAGGTTGCATATTAGCACGACTTATCATCCTCAGATGGATGGTTAGTCAGAGAGGATGATTTAAACACTAGAAGATATGCTTCAGTATGCGTCATTGATTTTGGAGGAAGTTAGGATGACCACTTAGCGTTAGCTGAGTTCTCATATAACAACAACTATCATGCTAGTATTGGTATGCCCCCTATGAGATGCTATACGGTAGAAGATGTAGGACACCCATGTGTTGGGGTGATATTGGTCAGAAAGAGTTAGGAAGCGTCGAGGTGATCGAGGCTACGACTAAGAAGCTTGAAAAGATCAATGCCTTCATGAAGGCAGCCAAAAATAGACAGAAGTTGTATGCTGGTAAACGACGTAAACCGATTGAGTTCCAGGTGGGTGACAAGGTCATGTTGAAAGTCTCATCTTGGAAGGGTATCATTTGGTTCCCAAAGTAGGGAAAATTGAGCCCGAGATACATAGGGCCTTTTCGAATCATTGCTAGAGTAAGAGAGGTGGCCTATGGATTGGAGTTACTAGATTAGTTAAGTGGAATTCAACCGACATTCCATGTATCTCATCTGAGGAATTGTTTAGCAGACAAACATATGAATGTACCACCGGAGGATATTTAGGCAGATGAACGGCTCATTACATGGAGAAACCAGTGACGATCATTGATCGAAAATAGAAGAGGTTGAGGAATAAAGTGGTTCCTCTTGTGCGTGTACAGTGGAAGCACAGGAAGGGATCCGAGTCTACGTGGGAGACTAAAGAAGAGATGAGACAGCATTACCCACAATTGTTTGAGGAATAACAGGTTTCAGGGTCGAAACCTATATACGGGGGGTGGACTTGTAACACCCGGTTATTTTTAAAAGTCAAAGAAAGAAGAATAAAGTGAAGAAGAAGAAAGAAAAGATATTTTACCCATGTTAAGGGTAAAAAGTATCAAAAAGGATAAAAGGTTTGAAAAAGTGGGTGTAAAAGGTGATGGCCGCCCATCACCTCCCATACACATTTTTTTCATCCGGATTTTTTGAAAGAGAGAGTAACAAGGGGCAGCAAACTCTCGGTTTTAGAAAGAAGAACAGAAAGAAGACGAATTCAAGGAAAGAATTCATGGTTTTATGGTGTTCTTAACTGGTTATGTCCTCGGGTTTATGCTCATGTGTGTTTTTGTGTGTTCGGATGTGCATTTTTGATGGGTTTTAGGTGTTAAACCTACATCAAACGGGTTTTGAAGGAAGTCATACCCAAGAGGCTGCAAAGGTGAGTTCTAGGACCCCTCTTTTACTAGATTTTAACTGTTTCGGAGCTGGAAATGCATAAATGTATGTTTATATAAAATTGGGTTTCATACCCGTATGTTTGAATGTGTGTATGTTACGGGTATGGTGTGATTGTGGGCTATGTTCATGCTTGATGATGTTATGGTTGTGTTTCTCAGGCTTAGAATGCATGATTTAAGCTTAAAACATGATAGATGAGGTTTTGGGGACTAAATATGCTGATAAGTGTGCCCTAGGCTACTTATACGCCTAAATAGTAGTTCATACGCCTAAGTTTAGAAAACTGCTAAAGTGTTAACAAATGTCGATGGAAAGTCAATACGGATGGAAAGTCAATACGGATGGAAAGTCAACGCGGATGGAATGTCAATACGGATGAACAAAGTTAATGCGGATGAACAAATGTGGATGAGTAAGTTCATGCGACTGAGGAAATGCGGATGAACAAATGCGGATGAGTAAGTTCATGCGACTGAGGAAATGCGGATGAACAAAGTTAATGTGGATGAATAAATGCGGAGGAGTAAGTTCATGCGACTGAGGAAATGCGGATGAGTAAGTTCATGCGACTAAGGAAATGCGGATGAACAAAGTCAATGCGGATGAACAAATTCAGATGAGTAAAAGAAACGCGGATGAACAAAGGAAATGCGGATGAGTAAAAAGAAATGCGGATGAGTAAAAAGAAATGTGGATTAACAAAAAGAAATGCGGATGAACAAAAAGAAATGCGGATGAACAAAAAGAAATGCGGATGAACAAAAAGGCACATGCGGATGAACACTTAGAAATTTTTCTGACATTTTGGGGAAAAAGTGAAATGTAGGCTTTGACTTGGGAGGTTCTTGGGGGTTCATGTAAGTTGACTTTTGAGGTCATAGATGATGTGTTGGGCATTGTATGATGATGTTATGATGTGTGATTGATGCTTATGCATAATGGTATGTATGATGTATGTTATGTATGTATGATGCCCTACATGATGATGTTGACTGTGTATATTGATGTTCCTTGTTATGTATGATTATTTTCACATGGCTTTACATTGAATGTTAATGAATGAAATGAAGGTATTATGTAAAGTAAAGTGGAAGATAATGAAAAGAGGAACATGATGAAATGAATGCATGCATTAAAGAACAACAAAAAGTAAAGTAAGTCTTGCAAGCCTTGTATGTGGGAACACGCCCAAAAGGGGGTGTTAGTCCAACGGTGTGCGGGTTAGCTACAGCAGAAGGACGCACACCGGGGTCCTTTTTTTTGACCAACCATTTGTATAGAACCTTTGTCGCTTACCCTAGATACTGTGGCTAGGCTGCTATGCGCCATGACGGGGGGCCTATGATAGACCTCGGCCCAGTATCCGTTTTATGCATGACAGTGGGTTTAGCACATGATAATGGTACGCCTGAATTTACCCTTACTTACTGTGGCCAGGCTGTTGTGCGCCATGACGGGGGGTCTATGATAGATCCGGCCCAGTACCCGCTTTATACATGATGTTGGGGTAAATTTTATGGTTTTTGATGGAATGAAAAGAAGTAATGATGAACGTATGAATGAAAGTAAGAAGCATGAATGAATGGAAGTTAATGAATGAATGATGAAGATAATAATGATATTATCTATGTGTACGTGTGATGTGTGATCACATGCAAAAGTAAAGAATGGTTTTAATGAAAGTAAAGTATGTTTTATTATAAAACTAGAACTCACTCAGCAATGCTGACTTTTTATGCATTTTACAGTTGGCAGGTGAGCATTGCTGAGGATGGCACGAGGCAGCTACTTGGCATTTTGGATGGCATTCTTTTGTTAATGTTTTTGCATTGTAATGCGAACGAATGATGTTTCAAAATAATTGATTGTATTAACTTGCAAAAGAATTTTTAATGAAATGAAAAGTTATTTTGATGTTTCGCTGCGATGTTTTATGAAAGTTAAATGTAATTATATGTTTTATGGGCGATGATTGGCCAGCTGTAAGCGTCCCGAAAACGGGGCCATACAAGTTGGTATCAAAGCCAAAGTTTAAATGAAACGCGTAAATTTTTGAAATAAACCTAACTGAAAATGGGACGGAAAAGGAAGGGATGCCAGTCCGAGTAGCTACGTGCCATTAGGTATTTTCTTAATGATTAACCGGTATTACATGCGCATGTTATGTGGTTTATGTGCTGCTTGTAGATTTAGATACTAATGTAGTCAGGATAGGTAATGCTCGGGGTATGAAGAGTAAAGTAAGTGTCTAATCACAATTGACCACTTTAATTAGGGACTTACTATACTTGACATAAACTGAGTTGTTCGCTTGAATGATCGTGTTGGTGTTTGAATCTTTCAGTGTGTGTGTGTTGAGGATGGTTGGGGGTAGATCATCTAAAGCTTCACGTGGTGGAGGTCGTGGTGCTAAACCACGGGCTACGAGAGGAAGGCCTAGAGACTAAAAGGTGGTTCATGATGAACTAGAGCCCCTCATCCAGAGGGTGGTGATGAGAGTGCCAACTTAAGGGCCTTGGTGAAGGAGGCTGTTGTTGAAGAGGTTCATCAAGTCATGCAGACAATCTTATCGTTTGTGGTGACCGAAGTTATCAAGGCTGTGAGGGAAGGAGAAAGGAAAGAAAGAAGTAGACTACGAGCGAAAGAAGACAGCCCGAGACTGAGACGGTTCTCTCTGAAGATGAAGAAGACCAGGAAGAAGAAGAGCCTACGTCGGAGGCGGCACGAGGCTGTAACTACATGGTGTTTCAAAGGTGCAAGCCCCCTACTTTTGATGGTAATGGCACTGCTGCTGCTGCTCACCGATGGGTGAGAGAAAAATGGAAGTTGTTCTGAATATCAGCGAGTGCCGAGAAAACTAGAAAATGAAATTTGCTGCCCACTCGATTGTGGACTCGGCTCTGTGTTGGTGGGACAATATAGTCCAAGCCGAGGGTAGCCGGGCAATTGGGAGAATGAGGTGGTCTGAGCTGAAAATGTTGGTGATTGAGGAGTTCTGTCCTCATAGGAAAATGGATAAGGTGGAAATGGAATTCCTACAGCTGGAGGCGGGAACAATGACACATCAATAGTACACCACTAAATTCAATAAGATGGCATGTCTGGTGCCGAACCAAGTGACGCTTTTGTCATGAAAGATAAAGAGGTACATTCAGGGTTTGTCAGTCGATATCCGTAGGCACATGATCACCGCCAGCCCGAGCACGTTTAGGTCGGTGGTTGATCTGGCATGGAGTTGTATGATGAGAGAACTATAGTGGTGGCCAAATGTAGCAAGAAAGGTGGTGGTGACCAGAATAGGAGTGGGAACAGGTTTGGTCGACGTGGTGTCCCGACGAGTAACAAGAAGGCACGGTAGATGACCGCCGTGTGGTCACCTCTGGTGCGGGGTTGAAGAAGTGTGGCAAATGTGGAAAGGAGCTATTTGGAGAATGTAGGCTGGAATCGAACTTGTGCTTCAAGTGTGGGAGGATGGAACACATAGCAAAGGACTGTCGTGTGGGCAGATGTTTTAATTGTGGCGCGGAGGGCCATATGAGTAGAGACTGTAAGAAACCGAGGGCTGAGAGTTCTGGGGTGAGGAAGACCGGAGGTGAAGGACCGAGGGCGAGCACCAGAGCATTTACGATGATGCAGGAGGAGGATAGGATGGACCCTGATGTTGTGTCAGGTACGTTTCTAGTAAACCAAACTTTAGCCTCTGTGTTATTCGATTATGGTGCTACTAAATGTTTCATTTCTGCTACTTTCTGTGCTAAATTGCCTCTTAGTAGTAGAATATAGATACGCCCTTTGACATAGAAACCGCCATAGGTAAGTCTACCAGAATTCCTGAGATGGTAAAAGGTTGTGATGTGGAACTAGAAGGTCATAAGTTTCTAGTTAGATCATTCATGATGATCTTAGGTGGTTTTGATGTGGTTCTTGGGATGGATTGGTTAGCGGAATACAAGGTGAACATTGTGTGTTGCAAGAAGATGATTCGTTTAACAGCGCCTGACGGGAGTATGGTGACGGTTTATGGGGATCGGGTCACGCGATCCCGAAAATAATCTCAATGCCGGTGGCGGGAAAATGCAAGAGGCGTAGATGTAGCGCCTACTTGGCTTATGTGAAGGATGTAGAAACACCAATACCATTACTGTCTGATGTACCGGTTGTGTGTGACATCCCAGATGTGTTTCCCGAAGACTTACCAGGAGTGCCACCTGACCGTGAGATCGAGTTCCCGATTGATTTGATACTAGGTGCCCAACCTGTTGCTAAGGCACCATATCGATTGGCTCCGACTGAGATAAAAGAGTTGATGGAGCAATTGCAAGAGCTGCTTGATAAGGGGTTTATTAGACCAAGTATCTCTCCTTGGGGTGCGCCGGTTTATTCGTGAAGAAGAAAGACGATAGTATGAGGATGTGTATTGACTACCATGAGCTAAATAAGTTGGCGTTAAAGAATTGATACCCCTTACCGAGAATTATGATTTGTTTGATGAGCTTCAAGGTGCCATTGGTTCTCAAGGATAGATCTTCGATCGAGCTACCATCAGCTAAAAGTGAAAGAGCAAGATATTCCTAAAACAACTTTTCGCATGCGTTATGGTCACTACGAGTTCCTCGTTATGTCATTTGGTTTGACCAACACGCTAGCTGCTTTTATGGACTTGATGAATCGAGTGTGTCAGCTGATGTTGGATAAATCAGTGATTGTGTTTATCGATGATATCCTGATTTATTCCAAGAGTGAGGAGGAGCATGCCGGTCATATTCGGGAGGTGTTGGAGACGTGGAGAATGGAGAAACTATATGCTAAATTCTCCAAGTGTGCATTCTGGTTTTGCGAAGTTTAGTTCTTCAATCATGTGGTGAATCCTGACGGGATTATGATGGACCCAGCAAAGGAGGAGGCAGTGATGCAATGGAAATCTCCAAAGACGCCATCCGAGATTCATAGTTTCTTGGGTTTGGCAGGCTACTACAGGAGATTCATTTAAGACTTCTCTAAGATCGCTTCTCCACTAACCAAGTTGACCCGTAAGGATGTAAAGTTTGTATGGGGTCAAGCTCAAGAGAAGGTATTTGAGGAGATTCACTTAAGACTTCTCTAAGAGCTTGTTCTGTCATTACCTGATGGAAGTGAAGATCTGCTGGTTTATTTGATGCTTCCTACTCGAGTGGGGTGTGTTTTAATACAAAGAGGAAAGGTTATAGCCTATGCATCCCGATAGTTGAAGGTTCATGAGGTCAATTATCCTACTCATGATTTGGAGCTAGCAGCCGTGGTCTTTGCGTTAAAGATTTGGAGGCACTACCTTTACGGGACAAAGTGCACCATATTCACTGACCACAAGAGCCTGAAGTTCTTCTTTGAGAAGAAATATTTGAATATGAGGCAAAGGAGATGGTTGGAGCTCATAAAAGACTACGAATGTGAGATCCATTACCATCCGGCAAAGCCAACATGGTGGTTGATGCCCTTAGCCGGAAAGAGAGACCCGAACCGATTCGGGTGAAAGCTTACCAGTTGATCATGTCCTCGGATGTTATGAAGCAAGTCAAAGAGTTTCAAGATGAGGCATTGAAAAAAGATAATCTACTCCGAAAGAATGAGAGGTCTGGTTGCGGAATTCGGTGAAAACACACTTGGTGTTAGAACCCGATTTGGACGAATGTTGATTCCTCGTATTGGGGATCTGCGCGTGAAGATAATGGACGAAGGTCATAAGACTTGATAATCTATTCATCCCGGTGCTACAAATATGTACCAAGACATGAAGAAAGATTATTTTTGGCTGGGTATGAAGCATGATGTGGTGGAGTATGTGAGTAAATGCCTTACTTGTTTACAAGTGAAGGCCGAGCGCTAAAAGCCGTATGGGAAGATCCAACCTTTGGATATACCGGAGTGGAAGTGGGAACATATCACCATGGAATTTGTTACAAAGCTACCACGTACCACGCGAGTGTATGATGCCATATGGGTGACAGTTAATTGTTTGACGAAGATTGCTCACTTTCTACTGATCCGCGAGACATATTCATCTGAGATGTTGGCTTATTTTTTCATTAAGGAGATTGTAACTCGTCATGGTGTGCCTGTGTCTATTGTGTCTGATTGTGACACCCTGTTTACATCAAAAACTTAGAAGAATTCCACGATGCAATGGAGACGAGGTTGCATATTAGCACGGCTGATCATCCTCAACGGATGGTCAGTCAGAGAGGATGATTCAGATGCTGGAAGATATGCTTCTGGCATGCGTCAGTGATTTTGCAGGAAGTTGGGATGACCACTTACTATTAGCTGAGTTCTCATATAACAACAGCTATCATGTTAGTATTGGTATGCCCCCTTATGAGATGCTACGTGGTAGGAGATGCAGGACATCCGTGTGTTGGGGTGATATTGGTCAGAAAGAGTTAGAAAGCGTCGAGGTAATCGTGGCTACAACTAAGAAGCTTGAAAAGATCAAGGCCTTCATGAAGGCAGCCAAAAATAGACAGAAGTCGTATGCTGATAAACGACGTAGACCGATTGAGTTCCAGGTGGGTGACAGGGTTATGTTGAAAGTCTCACCTTAGAAGAGAATCATTCGGTTCAAAAAGTGGGGTAAATTGAGCCCGAGATACATAGGGCCTTTCCGAATCATCGCTAGAGTAGGAGAGGTGGCCAATAAATTGGAGTTACTAGATTAGTTAAGTGGAATTCACCCGACATTCCATGTATCTCATCTGAGGAAATGTTTAGTAGACGAAGATATGACTGTACCACTGGAGGATATTGAGGTAGATGAATGGCTTAATTACATGGAGTAACCAGTGGCGATCATTGATCGAAAAGAGAAGAGGTTGAGGAATAAAGTGGTTCCTCTTGTGCGTGTACAGTGGAAGCACAGGAATGGATCTGCGTCTACGTGGGAAACTAAAGAAGAGATCAGACAGCATTACCCACAATTGTTTGGGGAATAACAAGTTTCGGGTCGAAACCTATATAAGGGGGGGACGTGTAACACCCGGTTATTTTTAAAAGTCAAAGAAAGAAGAATAAAGTGAAGAAAAAGAAAGAAAATATATTTTACCCAAGTTAAGGGGTAAAAAGTGTCAAAAAAGACAAAAGGTTTGAAAAAGTGGGTGTAAAAGGTGATGGCTGCCCATCACCTCCTACACACCTTTTTCATCCAGATTTTTGAAAGAGAGAGTAACAAGGAGCAGCAAACTCTCGCTTTTAGAATGAAGAACAAGAAAGAATTTGAATTCAAGGTAAGAATTCATGGTTTTATGATGTTCTTAACTGGTTATGTCCTTGGGTTTATGCTCATATGTGTTTGTGTGTGTTCTAGGACCCCTTTTTTCTGGTTTTTAACTGTTTTGGGGCTGGAAATGCATACATGTGTGTTTTTGTAAAACTGGGTTTCATACCCGTGTGTTTGAATGTGTGTATGTTGCGGGTATGGTGTGATTGTGGGCTATGTTCATGCTTGATATAATTTAAGATCAGAACATGATAGATGAGGTTTTGGGGACTAAATTTGCTGATAAGTGTGCCTTAGGCTGCTCATATATCCAAATAGTAGTTCATACGCCTAAGTTAAAAAAATTGCTTAAGTGTTGACAAATGCGGATGGAAAGTCAATGCGGATGGAAACTCAATGCGGATGAACAAAGTTAATGCGGATGAACAAATGCGGATGAGTAAGTTCATGTGACTGAGGAAATGCGGATGAACAAATGCAGATGAGTAAGTTCATGCGACTAAGGAAATGTGGATGGACAAAGTTAATGCGGATGAACAAATGCAGATGAGTAAGTTCATGCGACTAAGGAAATGCGGATGGACAAAGTTGATACGGATGAACAAATGCGGATGAGTAACTTCATGCTACTGAGGAAATGCGGATGAACAAAGTCAATGCGGATGAACAAATGCGGATGAGTAAAAGAAATGCAGATGAACAAAGGAAATGCGGATGAGTAAAAAGAAACGCGGATGAGTAAAAAGAAATGCGGATGAACAAAAATAAATGGGGATGAATAAAAAGGCAAATGCGGATGATGTGTTGGGATGTTCCCGGGGTTCATGTAAGCTGACTTTTAAGGACTTAGATGATGTGTTGGGCATTGTATGATGATGTTATGATGTGTGATGATGCTTATGCATGATGGTATGTATTATGTATGTTATGTATGTATGATGCCATGTTTGATGATGTTGACTATGTATGTTGATGTTCCTTGTTATGTATGATTATTTTCCCATGGCTTTACATTGAATGTTAATGAATGAAATGAATGTATTATGTAACGTAAATGGAATGAAATGAGGAACATGATGAAATGAATGCATGTATTAATGAACGAAAGAAAGTAAAGTAAGTCTTGCAAGCCTTGTATGGGGGAACACGGCCAATGAAGGGTGTTAGTCCAACGGTGTGCGGGTTAGTGTCACACCCCCGCTTATAGCGGAAACACGAGGATGTAATGGACGGGATCGTCATAACACATTGTTAATCAATATAGATGCATTAAGTGATGAAAATTCAACATGTCATGACGTCACCGGACACAAATGGAGACTTGTGTCATGGTTAGTCAGTTCCACGACAAACATAGTCATACAAACCAAATGAGTATAAATGCCACAACTCGGGAACAAGTGGACATAATACGAGTAATAATTAAAAGTCAAAGAAATTTTCAAGACATCCAAGTTTAGAATAATGTAAGACTAAGGTCATCGCTAAGACAGCATCCCTAGCAATCCTCAATGACTGTTACCTAAAAAGATATGCCCAAAAAGGTCAACATAATGTTGGTTAGTTCGTAGGTTTAAATAATAATCAGAGCTTGATGTTGTGTAATAGTTTAGTAGGACATGAATGCATACAGTTATAAGCAAGTATATCACATGTAATCATGAGCATCACAACAAAACCTATGACGTACACAAAGAATCTGTTGGAACATATTCACCCTAGGGCCCTTTCCTGGCCACTATCAGTCCCAACTAGTATACTAACAAACAAGGGTGGGGTGTCAGCCTAATAGTACTATCAATACCTGTCTGTCAGCTCCAACACCGGAGTTAAATAGTTGTGAATACATAACCACAAAGACAACTCATGCATGTACTAGATAAATACTTACAAAACAGTAAACACAACAGTCCCAAAAGAATTGAATAAGTTCACAGCATAAAAAGGGTGAGCATACTTTTTACCCTAGTTTATAAAGTTTAAAATGAAAACGAGGCCGCGAAACTCACCTTGAATCAGACGAATTAAAATGGACAAAACTTCAAATAATGATAGTAAGCGATGATCAAACACCTATATTTAATTATAATTATAACTTTAAACACGTTCAATGAGGAAAAGAGTAGGTTCGATTGATTTCAGGTAGTTCGAGTTTGATGCGTGACACACACACATAATATATAATATATACCAAACATACACCAATAACATACAACTCACCCAACACACACCCTAAAAAACATAATTCACACACACATATATATATACACACACACGACAATCTTAACACACGCTCCACACACATATATTTATATATATATATATACACCACACACACAATATACGCATACAAAACACACCATGTGCACACACCACATGCACACATAGATACGGTTTGTATACATACATACATACAATCAACACAATGTATACAAGCAAGCACACATACATATATATACACACACACGACAATCTTAACACACACTCCACACACACTTCTATATATATATATATACACGATATACACATACAAAAACACACCATGTGCACACACCACATGCATACATAGATACGGTTTACATACATACATACATACAATCAACACAAATGTATACAAGCAAGCACACATACATATATATACTCATATATATACAACCGCACACACATACACACCCGTAATATATACGTTAATATGTTGGAGCATATATTGTCATATATAGTGTGTCCGTCGCTTGAAGAATAGTCTAGGCTTAATGTAATGCACCTGATATGTTGTAAACACATGAAACTTGTTGGATCTTATATGCCCAAGACACATACAAGATTGATGTGGTTAGTATGTTATGATCCAAGTCGGTCATACCCAATAACAAGCCAAACAAACCAATAAATATTTATTCATTGATGAGATCATACAAATAAATATTGACACCAATTTAGAAAATGGGTTTTCTAAAACATTGCTTTTGTGTAAGAACAACATTATGTGGATAATTTGTTCATGAGAAATTATTTGTTTCATTATTTAAGTTGGTTAAATAATAACAAATTAAAGTGAGTTAATGTTATAAAATTAAAACGGGTTTTAATTTTATAAAATAAGGGTTTAAAGAGTGCAAATTTTATAAGAAAAATAAAATGGGGGGACCCATTTTTAAGTTGAATTCGGCCGCCCAAAAGGGGCATTAGAACTCCCTTTTGTGTCTTGGTCTTTGCAAGATTTTACTCCCCTTTGCACTCTTCCATCATTTCACACTCTCTCCTCTTCACACACAAGCAAGAACTCTCTAAAGAAGGCTGAAATTTTTGGATTTAGAGGCTGAAACAAGACTGAAATATTTTGGATTTAAAGGTGCATTTGTAGAGGTTTTGGCGTTGAGCACCCTAACTAGCAAGGTGTTTGGAAGAGCTTGTGGGTATCACAAGTTCAGGCTTTCTCTCTTGGGAGCTGGAATTTCAAGAACATCACCATCTTCATCTTATACATCTACAACATCTCGTGCAAGAAGGTTGTATCAATGAACACCCTATGGTGTTTTATGGTTTGATAGCACACTATTTCACATATATATGATCCTTATTCTTGGGTTTTGTTTATGTATTAAAATGGTGAAAATTTCAGATTGTAAACAACATGTTTAAACCTTATATCCGCTGTGTTTTTATTGTTTAAATGGTTAAACTAACTTTGATTAACATGTTACAAAACCCAACAAAACTGAGTCATTCGTAGGAGCATATGCGAATGAGACTCAGTCGTATGACTGAGCCATACTAACAGACCAGTCGTGTGACTAAGAGATGCTATTGGGCCATTCATAAGACTGAACCATAAGTATGGTCCAGTCGTACGATTGAACCATACGCATGGTCCAATCATACTGTTGGACCAAAAGAACCAATGAGCCAAGATCAGAAAATCTCTAAGTCCCACACGGTATCACAACACTGCTGAAAGCCTCATCATAGTTTGACAAGTGCTGAAGACTTCAACAGCTGAAGATCAAGTGCTGAAGACCTTACAGCTGAAGAACCAAAGTGCTGAAGTACAACAGCTGAAGAACACAAGTGCTGAAGCTGAAAGACCAAAGTACTGAAGAACAACAGCTGAAGAGTTCACAAGTGCTGAAGATCAACGACTGATGTACAAAGTCTGAAGACAAAGACTGAAGACATCAGCTGATGATAACTACTGAAGTCATCAGCTGATGAACACCTGAAGGTCAAAGTTTGAAGATCAAGTACTGAAGCCTCAGTAGTTTGTCACAACTGCTGAGAGTACTTCTTCAGTAGTTGTGATATCAGTAGTTTTATTTTCTTTGTTTCATGTTGGACCAAAAGAACCAATGAGCCTGATCAGAGAAACCTCTAAGTCCCACAAGACATCACAACAGCTGAAGAAGACCTGATCAGCTGTTCTACAAAGTCTGAAGAATACAACTGCTGAAGTACGTCTGAAGTACTGAAGACAAAGACTGAGACAACAGCTGAAGATCTAAAGTCTGAAGACTTCAACAAGTACTGAAGACAAAGACTGAAGATCAACAGCTGAAAGACAAAGTCTGATGTTCAAGTACTAAAGATATCAGCTGATGTTAACAGCTGATGACAACAGCTGAAGAGGCTTCTTCAGTTGTTGTGATGATTTTTCTTTCTTCAGTAGTTTTCTTTTCCTTTCAGTAGTTTGTTTATTTTCTTTCAGTACTTGTAAACAACTGAAGATTGTTCTTCAGTTGTTGTAGTTTCAGTAGTTTTATGTTTTTCAGTAGTTGTAAATGAGATGT
>CM046453.1:43610408-43641378 GCA_025506515.1 Flaveria trinervia | reverse complement strand
CGTATGCGATCTTAATGCTTACAAGTATCGATTGCTTGCTACAATTTGTCTAATTCGTGTTGTATTCCGCTGCTTTACATTCTGATACATCAAACTTGTGATCACTGATCCTGTAACATACGAATGGGCCCAGTCGCATCTGATATGGGCTGAGGATATAAAGACTAGTTTCATTGTGTAGAAGGTTAAGGAGTGTGACGGGGCCTAGGTGCTACCGGATGAGATGGGAGATCATGCTCATCTTCCCTTGACAAGAGCGGATTCTTATATTTAACGAGTTGTAATCATTAGGTTTATTGATGAAACCATTTTATATTCTTCGTATCTGTTTGTCTCTTGGTTTTGGTTTTTGTTTCCTTCCGTCAAGAACACGCTTGAATGTCAACCAATCCAATGACTTCACAATTGGTATCAGAGCTTTGGCTCTTGATTTTGCGTGTGATTCGATTAGTTTTGGTGTAAAATCACATTTTTCATTCAAAAGAGTCACCTTTTTTAGTAAAATAGTGTTTTCGACGTCTCCAGGTCTCAAAGTTTATGCGTTTCGCGTACGGAAGATTAGAGTTCTTGACAAATCATATTTTTGTGTCAAAGTGTCAAAAACCTTCGATTTTGCAAAAACAGCAGCCCTCAGTCGCACGATTGGCCCAATCACAGACTGAACTAATCGCACACTCCATACGCACAATTGAACTCAGTTGCTTATCATTTGTACGACTGAATCATCCCATTCGCTTGTCTCCATTCACACACTCCATACGTACGACTGAATCCAATCGCACGATTGAATTCATTCGCACACTCCATTCGCACCCTTCATCGCACGACTCATTCATCAGCATCGGTCATTCGCATTTGTCCAATTGCACGATTGACTTATCCGCACTTGTCCAATCACACGATTGACTCATTTGTATATGTCCATTCGCACAAGTTTAGTCCAAAATTCAAAGTTTAAAGAGATGGAAGATCAGTACTCTGCGTTTACTCCGAAAGGGACTCTCACATCCAGAACCTTCTGCTTTTGGAAAATGAAATTGGAATCAAATAACCACCTAAACTTATAACGTTAGATGATTACCCACAATGGAAACAAAGGTTCGAGATCTATTTAAATGGAGTTTATCCCAATCTTAGGAATCAATTGAGACAGGTTATAGTACGCCCGTCGGGGCTGATGGTGTTAAGTTAGCGTTGGGAGGTATGGCTGATAGCCAGAAAGCGAAGTACAATGCTAAAAAGAAGGTGTATGCCCTGTTGACTCAGTCGATACCGAAGACCATATTTCATCAGTTTTTTGAGAACAAACAGGCAAAGAAATTATGGGAGAGGCTTGGAGAAAAGATATGACGGGAATGCAAATTAAAGGCATTAAAGGCAAAGGCTCTCAGAAAGGAATTTGATAACTTCTCTTCAATAGGGAAAGAAAGCTTGGATGACATAATCGACAGATTCAACCATCTGATGAGTGAGTTGCACACTCATGGGGTTACAATGTCTATGGAAGATAAAGTGTCAAGCTTTGCAGACGGTTTGCCGGAGAAATGGGACTCGTTTGTGTCTAATCTGAGACGGAACAATATACTAGCAAAGTTAGACATAATGACTTCATCCTGAAATTGAGGGAGAAGGAACTGAGGATGAAGTACAGGTCACAGAAAGGATCCTACAACCAGAATCCTTCACTTGTATAAAACTCATCTCCCAACCCAACCAGTTCAAGAGCACACTTCAAACTGTCTTTGTGTCTAGTTCAGGAGCTCATTCCCAAACCACCGCTTTAGGACCAAAAACGTCAAGGTCATCCACTACCCAATATATAGTTCCTGAAGCCAACACTACAAAGTTGAAGACCAAAAATCTTGGTAATATCACTGTGGAAGTAACAAAGGAGCACATGGATCTTCTAGCAGCTATTGTCCATTCCTATGATGGTCTAGATGCAGGGAAGATTGGAAATTGCCATCTGGCAGATGAAGACTATGAGCAGGTGGACAAAAATGAACTACAGAGAATGGATATTATGTGGGCTTTGGCTAGTGCTGTCAGAATGGCAAAAAAGTTTGTGAAAATGATAGGAGAACTTGATGGCACAAAAGACACAACCTTTGGTTTTGACAAAACCAAAGTTACCTGCTTTAATTGTGGAGAAAAGGGCATTTTAAACATGAATGTGTAAAGCCCAAGAAGACAGGTAACGAGAATCTGTTCTCAACCTTCAACCGTCAGGACAAAGACAGGAGTGGAACTACCTCGTCAAGCAAAGAGACAAAGCCTTGACCGCTCAAGGTGACGAAAGCCAGGATGGGACCTTCAGTTTTGTGTCTCCGGGTGAATCGAACATTGTCTGTGTCGAGGGTTTGGATGATGACTCTGCGAGCGAAGGTGAAATCATAGTTGAAGAAGTAACATTAGATAATGAAGATGCTGTGAATATGGTCAATCACCTGATTGAAGAAGAACTTAGAATGACAAATTCAAAATCTCTAGCATCCAAAGAGCCAAACTCTGCATTGATGGCTGATTCAACGAATCTTCACAGGTAAGTACAAAAGACCAACTCTTTGAAAATCATGCTTGTATTGAATGTAACAAATTTGCAGAAAGCATTGATTTGAAATTTGCTAGGTTATTTGATCACAATGATAGCTTAGTAAATAACCTACAACTGTGCACAGAAGCTAATCGGATTTTAAAACAAAATGAGTGTAGTTATAAAGAAAAATAGAACTTTTAGGTAAACAACTAAGGAAACCAAGGTGTTGCTTTTAATCAAGCTAACGATATAAAGTTCTATTAAAATATTTAGAAGAAACAAAGAAAGAAAAGGTAGTTTTGGAAGTCAAAGTACATTCATTAAAACAAAAACTACATAGCTGGACAAGTTCTTCTCACATAGTCAACACTTAGTGAAAGAACGAAATAATGGGGAAGGGTTGGGTTATAAAGTAGTACCACCACCACATGAGATCCTGTTAAATACAAAATGTAGACCAGTAAATAACAACCCAGTAAAGGATCATGTGGTGTCTACTCCTTTGGTTAGTGACCTTGATTCCACGGGTAAACCGGTGGAATCTGTCACTAAACAGAAGGAGGATACTTCGAAAGCAAAAGGCAAGATGCCTATTGTTAATTTGGATGAACAATTTGAAAAGGTTAATGTAAAGTTAGGTTCACACATGTCTTCTTCTGAACCCAAAATGACAAAACCAGTTACCAAAACAAGGTTACACGTCAAAGTCCACACAAGCTAAAGGTTAGACATGTTAAAAATTTTCAAACAATAATTTTGTTAAACAAGCAGAAACATCTAAACGAGAAGTGACTAAACCTAACCAGCTCGTGTTGCACTGTATCACACTCAACATCACATAAACAGTTTCCCCAACATGTAGAAGGGAGATCATGCTACACTTGTGGAAAGAAAGGAACATCTCTTCTAAGTCCTTATTATCAGACACCAAGAAATAAAATTGAACTTTATGATACTAAACCAATTTCTTTGAAAAGGAGTTCTATTAGTCACCAAAACGAAGTAATGAACCAAAATTCAAACTGTAAGCGAGTCGTCTATTTATCATAAACAGACCTTACACAAAACTGGCTTATGGAAAGAAAAGTCAAGTCTAGTGTCTGATAATGAGAATAATAAGAAGAAGAATGATGTGCCCTCACCCTCAAATGGACAGTGGGTTGAGTTTATGATGTGTGATTCCTCTGGGTCACCCAAGCCAATTAAGGCTTGGGTCCCAAACCTAAACTGATAATTTCCTCTGAATATGCAGGGTGTCTGTTATAGTGCTATCACAAATACCTGGATTGTGATAGTGGGGCGTCTAGGCACATGACCAAGAACCTGTCTCTCCTTTCAAATGTCAAACAAATTAAAGGGGGACAAGTATCATTTGCTGGAAATAAAGGAGGATACATCACCGCTCAAGGCAAAATGGAAACTAGAAAGTCATGTTTGATAATGTCAACTACATTCAAAAACTACAAAATAACTTTCATTCAGTCTCCCAGATCTGTGACAAAGGATTCAAAGTTGTTTTTGACAACAAGAAGTTCTATGTATTGAAGAAGGATTACGTTATCCTGGAGGACCAAATCTTAATGTCAGCTTCAAGATATAATGACTTATATGTCTTGGATCTATCAAAGGCCTCCACAACCGATCATCATGTTCAACGCTTCTTGTCAAAGGCAACTAAGAGGGACTCGATCTCCTGGCATAGGACAATTGGACACATAAATCCACGAAAGATGAATCAACTGATTAAGAATGATTTAGTAAATGGAGTAAATGCCAAGAATTTTCAACTTCCAAATTTTTGTATAGCGTGTAAGAAAGGGAAACAGACCAAGAAGTCTCATAAGGCAAAGAAAGTACATTCCATTGAATTGCCTCTCAAACTTCTACACATGGATCTGTTTGGTCCTGTAAGCACCAAGAGCATCGCTGGTGATTTGTACAGTTATGTAGTCACTGATGATTACTCCAAATTCTCTTGGGTAATGTTTCTGAAATCCAAATCAGAGACATTTGAATCGTTCAAACAACTGGTAACTACATTAGAATATCATTACAAGCTGAAAGTGCGTCAAATTCGCTTAGACAATGGCACGGAGTTCAAGAACCAGTGGATGGAGGAATGTTGTAAAGAGAAAGGAAGTGTACGTCAGTTCACTTCTGCCTACACACCACAAATGAACGGAGTTGTTGAACGAAAGAACAGGAGTTTGATAGAGGCAGTAAGAATGATGCTCGCAGACTCAAAACTACCCATCCAATTTTGGAACGAGGCAGTTGCCAATGCATATTACACCCTCAATCGAGTCTTGGTGATCAAAAGTCATGGTAAAACGTGTTATGAGATGCTCCATCGACGTAAACCTAATTTGGAGTATCTAGAACCGTTTGGCGCACCATGTACGTTGTTGAAGAAAACTTAGTCGGGGAAGTTTAGTGAGAGGTCGAAGAAGGGATATTTCTAGGATACAATATACCTAACAAGAGAGTTTATAACAACTCAAGGGTCAAGTAGAAGTGTGGGGCAACATTGATGTTCAGAGATACACCACCCCCTGCTGGGAAGGGACCCGCATTCTTCTTTGACTATGATGGATTCTTTAAGTCCTTCAACATCCTCTCTCCCTCCTGATGATGATTTATCGACCACAATGATGTATGATGTCTTAGACACACCATCACTAGACTTGACAACATCAGGTTCACAAGGTGAGTCTTCTAGTCCTTCAGGGGCAGCACTTGAGGTAAGTGACTCCTCCTCTGACGATTAAGAAGTGGAGAATGATTAGGTGGATCAGGAGGAATAGGTTCCTGCTACTGAAAGTACACAAGCATGAGCTGTTGATGCCTCTAACACTTTGGAACCTCACACTCCAACAACTTACCTTATTTAACCAAGAATTCAAAACCTGGATCAGGAAGTAGTTGTTCCCACCACTCTTGGATCTCGCCTAAATGTCTATCATCCTCTAGACAACGTCATAGGGGATGTACAATCGGGAGTATAGACACGAAATAAGCTATACTCAGCTGATTATACTTAGTCAAGGAAAAAGGCTATCTTCACGATGGTGCTTATTGATTTTTTCTGTCTCAATTTGAGCCAAAATATGTAAGTGAAGCCTTAAACGATGAGGCATGGGTTAGTGCCATGCAAGAGGAACTCCTTCAATTCAAGAAATTAGGATTATGGACACTGGTGGATAGACCAAAAGGTGCTAAAGTAATTGGCACCAAATGGGTCTTCAAATACAAGAAAGATGACCAAGGGGTCATAATTAGAAACTAGGCTCGACTTCTCGTTCAAGGTTTTAGGCAAGTCGAAGGAATTGATTAGAATGAAGTGTTTGCACCTGTGGCTAGAATGGAAGCAATCCGTATCTTCCTAGCCTATGCATCTTACATGAAGATCAAAGTTTATCAACTAGATGTAAAGAGTGCGCTCATTCATGGTGAAATCTGTGACACAGTGTATGTCAGTCAACCTAAAGGATTTGAGGATCCTCATCATCGGAACAGAGTTTACAAGCTCGATAAGGCTCTCTATGTGCTCCATTTAAGCCCCAAGAGCATGGTATGAGAAACTCTCAACTCATCTGTTGAAACACAGCTTTCGCAGAGGAGTTATTGACTGCACACTGTTCATCAAAGAAAAGGATGGCTACATACTGCTAGTACAGATTTATGTTGATGACATAATCTTCGGTTCCAAAAACGAAGAGTTATGTAAAGAATTTTAATCTGTAATGAAAGTAGAATTTGAGATGTGTGCAATGGGGTAGATGAAGCTCTTCCTAGGATTACAGGTGGATTAGACACCAAAAGGAATTTTCCTGCATCAAAATAATATGTAGGGTACATCCTAATCGGTTTGACAAAAGAAATTAATTGATGTGGTTAAAATAAATACGATTTTCAACACGTCGACCTCTACACAAAAGCATTTGATAAACCGAGGTTTTTATATCTATTAGAGGATAATGGCGTGAAAAAGAAAAGTGATGTGATCCACAGAGGAAGAAAATGCTTAGTCCGGCATTTTTTATTTCGTTTTTATTTTATTTTATTTTTCTTTCTATTAAAATCCAAAAACACAAAAATTTTCGATTTTAGAATTGTAGGGGGAGAGTAGGTTAGATTAGTATTAAATTAGTTGCTTATTAATTACTTAAAAAACAAAGGAGAGGACAGCTTAGCTAAAAGGAACTAATCAAATTGTGATAATTTCAACGTTTATGGAAAATGATAGTACACAGGGAACTGATTATTTGGGATTTCAAAAGAATTTAACTGATTAAGATGCAAAATTCAAAGTTTAAGTCTGAAAAGTCTAAGCAAAATAAAAGGAAAATAATAGTAAAAATAGTATGCTACCAAGGTAACATAAAGAAAGTAGACCTAGAGGCTGCTAGTTCATTATATGATGTGTCAGTAGATTCAACACAATAGATAAGTAGACCTCATTGGTGTTTAAATTCAAACTAAGTTGTTCAACTCACGTGGGTACCCATCTTATCCCTAGTTAACACAATCAACGTAGTTCCAATAAGGTGAGAGCAAAATAACGCCACAAATGTGTGCGGACGACCATAAAAAATGAGCAAAGCACATGAAAAATGCAAATTGCAATCAAGCTGATAACTTATGTTGTTGGTGTGTTATGTAAAAAAAGAAAATAAATGCTCTAACAAGAACATAGGTTATATGCCTTTTTGCTGTGCGGTGGCACTGACCTGAGGATAAGCATAACCTAAATGTTCTAGAATTCATTGTTGTTTGCACCTCTCTACTGTGCGATGGCACTGACCTGAGGCTTGGCATCTCTTTGAAAGCTCTTAGACAGTTTCTTCTTGAAATATACCCGTAGACCGCTCAAAAATCCCTGAGGAACGTTGATTACCATATAAGCGTGGGATCCACAAATGCTTGTTGAAATAATTAAATCTTAATTCATCACCAATGTGTGTCAAAAATCTATGTATGGATTTAAGAGGAAAGGTATACTGACAATCATCGTGAGCTACAGTTCTTGAAAGTCAAAATCATTGTGTGCATCTTGTGGCTCTATTATGATTTCCTAAAATTGTTGTTGACTCTCGGTCAAAACAAGAATCTAGCATCAAAATAGTTTATTAAAATACCCAAATGATTCTGATATACCTGTAGATTCCATAATAAATGTACTAGACATGATAAAACTGAATTGAAGCTGTGTTGTCCAGGAAGTAAAATCGGTTAGAAGTACTCTAATAGGTTTAAATCCATCTCCATTCAAAAAAATACAAAATATGTGTTGGTTTTGTTTTAAATTTCTAGTTGTTTTTATTTAATTTATTAGTTATTTGGTAGGTAAAAGTCGGACTATGCATCTGAATTCAATCTGATAATCACTCACTAAAAGGGGTCACATCTGAGGTGACCAATCGGGTTTTAAGTTAAAAGGATCATGTCTGAGGTGATCAATAGTTTTTCACATTAAAAGGTCATGAGATGATTAATGGTTAGAATGTATTACTAATTAACAAGTTAAGTGTTTGAAAGTGCATGAGTTAAAACTCATAAGTCTTAGCCATTCGCACGATTGGATCATAAGTATGAGTCAATCGCACGATTGAACCACACTTGTGGATCAAACGTACGATTGGACCATAAGATTGGGTCAATTCAGACGATTGGATCACCAGAATGAACCAATCGCATGAATGGAGGAGACCGACTGAGTCAGTCGCACGACTAAACCCAAGTCGCACGAATGATGTGACCGATTGAGCAAGTTGCACGACTAAGCGCCAGTCGCCCGAATGAAGCGTGCGAATAGGTCCAGTCACCTGACTGAAAATTAAATTAGTATAAATAGGGTGAAAGTCGATCGCACATTCTCACCACCCTTCAATCGCTCCCAAATAGCACGAAAGCAAACACACTCTACCAAAATTTGATTTAGTTGATTTCGCACTGAGATTGTGTTACTAACATGTATTCTCATCTTCTACAGGTAATTAGTGATCGATATCACACATAATGTGCGGTGTAAGCAAACCCTAACAGACCCAATTTGATTAAAATCAAGAAATTTGTAAAAACCTTCAAATAGACCTTCTAACGTGCAAAATCATTAAAATGAAGGACATACAGTGATAGTTAGGGTCTCTGCAAACCCAACGAGTCTAAACACGACATTTAACATCAAGTTTTGACCTGTATTAAATGTTAGAGTGTCAAACAGAGAGCTATACGAATAGACACTCCGAATGAACTTCAATCGCACGATTGAGCTGGGCGAATGACTCAATCGGCCGAATGAACAAGGTGTATGAGCTCAATCACCCGATTGAACTCAGCCGCATGCTCAGTCACCTGATTGAACTCAACCGCATGCTCAGTCGCCCGATTGAACTCAGCCGCATGCTCAGTCGCCCGATTGAACTCAACTGCATGCTCAATCGCCGATGAACTCAGTCATATGGCTCAATCGCACATTGAACAACTGATCTCGGAACAGCTTAACTTTCAACCGTTTCTATTATGGACTAATCTCATGTTTATGTCTTTTGTGTTACAGAAACATGGCAGATAGGTGGATCATCAACACCAAGCACAACATTTGTGCTCACTTGGAAGCCACCACTAGGAATGTTGCTGAGTTTGTTGGTATTATGCTTTTCTAAGGCGATCAAGGATCTATAGAGCCATATCTGCTCCATGCACACCCTACCGGTCTATACAGCATGCCTTCTGGGAAGGTGCGTCCGTTAACATATCTACTGAGCCCTACTGCATTCGGAGCACCAATTTTGGGCAAGAGATTGAGATTACTACAGCAGACCTTCGACGGGTATTGGACCTGGGTGATGATTTTGCCCACCCAACTAGGTTACATCCTCTGACTTTAAGGGGATGCTTTCTAAGGTGAAGTATACTGGGGATATCAACGCAGGTGTGCTCACAAAAGCAACTTGTGTCCCTAGTTCAAGTACTTAGCGCATGTCATTCTAAAGTGCAATGCTTCACGGAAGGGAGGATTTGATGATCTCTCTGACCAAATCCATAATGCTTGCGTGGCACTCGTGCTGAATCACCCCTTCATCTTCTCCAACATGATCTTCACTTACATGATCGAGAACCTGAGGCCAAGGGTAAGGAGAGCTTCTGCATGTATCAAAGGTTCTTGCAGATGATCATAGATGAGAAGTTCCCTCTACTGCACAAGTAGAAGGACGAGATGTGATGTTAGAGGTGATGGATGACACCACTCTAGACAGGATGAAGGTGTATAGGGGGAAGTAGGTGAACCCCCTGTTCGGAGATTGTTCGGGCACCTGGCCAATGCTGATTACGTGGCGCCTTCTCATAAGAAGTGGCATCATGATGAGAGTGACTCAGACATAGAGCTTATTGAGCTACCCACGGATGACTCAAACGATGATGACGACGACCATGGTGATGGTCAAGGAGGTGAGGCTCTAGGTGGATCTGAGCTGGCTCCAATTTACCCCGACTTTCAAATAGATGAGGAGGAGGAGGAGGATGCGGAGCCACTTGTGAGGATAGTGGGCAGCAAGGTGGTTGCCACTGAAAAAGGGCTTGCGGTGGTTGGTGGACGTTAGGGTGAGTCCAGGGATGCCATTACTGCTGATACTGATCCATCTTACATCCCGGACCATCCCATCAGCCAAAGGGGAGCATCCTCCTCTAAGGGATCGAGGAAGGAGAGGATGGCTCAGCCCCATGGGATTACCTTGATCACCACCACATCCACCACTTCTACCACAGCTACCACCACCACTACCACACCCCCTACCACTACTACCACACCTCCCACCATCACTACCACACTCCCAACCACCACTACCATAGCTACCCTTCACCATCTACTCCTATTCCACCAACCATATTCACCACATCCACCCATCACCACCCAACGGGCCGGGACGTCTGCTTACGTCCCACTGATCCATGGCTCCACTCTACCCTCCATCAAGGTTGAAGAACTACTAGCCAATCTAAACCGAATGGTGCTAAAGCTGCTAGTTGCCGTTGAGCAAAGAGCTACATAGCTAAACAAGCTTGTGGAGCTCAATGTTGCTCAAGCTCAGCAGATTATATAGTTGGAGGAGTAGAATGCTCATTCAGTAAGAGGATTGAGGAGTTGGAGGCAAAGAACAAGAAGCTCATACTCAGATCAAAAGAGGAGCCTCTAAAGATCAGGGAAGGTGATGATGATGATGAGTATGATGATGATGATGATGAGGATGATGATTCTGGTGAAGAAGATGAGGATGATGAAGAAGGATCGAGGGGAAGAAGAAAGGAGATGATGATGAAGAAGAAGAAGGTGATGTTGCTGCATTAGCCTCTGCTCAAGGTCAAGAACGAAGGACTAAGAGAGCTCAAGACCAAGGAGCATCATCTTCAGCCCCTGCTGTTGAAGAATTGACAGATCAAGATAAAAGTAAATATTAGATGTTTTGTATTTAGCAAAATTTTGTACTTGATTCAAATATTACATTGATGTAATTTATGATTATCTATGCTTAAATGTGTTTAAATGTCTTGATTAATTACTAATGATTGATGTGTTAAATGTTAAAATCAAGCAGATAAAACGTCCCAGCAAGATGAATTTGATATTGCTCTCCTTCAGCAAATCAAGTCTCAATTCACAATGATTCTTGATTTGCAAGGGATTGTGCGAAGGTCAGTGACCTACACTCCCGAAGAAGGAGAAATCATACACGACCTGACCGATGAGCAACTTGCAGTCATGTTCAGACTAAATCCAGATGAACTGATCAAAGATGCTCCCGAAGTAAATGTTCTAAGTGATGAGGAGCTACAGGATGTCGATGAAATAGAGATTGAAGATGTGACAGCTGAACACTATCCAGAGTACACTGATCGAGAGGGCAATGTGATCCCCAACTTGGGTGACACTCTTGGCAGTGCTACATTTAAAAACTGGATGAGATGGAGAAAGAAACAATAAAGATGAAAGCCAAGCCCAAGCCTCGGATGCAGATGTTGATCTAAAGAAGGCTGAATGGGCAGCTTAGTTTGCTGAGATACAAGCCCAACGCACAGCTCATAAGCAAAATGCCTACACCAAACTCTACAAGGTCAAGAAACATCTGAAGGTGTTTGGAAGATTATTGCATGGGCGTATTTTGAGGATCTTAATGTTTATGCTGTAAAGAGGAGAAGGGAATAGAGTACATCAGATATCCACATGATCTGAAGACTCTCCCAGGTTTTGAGCTCAACCAAGTGGCACGATAAATCTTCTATATGCTGATCCTAGAAAGATGTCAGGTTGGTTTTAGGCTGCTCTAAAGAAGGAATACCACACCAGATGGGTAAACTTCAAACTTCAACAACCGAAGAGGTACATTCATAGGTCTGAAGTGGATCCCATATCTGGAAAGCCTAAAGTCGTGCTAAACTGGAGTCCCCCATGCACAATGTCCAAGATTCCCTTACGGGAAATGCCACAGGACTTCACTCCACACTTCAAATGGTGGTATTATGATTGGAGAACAGGCGAAGCGGACATAGTTCTAAATAGAGAAGGAAAAATGCAAACTATCCGGGAATTCAACCCAATGTGGCTTACAAAATTATTTGCAGAAGATGTCTATACATTGTACAAATGGCCATTATTCGATGACACGCAAGATATTATACAAGCTCTCCAGTTCCAGAATGCTATACGACTCTACTTTGCATTTGAAATACATGCAGGAGTTACTAGAGAGGAGAAGTACAAGAGGTTTGAGGAGCTTATGAAGAATGTCATATGTTAATGTAAACTAGGTCCAAGGGGGAGTTTGTTGATACATATGTACCTAGGTTAAGAGCTTAATGTAAATGTATGTCATGTCTTGCACATATGTAATGAATGATTTGAATGAAATATAGTATGTGATTGATGCTTATATTGTTTAATGTTTCATTGTTTATTGTGTGATAAAGTATATTGAAATAACTATATAGGTTTGAGGTTGTTGTGCATCATAGTTCTTAGTCAATAATGATTGAGAAATGTGTTCAAACTTAGTCGTATGATTCTTCATGCGAATGGACCATGCTAATGGACCATACACATGAATACTTCTTGCTAATGGACCAGTCGCACGACTGAACCAGGAGACTGGATCAGTCGCACGATTGAGACATAAGATTGACTCAGTCTCACGACTGAACTTTCAGTCGTGCATATGAATCAATCGCATGATTCAGTCACACGACTGAACCATGCTAATGCTTCAGTCGTACGAATGAAAAACCCTAACCTATAAATACCACTTAATTCGTGGAAAAACGTAACAATTCAAAATAATTCAGAACAATTCGAGAGAATTCGAAACACTTGAACACATACTCGTACCCTAGCCGTCCAGAGTGTCCAGAAAGCTTGTTCCAAGTTCATAGTTCGCAGTTGATCTTGTTCTAATCGTTCTTAACATTTCTTTAATCTTCAGATTGATCGGGACTGCGTTCTCACTGATTGGATCGCCAATCAAATAGGATTCCGCACTATTTTATCTGGTTTCATGCATATCAGTTAGGACTTCGTACGTACACGGTCCTAACAGATTTTGGTGGGAGTTGCGATACCCACTTACCGTTGATCGAATTCTCTTACAACAACAGTTACCGCATGAGCATTGGATATGCTCCGTTTGAGGCATTGTATGGAAGGAAGTGTAGATCTCCCGTGTGTTGGGCAGAAGTAGGTGAAGTCAATTGACAGGCCTGGAGAATATCCAAGAAACAACTCACAAGATAATTCAAATCAAGGATAGGCTTAAGGCAGCTCGAGATCATCAGAAAAGCTACGTTCATAAATGTCGTAAACCTTAGAGTTCAACATTGGTGATCTTGTCTTATTGAAAGTTTCTCCGCGGAAGGGAATCATAAGGTTTGTAAAGAAAGGAAAATTAGCTCTGAGATATGTTGGATTCGAAATCACAGAAAGAATTGGTCACGTAGTGTATCGATTAAAGCTACCTCAAGAACTTAGTGTGTGCACGATACATTTCATGTATCAAACCTAAGAAGCGTTTAGCCGATGGATCCCTTCGTGTGCCGATTGAGGAAATCAAGATTGATGAGAAGCTACATTTTGTGGAAGAACCAATAGAAATTATGGACTGAGAAGTGAAACAACTGAAGCGCAGCAAAATTTCAATTGTTAGAGTGAGATGGAACTCCAAGCGTGGGCCTGAGTTTACATGGGAACGGGAAGATCAGATGAAATCCAAATATCCACATTGGTTCATGGATACAACTTAAGGACCCAACTCCAGCTGAATTTCAGGATGAAATTCTCTCAACTAGGGGATACTGTGACATCCGTCACTATCAGGTCCGTCAATTGACTCAAAATCTGTTAACTACCTTTTCGTGCATTATTATTTTTGCGTAATTAATTTGTTTTCGAACCGAATTTCGTCGTATCTACTTTTCATGCCAACCTTAATAATATATAAAACTAATAATAAATCTTCTTTTATTATTATTAATACCATTATTATTATTATTATTATTATATTATTATTATTATTATTATTATTATTATTATTATTATTATTATTATAAATAAGTCCAGGGTTTAAATTGCAATTTAACTAAACTTGAGGGATTAATTAATTGAAAGTCTAGGGTCCTAGATGTAAATATGAATATTATATATAATTTCTAAAATTTGGTCAACCCTAATTGTACCCCCCCCCCCCCCCGCCGTGAAACCTTCACGCGTCCTCCTCCACCGTGTGCCACCATTTCGCCACCGTCGGTCGCCAGCGGTCGTCAATGTCTCACCATCTAGCTGTGTCGAAAGTCAATGATCTAGTTGAACCATGTTTCTTTTCGTTTTGGTTGTTTTGTCGACGTTCGATTTTGGGTTCAATTCGTCCATGTGTGTTATGTGTGTGCAGTGTGTGTATCGTGAGTGCGTATCGACTGTGTGTATGTATGTACATGTGCGTAGCAGTGTGCGTATGCATGTGTATATACAGCTGTGTGTGTGGCTATATGTGCGCTGCAATGTGTGTTGTGTGTGTGTATATAGGCGGCAGTGTGTATATATATAATTATATTATGTGCATGTGTGTATATATGTTTGTTTATATCGTGTACAGGGATGTGTGTGTGTGCAGGGTATTGTTATGGGTGCGGCCATGTATACATAATATATATATATATAATATATATATATATATATTATATATATATATATATAATATATATATATATATATATATATATATATATATATTGTGTGAAGTCACTGGATCGATTGACATCCGAGCGTGTTCTTGACGGAAGGAAACAAAAACCAAAACCAAGAGACAAACAAGATAACGAAGAATAATAAAATGGTTTCATTGATACAACCTAATGAATACAAGTTCGTTAAACATAAGAATCATGACTCTTGGCAAGGGGAGATCGAGCATGATCTCCCCTCTCATCCGGCAGCACCTAGGCCCCGGGCGCACTCCTTAACCCTTTCTATACAATGAGACTAGTATTTACAGGCCTCAGCCCATATCAGATGCGACTGGGCCCAGTTGTACGATTGGACCATGTATATGGTTCAATCGTACGACTGGACCATACTATGGTTCAGTCTTACGAATGGCCCAATAGCATCTCTCAGTCGCACGACAGGTCCATTAGCATGGCTCAGTCGTACGAATGAGTCTCATTCGCATATACTCCTACGAATGACTCAGTTTCATGTGTTTACAACATATTAGGTTTATTACATTAAGCCTATCGTCAAGCGACGGACACACTATATATGACAATATATGCTCCAACCAATTCCCCCTTGGATGTTGCTTGCGAATAGTAGATAACACCTCTTACAATCTTCAGTCAATCTTTGCTCTGGTTTCTAATAGAATTAAACGAAACACCATATTAGCCAATGTTGTTGATCCGTCAAGTTGCTACAGTATCCCACAAAATAAATTTAGGCACAATAGCTTTCGTTTACTTTGCAGAACACCATCATAGCAGCAAGATTCCCCATATGACTGAATTTTCCAGATAATGACATGAACAGTTTCCCATTGCTCCAATCTTCATACAAGCTAACCTGATTAACATTAACATCTACAGAAATTCCCCCTCAAATTTAGCATATCACAATATATAAACATTGTGCTCTCCTGGCGTCTTCATACGGTGTATTGGGCAAAAAGTAGAAGGTTCCAATCCACAACTGACAATCTCAAACAAATCAGCATGCACTCAGATTCATCATCAGAAACCAGCTCACATCATCATTTTCTGATTGCGTCTTCAATTTCTCTATACATGGATTCCCCCTAAGAATGAGAATCCTCTCCATGCGGATAAATATAACTTGATTGGCCCATAAATAATCAGATGCTCCTAACTACCCCACAAAATCAGCATCGACTACTGACTTCTTCTCTTCTCTCTTTTGTGTTCTAACTACATTCATCTATTCTAGAAGGCCAACGAATAATGGGGTATCCATCGAACTTATTTGACAAAAGAACCTCAGGGGTATCCATGAAGCCTTCAGCAGTTGTTGTGATATCATGTGGGACTTAGAGGTTTTCTGATCTTGGCTCATTGGTTCTTTTGGTCCAACAAATCTGGAACTCGATCTCAAGGTCAGGTGGCACTCCTGGTAAGTCTTCTGGAAACACGACTGGAAAGTCACACACAACCAGTACATCAGACAGTTGTGGTGCTGGCGTATCCACATCCTTTACATAGGCCAAGTAGGCACTACATCCACGCCTCATGCACTTTCCCGCCACCACCATTGAGATTACTTCTGGGTTCGTCATGACCCGATCTCCATAGACCATCACCTTACTCCCGTCAGGGGCTGTCAGATGAATCATCTTCTTGCAACACACAATGTTTGCCTCGTAATCTGCTAACCAATCCATCCCAAGCACCATATCAAAACCACCTAAGGTCATCACAAACGGTCTAACCGAAAACTTATGACCTTCCAATTCCACATCACATCCTTCTATCACCTCAGAAATCCTGGTAGACTTACCTATGGCAGTTTCTACATCAAAGGGTGCATCAACACATCTACTACTAAGAGGCGGCTTGGCACAGAAGCAGCAAAAATAGAACTTTTACAGGCACCAGAATCAAATAACACAGAAGATAAAGTTTGGTTCACTAGAAACGTACCAGACACAACATCAGGGTCCGTCCTAGCCTCCTCCTGTGTCATAGTGAATGCCCTGGCGCTCACCCTCGGTCGTTCACTTCACGTTTTCTTCACCCTGAACCCTCAGTCCTTGGCTTCTTACAGTCTTTACTCATATGACCACTTTCCCCACAGTTGAAACATCTTGTACCCCTGTAATCTCTAGCCTATAACCAGGCTTTCCACACCTAAAACAGACGTTCAACCCCCATCTACACTCGCCACTGTGCTCCTTCCCACATTTGCCACACTTCTTCGATCCCGCACCTGGTGTGGCTACACAGCGATCATCCACTCGTACCTTCTTGTTACCCGTCGAGGCGTCACCCCGACCAAACCTCTTCCCATTCCAGTTTCGATCACTACCACCTTTCTTGCTACCCTTGATCACCACCACCGTTCTCTCGTCATACAGTCTCCCTGCCAAATCCACCGCCGACCTGAACGTGCTCGGTCGGCAGCGATCATGTGCCTGCGAACATCCGCTGGCAAACCCTGAATGTACCTCTTAGTCTTCCGTGACAGAGGCGTCACCTGATCCGGCACAAGATGTGCCATCTCGTTGAACTTGGTGGTATATTGCTAATGTGTCGTGGTTCCCGCCTCCAGCTGCAGGAACTCCCTTTCCACCTTATTCATTTCTCTATGAGGACAGTACTCCTCAATCACCAACTTCTTCACTTTGGACCATCTCATCCTCCCAATAGCCCAACTACCCTCAGCTTGGACAATATTGTCCCACCAACATAAAGCTGAGTCCACAAAAGAATGGGCAGCAAACTTTACTTTATGATCCTCCCGGCACTCACTTATATTTAAAACAGCTTCCATTTCTCTCACCCACCGGTGAGCAGCAGCAGTAGTGCCATTACCATCAAAAGTAGAGGGCTTGCATCGTTGGAACGCCCCATAGTTACAGCCTCGTGCCGCCTCCGACATAGGCTCTTCGTCCTCCCGAAGACCGTTTCAGAGACAACCGTTTCAGGCTCTGGTTTCTCCCATCCTCCCAAAGACCGGTTTCTCTCCTTTCTTTCCCCTTCTCGTACAGCCTTTATCACTTCGGTCACCACAGACGATAGGATCACTACCCTCCGGATGAGGGGTCTCGGGTTTTTCATGAACCACCTCTTCGGCTCTAGGCCTTCCTCTTGTAACCCGTGGTTCAGCACCACGATCTCCATCACGTGAAGCTTTAGATGATCTACCACCGGCCATCCTCACACACACGCTAAAAGGTTTAAACACTAACACGGTCATTCAAGGGAACAGCTCAGTTTATGTCAAGTATAGTAAGTCCCTAATTACAGTGGCCAGTTATGATTAGCCACTTACTTTACTCTTCATACCCCAAGCATTACCTATCCTAACTACATCAGTATTTAAATCTACAAACAACACATAACCACGTAACATACGCACGTAATACGGTTAACATTACAAAAATGCCTGATGGCACGCAGCTACACAGACTGGCATCCCTGCCCCTTTCCTTCCTATTTTCAGTTTAAGTTTAGGTTTATTTTGAAATTTTACCCGTTTCATTTAAACTTTGACTCTGATACCAACTTGTAAGGCCTTATTCTCGGGGCGCTTACAGCTGGTAAATCATTGCACATAAAACATCTACTTTACATTTAACATTCATAAAACATTGCAGTGGAAACATAAAAATGAATTTTCACTTCATTACAAATGCTTTTGCAAGTAAATACAAGCGTTCATTTCAAAACATCGTTCGTTCGCATTAAAATGCAAAAACATTAAACAACAGAATGCCATTCAAAAGAGCTGAGTAGCTGCCCCATGCCATCATCAGCAATGCTCACCTGCCAACTAGAAAATGCATAAATAGTCAGCATTGCTAAGTGAGTTCTCGTTTTACAATAAAACATATTTTTACTTTCATTAAACCATTCATTACTTTAGCATGTAATCACACATCATACGTACACATAGATAATATCATTATTATATTCATCATTCGTTCGTTCATTAACTTTCGATGACATGTACATTACCCCGAACATTGTGCACGAAGCTGGTAACTGGGCTTGAGGTCTTTCATAGACCTCGAACATTATGCACGAAGCTAACTCCAGTACCTAGGGCAAGTACATTCACCACTTATCTTTTCTCTTTCATTCCGGATCAATGCCATATGCTATACCCCAAACATTGTGCACGAAGCTGGTAACTGGGCCTGAGGTCTTTCATAGACCTCGAACATTGTGCATAAAGCTGACTCCAGCACCTACGGAAAGCGGCAAGGATCCCATACATATGGTCAATCACAAAGATTGGACCCCAGTGTGCATCCTTCCAGGGTAGCTAACCCGCACACCGTTGAGCTAACACCCTTCATTGGGTGTGCACCTCCATACATTTGCTTGCAAACCTTTCTTATTTTCATTCGTTTATTAATGCATGCATTCATTCATCATGTTCCTCTTTTCGCTATCTTCCACTTTACGTTACATAATACTTTCATTTCATTCATTAACATTCAACGTAAAGCCAAGGGAAAATAATCATACATAATAGGGAACATAACAGTCAACATCATCATACAGGGCATCATACGTACATTGCATACATCATACATATCATCATGCATAAGCATCAAACATACATCATAACATGCCCATCATAACATCTATGATCTCAAAAGTCAACTTACATGAACCGCCGGGAATATCCTAAGTCAAAAAGCCGGCATTCATCTTTTTCCCCAGAAAGTCAGAAAACAGTCTAAGTATTCATCTGCATTTGCTATAGTTCATCCGCATTTACTATAGTTCATTCGCATTTGTCCTTACTTCATGCGTATTGTTCATCCGCATTGACCTTACTCATCCGCATTTCCCATAACTCATTCGCATTGACTTACTTAGGGGTTAATGCTCATCTTCATTAACTATCATCCACATTGACTTTTCATACTTAGGCAGATTTTAAAACTTAACATATGAGCCTACATATTAGATTTTAGTTCCCAATCACCGTCCATCATGTTCTAAGCTTAAATTATACATTCTAAGCCTTAGAAACATCATCATACATCATCAAGCATGAACATAACCATACATCACATCATAAGTTCAACATACACAAAATCAACATACGGGTCCGAAACCCAGTTAATAAAAACGTACATTCATGCATTTCCAGCCCTAAAATTAGTTAAAACAGGTAAAAGAGGGGTCCTAGAACTCACCTTTGCAGCTTTTGAGTATGGCTTCTTCAAACTCGTTTGCAATTGAGTTCAACCGCCTAGAAACCCACTAAAAACATACCCAAACACATACAAACACACATAAGCACGAACCCGAGGACATAACCAGTTAAAAACACCATAGAAACATGAATTCTTACCTTGAATTCGCACTTTTCTTCTTGTTTCTCTTCAAAACCGAGAGTTCTCTGCTTCCAGCTACTCTCTCTCTCTCTAAAATCTGAAGATTAGTGATGTGTGTGACATGTGGGCAGCCATACCACCTTTATCACCAACTTTTAAACTTTTGACACTTTTAACCCCTAGACTTGGGTTTATTTCTTTTTCCTTCTTTTTCTTTACCTTATTCATTCTTCCTTTGTCTTTAAAATAACCGGGTGTTACAATACATCTGCTTAATCACACGGATCAAGCCCCAATGTGCATCCTTCTAGAGTAGCTAACCCGCACACGGTTGAGCTAACACCCTTCATTGGGTGTGAACCTCCTTACGTTTGCTTGCAAGACTTTCATACTTTCATTCGTTCATTAATGCATGCATTCATCATTTCGTTCCTCTTTTCATTATCTTCCATTTTACGTTACGTAATACTTTCATTTCATTAGTTAACATTCAACGTAAAGCCAAGGGAAAATAATCATACATAATAAGGAACATCAACATCAACAGTCAACATCATTATACAGGGCATCATACATACATAACATACATCATACATATCATCATGCATAAGCAGCAAACATACATCATAACATGCCCATCATAACATATATGACTTCAAAAGTCAACTTACATAGCCCTCGAGAACCTCCCAAGTAAAAGCGTATATTTATCTTTTCCTCAGAAAGTTAGAAACCGTCTAAGTGTCCATCCGCATTTGCTATAGTTCATCCGCATTTACTATAGTTCATCCGCATTTGTCTTACTTCATCCGCATTTGTTCATGTTCATCCGCATTGGCCTTACTCATCCGCACTTCCCATACTTAGTCAATGTTCATCCGCATTTGTTCATCCTCATTGACCTTACTCATCCGCATTTCCCATACTTAGTCAATGTTCATCCGCATTTCCCATTACTCATCCGCATTGACTTACTTAGGGTTTAATGCTCACCGTATTAACTGTCGTCCGCATTGACTTTCCATACTCATCCGCATTGACTTTCCAACACTTATCCGTATTTACTTTCCAACACTTAGGCAGATTCTAAAACTTAACATATGAGCGTTAAACATCAAATTTCAGTTCCCAATCACCGTCCATCATGTTCTAAGTTTAAATCATACATTCTAAGCCTTAGAAACACCATCATACATCATCAAGATTGAACATAACCACATATCACATCATAAATTCAACATACACAAAATCAACATACAGGTTCGAAACCCAGTTTTATGAAAACATACATTCAGCATTTCCAGCCCCCAAAATTAGTCAAAACAAGTAAAAGAGGGGTCCTAGTACTCACCTTTCCAGCTCCTGAGTATGGCTTCTTCCAAACTCGTTTGCGATTGAGTTCAACCGCCTAGAAACCCACTAAAAACATACCCGAACACAAGCAAACACACATAAGCACAAACCCGAGGACATAACCGGTTAAGAACCCATCAAAACATGAATTCTTACCTTGAATTCGCACTTTTCTTCTTGTTTCTTTTCAAAACCGAGAGTTCTCTGCTTCCTGCTACTCTCTCTCTCTCTCTCTCTAAAAATCCAAGAATTTTGTGATGTGTGTGACATATGGCGGCCATACCACCTTTATCACCAACTTTTAACCTTTTTGTCCTTTTGACACTTTTAACCCCTATACTTGGGTTTTATTCCTTTTCCATCTTTTTCTTCACTTTATTCATTCTTTCTTTGTCTTTAAAATAACCGGGTGTTACAACAACTCACCCAACACACACTAAAAACACACCATGTGCACACACACATGCACCCATAGATACGGTTTATATACATACATACATACAATCAACAAAAATGTATACAAGCAAGCACACATACATATATATACACACACATAATCTTAACACACACTCCACACACACTTATATATATATATATATATATATATATACAATATACACATACAAAGACACACCATGGGCACACACCACATGCACACATACGGTTTATATATATACATACATACAATCAACAAAAATGTATACAAGCAAGCACACATACATATAATACTCATATATACAACCTCACACGCATACAACCCATAATACATACGTACATATATATTATATATATATATCTATATTATATATATATATATATATATACACACACACACACGGCCGCACCCACAACACACACACACCACGGCCGCACCCCCACACACACACACCATGTACACACACACACACACCCTGCACACGATATAAACATACATATATACACACACGCACACAATATATTTATATATATACACAATGCTGCCTATATACACACACACAAACACACTGCAGCGCACATATAGCCACACACCACACCGTATATACACATGCATATGCACACTGTTGCGCACATGTGCATACATACACACGGTCGGTACGCACACACGATACACACACTACACACACATAACACACACATGGACGAATTGAACCCGAAACCGATCATCGACAAAACAACCGAAACGAAAAGAAACGTGTTGAGATGGCTAGATGGCGAGATGTTGACGACTGGTGGTGACCGACGGCGGCGAAATGGTGGTGCACGGCGGAGGAGGATGCTCGAAGGTTTCACGGCGGGGGGTACGATTAGGGTTGACCAAATTTTAGAAAATATATATAATATTCATATTTACATCTAGGACCCTAGACTTTCAATTAATTAATCCCTCAAGTTTAGTTAAATTGTAATTTAAGCCCTGGACTTATTTATAATTATAATAATAATAATAATGGTAATAATAATAATAAAAGAAGTTTTACTATTAGTTTTATATATTATTAAGGTTGGCGCGTAAAGTAGGCACGACGAAATTCGATTCGAAAACAAATTAATTATGCAAAAATAATAAATGCGCGAAAAGTGAGTTAACAGATTTCGAGTCAATTGACGGACCTGATAGTGACGGATGTCACAGTTAGCTACCCCAGAAGGATGCACACCGGGGTCCGTCTTTATGATCGACCATTTGTATAGAAAATTTGTTGCTTACCCTAGATAGTGTGGCCAGGATGCTATGCGCCATGACGGGGGTCTATGATAGTCCACGACCCTGTATCCGCTTTATGCATTATGGTGGGTATAGCACATGACAATGGTACGCCTAAATTTACCCTTAGGTACTGTGGTCAGGCTGTTGTGCACCATGACGGGGGGTCGATGATAGACCCCGGCCCAGTACCCGCTTTATGCATGACGGTGGGGTAAAGTTCATGGTTTTTGATGGAATGAAAAGAAGTCATGATGAATGTATGAATGAAAGTAAGAAAGCATGAATGAATGGAAGTTAATGAATGAATGATGAAGATAATAATAATATTATCTATGTGTACATATGATTTGTGATCACATTCAAAAGTAGAGAACGGTTTTAATAAAAGTAAAGTACATTTTATTATAAAACTAGAACCCACTCACCAACGCTGAATTTTTATGCATTTTCAGGTTGGCAAGTGAGCATTGCTGAGAATGGCGTGGGTCAGTTACTTGGCATTTTGGATGGCATTCTTTTGTTAATGTTTTTGCATTGTAATGCGAACGAACGATATTTTGAATGAATGATTGTACTAACTTGCAAAAGAATTTTTAATGAAATGAAAAGTATTTTGATGTTCCGCAATGATGTTTTATGAAACTTAAATGTAATTATATGTGTTATGAGTGATGATTGGCCAGCTAAAAGCGTCCGAGAATGGGGCCTTACAGTATATTAATATTTATGTATATATATACATATATATATATACGTATATGTGTGTGTGTGTGTATATATATATACACATTAATATTTATGTATATATATACATATATATATATACATATATATTTAGTATGTATTGTATGTATATATATATATGTATATATATATACATAAATATTAATGTATATATAATTATATATATACATATATATATATATGGTGTGTGTGTGTGTGTGTGTATAAATATATATATATATATATAGATATATTCATATTTATATATATATATATATATATATATATATATATATATGTATATTAATACTTATGTATATATATACACATATATATACACGTATATATATACGTGTATATGTGTGTATATATATATACGTATATACGTGTATATATACACGTATGTACGTGTATATATACACGTATGTACGTGTATATATACACGTATGTACGTGTATATATACACGTATGTATGTGTATATATACACGTATGTACGTGTATAGTATATACGTGTGTATATACACGTACATACGTGTGTATATACACGTACATACGTGTGTATATACACGTACATACGTGTATATACACGTATAAACATGTATATATACACGTACATACGTGTGTACATACACGTATAAACGTGTGTACATACACGTATATACGTGTGTACATACACGCATATACGTGTGTACATACACGCATATACGTGTGTACATACACGCATATACGTGTGTACATACACGTATATACGTATATACGTATATATACGTATATATATGTATATATACGTATATATGTATACATAGTTATATATATGTATATATACGTATATATATGTATACATACGTATATATATGTATATATACGTATATATGTATATATATGTATATATACGTATATATATACAGGTATATATACATATATATATATAGATATATATACATACATATATATATTATATATATATATATTAATTTTTATGTATATATATACATATATATATATATGTTATATACGTATATATGTATACATACGTATATATGTATATATATATATAAATATATTATGTATATATATATATGTATATATATACATATATATATGTATATTAATATTTATGTATGTGTATATATATATATATATATTAATGTATATTTATATATACACATTAATATTTATGTATATATATACATATATATTTAGTATGTATATGTATATATATACATAATATTATGTGTATATATATATAAATATATTATGTATATATATATATTATACATATATATACATATGTGTGTGTATATATATATGTGTATATACATATATACTAAATATATATGTATATGTATATATATACATAAATATTAATGTGTATAATATATACATATATGTATATATCTATATATATGCGCATATATGTATATATATATATATGTGTGTGTGGTGTGTGTGTGTGTGTGTATGTATATATATAATATAGGCAGGACCGTTGAAGGGGGTTCACTTACAACAACAACACAAAGAGGAGATTAACTAAACTTAAACAAACAATGAATTGGATTAACCACAAATGAAGATACTAAGAGCACAAGTAATGTAAAAGACAGAACACAAGAGCAAGATACACAGTGAGATGGTTTTCAAGATTACAGTATATTGCTTTCTTTATGTTCTATTACAAGTGTTATAAAGCATAAAGGAAAGATACAAGAACATGAGATACTTATATTACATCCTACAATCGGCCATACTATGAAAGTCAGCTGGATACAATTGACTAGACTCAAAACAAAATCAATTGTAGAGTCAAAAAGGCATATTGTCTTTTTGACTTTGTGACTATGACACGTCATAGCTCACATCCTTATCTATTACAAAAAGGATAAAGTACATGAAGTAGAAAGTTACAGACTCAAGACCTCAATGTACAGTTACCAAAAGCATGGACCTTTTCACCAACTCATGTAAGTTGGTGACTTTACAGAGATGCAGCGGAAAGGTGTCCAGCTTTATGGAATAGTACATCAGATAAAGCATGTTACTAAAAGTCTTCAGAAGAAATCTGTCTTCAAGAGTTAAGGCTTCGGAAGACTTTGTCTCTGAAGCTTCGAAAGACTTCATCTTTGGCTTCGGAAGATATTGGTCTTGGCTTCGGAAGATTTCACACTTAGAATATTTCTGTTGTATGTGTGAAACTTCTAAAGCATTCTTCTTTAGTACTTGTGCAGCATGCATGCAGAAAGACTTTGGTTGCTTCAGTCTCTATGCATATTCTCACAACTCTCCCTAGGTTGATGCTACCAAAATTCTTGAAGACTTCAGATATCAACAGTCCTCATCAGGACGATAACCAGCCCTTTCTTCATAAGATGATCAGGATCCTGCAGACTGTCAAAATATCTTCTCATGTCACAGAGATCATGCAAAGGCAACTGAAACATGTCTTGCCAAGTGTAGACATTCTCAATGCCATGATCTCTGATGACATGCCACCTTTTTGGATTTGTAGTGTATGTCCAGGACAGGATGGGTCTTTCTAATGCAAGAGGAGCTATTGAAATGGGAGATGATGGAGCATCCTCTGGTTGCACATCCTCAGGATGCACATCCTCAGGATGTTCTGACTCATTCTGAGGTTTAGAAAAGGATGCAGTCTTCTTCTTCTTCTTTGGCTTGGTTTAGAAACCATCCTTTTCTTTCTCTTTACAACTTTTAACTGAGAAGACTGGCCTGCAGTACCTGATTGATCTTCATTGTCTTTCTCAATTGGGTCTTCAACTCTCATAGGTTTAGATTGAGAGTGAGTCTGACCCTGCTATGGATTAGAAGATGAAGCTTGCTGAGATTTAGTAGGAGGTCCAGGTTGTGATGTCTCTAGTTGTTAACCTTAACCTCCACTTTAAGTGGGGCTTGACTTGGAGGGGAATGTAAGTCAACCAGCTCTCCACTCTTGATCTTCTGCTTGATCACCCTGATATGTTCATCCATAGTGGATAGAGACATGGGGCCAAGTCTCCTTTTAGAGAATCCATACAGCTTCAAGAAGCTCATCATCCTCTGCCTATCAGCAGATTTCTTCATGCTTTTGTGGATGATGGCTCTTGACTTAGTAGCTTCTTCCCTTAGCTTTCTTTTGGTTGTCTTTCTCTCCTTGACTATCTCAAGTTTGAGTTGTTTAAGATACTCAAACTCGATATAGTCAAAGGATAAAGGAAGAAGAGCTTCTGCCTGATAGAGCCCTTTTGCACTCAGGTAGTTGATCATCATGATCCTTTCTTCTTCTTTATCTACCTGAGGTTCTTATTGAACCACATCCTCTTGTGCAGGACTTTCTTGAACTGGTGAGAGGGTAGGCACATGCTTGTACAATCTTTTCTTTCTTCGTTCTTCTTTGATTTATACTAGAAGCTCTGCATCTTCTGCCTCCTTCTTCTCCCTTGACCTTTCCAGGTCAACCAGTTCATTTAATTCTTCCAAAGGGAGAGAGATGGCACTATCTATGTCATAGTTCCTTGTCTGCAGATAGTTTATCCTGACTACCCTTAACTCATCATTCTGAGTATCTGGTCTGGGGGCAGCCCTGATTGCAGTCTCCATGAGTCTAGTAGACCTAGAGGAGGAACCTTCTCCCTTCAGCTTCCTTTTCCTCTCTCTCTTCTCCTCCTTAATCTCCTCAGATGTCATCTTTCTTTATCCTTTGTCACTCACAGACCTTTATGACCTAGGGTGGAGAGAGCTTTGGCCTTCATTGCTTGATGTAGCTTTTGAGCTCTAGCCAGAGAGAGGTTGAGAAGCACCTTCACCAGCAGGTGTCTCAAAAAGGGCATTGATCTCTACAGTAGTTGTTGGTGATAAGACTATGCTCTTAGGTTCTGTCACTGGGCCTTCAGTCAAGGTTTCCCCTACGAAGCTAATCTTAGGGTTCGCCTCAACATCCAGTTGACCGATGACCTTACCTGATTGCCATAGTCTTCTTTTTAGGCTGAACTCTGTAGTGATCTTGTCTTGGATTCTTTGTGCCAGCTTATCATCTTGTCTTGATTAGCTTGGATTGACAAGTGGCATGTTAACTAAATCCAGACCTTCATAGAGGTTCACAGTCTGAAGGTTGAACATCTCCTGCTGCCCTTGAACTCTTATGATGATTAGGGCTTTCCTGTTGCTATCATACCTCCATCCAATGATATGATTGGAAGATGGTGGAGATGACATACCCTTTGGTATCCCATCCTCAAACAGACTCTGTATGAAGGAGTCTGTGTAGTCCACATCAATGTAAATTTGAGGAGGTTGCTGAGAATGCACAATTGCAAGTGAGGATGGTAAGTCCTCAGTGTCCATTCTCTCTGAAGAACTCACAAGTTCTATAGCTGTAATGACTTTCTCCCCCTTTTTGTTAGCATCACCCACTTGCATAGGTGAGCCAGGAGTTAGGTCAATCATATTCATAGGTTCTTGTGTTCCTGGTTGAGCTCTTTTTAAAGGTCTCCTAGCTAGTTTTTCCTTAAGATATGAAATCTCAAGTTGCTGATCATTGACCCTGTTGTGCAAGGTAGTCATTTTAGATTCAAGGTGACTAACCTTGGAGACTAAATAGGTGCATGTTTTAGACAGTTTGTGCACCTTTAGTCTTAAATTTCCCTCATCTTCATCAGAAGAATCATTAGGGGATGAGATGATTGGACCAAAGTCCTCAGACTCACCACCAGCTTCAGGTTCTTGGCTGCTAGATTTCCTCTACTCACTGGCAGTCTCAGTTGAGATGACAATGGGCTGAGTTGCCATGGTTGAGGTCTTAATGATGTAATCACTTTCAAAACTAAGAGCCTCTTTCATATAGACATCCTGAACAGGTTCAGAAGTGTCCACCTCAGTAGTAGGTGACTGATAGGGGCTAGAAATAGGAGCCTCAGAAGCACTCATCTCTCTTTGAGTAGGGGAAAAGAAGAGAGAATCATGGTACTCACTGAAACCTAGATCTTCATTAGTGTAGTAATCAAGGTTGGGGATTGGTTGGTTGAGATCTAAAGGTTAGGGATGGTAACTGTCCCCTGAAGGTTGATCACTTGAGTGTTGGGACTCAAAGTGATGGATCAAGGCATTTTGGCTTATGAGCTCATCAGGCTAAGCATAAGGAACCTCAACACTAATCCTTGAAGAGATGGGAGTGGTATGCTCCTCATGAGAAGTGGGAGCTCTAGTTTCCACTTCCTCCTGTATGAGTGAGTGTATGGGGGCCTCCACAGACTGAATAGTCTTAGTAGGGGTTCGTTTGGATTTTCTTTGGTAGTGATGTGATTTGTGGCTGTGTAGGTGGTTGGGATGTAGCAGGTGTGGGTTCAAACTAGGGTGCTGCTAGGTTCTCACCTTGAGCAATGAGCTCTAACATTTTGGGATTAGGGTATTTCTACCCTAGAGAAGCCAACAGTGGGCTTTCTCAGTATTTTAATGATGCGGGCTTCATCTGTCCCAGTTTAAGAATATTACATGTTCCCCTTAGTTGTGAGCCCAGTTCACAATAAGAATGTACTGAACATATCTAGGGAACATGTAATATTCTAAGGAGTCTAAGTTTGCAAGTAAGTTAGTATAAACAAATTAAGAATACCTGAACTTGACCCTCTGAATCATTCCATGGATGATGAAGGAGAGATCCTCAGGAATCTGGTCCATCACCATGCTTGTTCTGATAAGCTGTGGATGACCACATGGAGCAGAACTCCACTGGGATGAGACCTTCCTTTTCCTGAAGGTCTTGATAGAGCAATCTCCCTCATACCCATTGGTCAAAAGAATGATTGATAGATTCTTTAGGAAGAACACCTTACCTTCTTCATCATCCAGCTGAATGCTTTGGACACAAAAGAACAAAGCTTCCGAGAGTCAATTTTGCTTCGGAAGAAAAAGGTCCTTGAAAACATATAAGTGTCTTAGACAACCATTTAAGCTTCGGAAGATATTTCAGAAATCTCTTCGAACGTGGTAACATTTCTAAGACATTATTTGTTTTGAAGGAATGATTTTCTTCCGAAGTTAAAACATAACTTCCGAAGGATTAAAATTTGCATAAATCTAAGAAAAGTCTTCAAAAAGATTTCATCCAAAGACAACAAGAGCTTATGTACGTATGTATGTATGTACGTATGTATGTATGTACGTATGTACGTATGTATGTATGTACGTATGTATGTATGTACGTATGTATGTATGTACGTATGTATGTATGTACGTATGTATGTATGTACTATGTATGTATGTACGTATGTGTATGTACGTATGTATGTATGTACGTATGTATGTATGTACGTATGTATGTATGTACGTAGTATGTAGGTACGTTACGTATGTATTTATTACTATGTATTATGTACGTATGTAGGTAGTACGTATGTATGTATTACTTATGTTGTAATGTATGTACTATGTATTTGTACGTATGTATGTATGTACGTATGTATGTATGTACGTATGTATGTATGTACGTATGTATGTATGTACGTATGTATGTATGTACGTATGTTATGTATGTACGATGTATGATGTACTGATTTATGTATGTACGTATGTAGGTGTACGTATGTATGTATGTACGTATGTATTATGTACGTATGTATGTATGTACGTATGTCTGTATGTACGTTGTATGTATGTACTATGTATGTATGTATGTACGTATGTATGTATGTATGTTATGTATGTATGATAATGTATGTATGTATGTATGTATGTATGTATGTATGTATGTATGTTGTAGTATGTATGTATGTATGTTGTTATGTATGTATGTATGTTATGTATGTATGTATGTATGTATGTAGTATGTATGTGGATGTATATGTATGTATGTATGTATGTATGTATGTCTGTATGTATGTATGTATGTATGTAGTAGTATTATGTATGTATGTATGTATGTATGGTATGTATGTATGTATGTATTATGTATGATGTATGTATGTATGTATGTATGTATGTATGTATGTATGTATGTATGTATGTATGTATGTATGTATGTATGTATGTATGTATGTATGTTGTCGTTAGTTATGTATGTATGTTGTATGTATGTATGTATGTATGTA